>JANRMT010062813.1:89701756-89721918 GCA_026402145.1 Polypterus bichir lapradei
ATATATATATATATAAATATATATATATGTGTGTGTATATGTATATATGTAGATATGTATGTATATGTATGTATATGTTTATATATGTGTGTGTATGTATATATATGTATTTGTGTGTATATATGTGTGTGTATGTATGTATGTGTGTATATGTAGATATGTATATATATGTATATATGTATATATATGTGGATGTATGTGTATATATGTATATATATATATATGTATGTATATATGTGTGTGTGTATATATATGTGTATATGTATATATGTATGGATATGTATATATATATGTTTATGTTTATATTCACTGATTTGAATGTTGAACTTTCTTATTCATGGCCCCATCTTCACGAAATTTGGTAGGCGGCTTCCTTGCGCTAACCGAAACCAATATACATACTTATTTCGGTGGTATGATGCCACTGTCAGCCGCCATATTGAACTTTACAACGTCACTAATTCTCCAACTTCCCGTGTAGGTAGAAGGCTGAAATTTGTCAGGCTCATTCCTTACAGCTTACTTACAAAAGTTAAGCAGGTTTCCTTTCGAAATTCTACACGTAACGGTCATAACGGTCGACAACGTCCGCCATGTTGAACTTTCTTATTTATGGCCCCATCTTCACGAAATTTGGTAAGCGCTAACTGAATCCTACTTACGTACATATATACGTCCATAGCCTGCAGCTCGGTCACCATGTGAGGCGGCGTTGGGTCCCCTATCCCAACGCCTCCCACGTTGTTGGCTGCCTGCCTATATAAGGCCGTCTGTCGCTCCAGTCTCTACATTCCCTTCCTTGCTTCGTCACGGTATTCACATCTCCCTGCTGATAACTACAGCCTTTTTATTTAATCCACGGCTTCTCTGCTGTTTTCTTGTTCATTTATTACGATTATAGTTATTGTGTAGGTATTTTAGACTTACTTTACATTGTTCAGGTACCCATTTCCTTTATCATTCCAACCGTACCCCCATTAACATGTCTATCGAGGTAATCACCATCGATCAAAGAACTGTCACTTACCAAGTGGTTTCCATGCCCGGAGATGGCACCTGCCTTTTCCATTCTCTTTGTTACATATTGCACGGCCATATCAGGCTCACTCTTGATATCCGGAGGAACATTGTGTCTTATGTATTGAATGACTGGGACAGGTTCAAGGTGTGGACTGATGACGGTACAGGAGATAATTATACTACACAAGAGCACTAGAAGAGTGAAATGCTTAAGTGTACCGAAATGGCCAAATATTTTACACCTTTGGACAACCGCCAATGCCTCTTAAACATCTTAGATTCACAGGTGACAATTTCAGTAGTGGACACTTTGATGTTTAGAAATGTTTAAACTCTCAAAAGCTGGATGTGAAGTTATCAATGAAACTGGTTGTATACTTACAACGCTTGACAGATGCCGAATGTCTCTTCAACACAAGTCCTACAAATACTGTAATTGAAACAAACCATGAAACTTAAACCGATTATGACAGCAGCAATCCAAGCTGTGAGATTTGAAACAAGATTACTGTTCACATGGCCAACTGTACATTGCATGCTCAAGAGTAAGCTCAGCGCACAGCTACAGCTTGGTCATATTACAACTGGAGGGCCGAACTGACAACGTGGCATACAAAGAGATCCTTAACAAATAATTATTGGTATATTTTCCCTCAGTTTAAAAAGGTTTAATTTTCTTCTTAATAAAAATTTTAAGGCAGTACTTCACCGCTGCGAAGCGCGGGTATTTTGCTAGTATATATATATATGACAGCAACACTCATCACTCACGACAGTGACAAAACAATTACATTTACAATCATGTTACGTTATTTTCAAAATGTTTCCTTTTCTTTTTCATTACTTCTTTAACACACTACTTCTCCGCTGCGAAGCGCGGGTATTTTGCTATAAATAAAATGAATTACATTTGCATAAAAAACATTTAAAAACTAATTCTGGAATCAGCAATTCAGATTCACGATAGAATCATGGGCAATAACGAAAGGAGAGAAAGAGAACTTTAGAGAACTGAAATGAGAATACCGAGTGTAGCTTTGGGTTTTCCTCCAAAGGTGAGAGACTGAAGAATGAGTAGGTTAGGAGAAGGGAGAGAGTGCAACAGATCAGTAAGAAAATTACAGAGACTACATTGGGCTACTATGCTCCCAACGCACATTAGTCCCAAAATAACTTCTAAAAATGCCCACTAGACACAAAAAGGGGCCTTAACAGAATCTTTTTAAAATAAAAAGATTCATTCTTAATGAACATGAATGAATGAAAATGAAGCTCCATTGAGACCAAAGACATAAAGGGGTTGCCTAAACAGCAAAACCTACTTTATACCTGATGCTTCTGGGCTGGGTGTGAGGGCTGTGCAGTGAAAAATAATGTCAAACTTGGAGACATGCCCCCATGTGTAACAGCTGCTGTGTTTTTGATATGCAGTGCACATGGAAATTTTTCTGGCTATGCAGACTATGTATCCAAACTGGTGAAATTCAGAGAAAGGCTGGTTGCCAAAATGATAAACAAAGGGCTGAATATAATGCAAGAGGTTAACAAAACGCAATGAAGAAATGCAAAAAACATTTGAAATGCATCTGCTCATCATGTGGGTCCTCCACTAACAAGAATACGACACTCCCCCTTCCTTCACCAATTTTGGTCAATAGGTCTGACACTCAGTAGTCAGTAGTAGCAGGCACAATTTTTCTTCCATCACCAGACTCTTGCACCCTCTGCTGTGACATTATTAGTTATGTTGCAGTGACCAAATATTGTCACTTTTGACTAAGAGAATATCAACAGTTTGATCCAACAGGTCGCAACAAACATAAATGTGCTTTGGGTGCTCAATGCGTATGTGCTTTGTCATGCAGTCTGAGTGCTGGGTTCACGCTGTATTAAACAGGCTTAAGGCAATCCAAAGCGAACAATGTCCCAAATATACTATAGAATTTCAAAAGTCAAAAAGCAAAGTATGAAGTTGAAAAGTTCATATCACAGTAAGCAGAGAAAATCAAAGTAACTCACCATTTCTGAGAACAATCAAAATGAACCACCAGGAACTGTGGGAGAACCTCTAAAGTCTGGCAGCTGCATTTTGGACAGTTTGAAGATGAGATATACCAGCTTTATTTAGACAGGTAAAGAGGGAATTGCAATAATCTTGCCGGGATGAGATGAAAGCATGGCTATACATTTCCATCTCAGCCCTGGTAACAACGCATCTCAGCTTGGATAGGTTTTTTAAATGGAAAAAACAACAATGACTGAGACACCTGACTTGTGCATCAAATCTCAGCAATTGGTTAAATATGCCACCTAGATTACATATGGATGCATGGAAAGAGGTGGAGAGAGAAATTGCTAGATACAGATATTAAAACCTCAGTTTTCTGAGTATTTAACTTTAAGTAATTGGTGATTAGCCAATTATTGACCTCCCTCAGACAGTTGACCAATGAAGACAACTTGTGCAGTTCAGTTGGCTTAAAGAACAATAAAGCTGAATATCATCATCATAAAAATGGTAGAAGATACCTTTAAAAGAACTGGTCATTTGTACCAGAGGAAGCATATACAGTGAAAAGAAGAGGTCTGTCTGAGGACAGATTGAAGAAGAAGAAACAGAAGTATACTCCCCTACAGAGATGGAGAAACTCCTATCAGATAAATATGAAGTAAACCAAGTCAAGGCTAAACCAGTGATACCCACACAGTGATTTAACCTTGCTAAGAGGGTCTTATGATCAACTATGTCAAAGGCTGAACTAAAATTCAGCAGTACTAACACTGAACACTCGCCTGCATTTGCAGCCATTAATAAATCGTTTGACACTTTTTAAGAGAACTGTTTCAGTGCAGTGATGCTCCTGAAAACCTGACTTGAGGGAATCCAAAAGCTTATGTTTCTCAAGAAAACAACCAGCTGTTGCTCAACAACCTTTTCTAAGATTTTTGAGAGAAATGGAAGTTTAGAGATGGGCCTGTAAATTTTAGGAACAGAAGGATCAAGATTAGGTTTTTTCAGCAAACGACGAATAATATCCATCCATCCATTATCCAACCCGCTATATCCTAACTACATGGTCACAGGGGTCTGCTGAAGCCAATCCCAGCCAAACACAGACAGCAAGGCAGGAAACAAATCCCGGGCAGGGCGCCAGTCCAACGCAGACGAATAACATCATGTTTAAAATTGTTAGTGACACAGCCACAGCCTTACTGCAAACAGCAAGTAATTATTAATACCAGGCTGGGGCCAAAAGATCTTTTAAAAAGTACTAAAAGATGGTTTAATTTTCCTAATCAGTGACACTAAGTCATCAAGAAAGACTGGATTGAAAGAGTTAAAAACAAGGAGCATGGAAGAGCAGCTTCGAGAGAAGCAAATTTTAAATGTTCAATAAATTGAATTCATGAAACAGTAATAATCCCAAAAGAATTAATGTGTGGACCCCCAGACTCTGCTGAGCTGACGAGGTTGTCACATTTACATTATACTTCAGTGATGTTACGTGATACACTATAATTAAGATTATAGTTGTGGGAGGAGTTATCTGACTCAAGTCAAGTAATGCAAGTAAGAAAAACGTGCAATCCAATTGGCTGTCCAGCATTGCTCCTGAATCGTGGAGGACTGCAAGCCCCCAATGTGCCCCCACCCATATCGGCCTTCCAATCACAAGCCCCTTGCACACAGTGCGTCATTGACATATAGGAATGGGCGGCTCTGATTAAAGTATGTTCTCTCACATTAAATTGCCATTTGTGGTCAAATGAGTCAGAGTTGCTAGCCTTTTTCTCATGCATCTTGTATCAATGAAGATCGTGGAATTTGCACTTTCCAGTAAGGTACTCACACATAATATGAAAAACTCCCAAAATTGCACTGTAAATGTGTGTTATCTCAGTTGATGTTATTTTTTTTATATTTGGCGGATTTACCGCATTTCTTCATTTGTGTTAAAAAGAATGCATAATATAATCTTTGATGGCTTCTCACACTGTATGGGGAATATGTTTCATAGCCACTGAATATTATTTCATACATTAATTTGGAGAAAAACATGCAGACAAATCACATCTTGTATTCTGTTCAATGCCATAAATTTCAACAGCCTGACATGAACACTCAGCCAGTCCCCATAAGGCGTTAGGCTTAAGAGCAATATTCAACACATGCTCAGATGCAGATGAATGACAACAAATATAGCTAAGTTCCATCATGTCACGAATAGTAGTTTAATAAATGCTATGTCCCACTATGCATTGCCTAATATGTTATTATTCATTTAACCCCTATGATTGGCTCAGCATGTTATTTGTATATTATGAATGCTTAGGTTCTCTTGGATTATACACATGCATGAATTTTAGTATCCAAGAGCACATTTCAGGATTGCCTTGTTTGTATTGTCATCATTCTGTATTTCAGAGCTGTGCCAATTTAGAATCTCAGCAGAATACTTGGTCAATATTGGTATCAGCATAGACTCTGGTCATCAAAAAACTGACATTGACAAGACCACTGGAATATTGTCATCTGCGCTCCCACTGTTTTTAATGCAGCGTTCCATGGGTAGCAGCAGGAAGATGATTAGAGACAGTACACAGAGTACCATACAGGAAAGACAGATGGTACTGACATGCTGATGAGAATGCAACAGAGCAATATTCCAGAAAAACTGTCTTAGTACAAATGTTTTCAGTGGAATATTCAATCATTTCTTTATTATTCTAAGATTCCTTGTAAGACTAGTGAAACAGTAAGACATTTGTGAATAACCATACAGGCATTTCTATTATAGAACTTGGTGTGTTGTAAAATATATACAGAATCTCATAAGAATGAAGAAGGTGGTGTGGGGAAAAAAACACTTTGAAAGTGCCAGGCTTTTAAACTTTGGACTCATTTATTTCCCCACCTTGCTGCACATTTGCTGGGGTCAGCCCCCTGTGACCCTGAATTGGATCAAGCAGGTTTTAAATAATGATGTTTGGTTAGTCCTAACAAATTTTTCCACTGCATCAGTATTTTCTGATAGTTGTCAGAAGCCAGACATTCAGATATGACTGCATCAGTTGGGTGTTTAAGAATTTCAAGATGAAATACACCTTCTTTTATATTGCTAGCAATTCCTCTAGCTGTTATAATTTCATCATGCAGTCTTGTTTTATATACATTCTGCCCAATAAGCATAGTCAGTTGTGCTCTGAGCTGTATGTTCACCTAACACTAAATTAGCCTGTCTCTTATAATCAGCAGTGCAGTGGGAATTTCTTTCACATTCTCACCTTGACGACCCCCTGGAGTGCATACGAACTGAATTTGAAACCTGGCTCTCGATTTTTTTAAAATTTATTTTATTTTTGTCACTTTTTCATGTATTTGCTGCTACAAAAGGAAAATAAGTTTTGTTTTATTAAAAGTAAATTGAGCCTGCCATATCATAAGTATAGAAACTAATAACTTTAGATTAATCTAAAAATAATCTTATGTTCAAGAAAGTAATCTTATGTTCAAGAAAGTAACATTTAACAAGGAAAGAAATCCAGAATGTTCTAATCCAGGTCTACTGCTTATGATACACTAAAATTGACAACATCACATTACCAGAAATACTTTATTGAAGATAAACATCATTTAGAAAAGCACACTCCTGCGTTTGTAAGGTCCCACAATTCACACTATATGTCAGGACAAAAAATCAAGTCCAAGGAGCTCTCTGCGAACCTCCGTCATGAAATTGTGGTGATTAATAAATCAGGACAAGGCTATAAAAGCATTTCTAAAATGTAGAGAATTGCCAGAAATACAGTGTTCTCAAAATTTACGAAAGAGAATAATTTTGGAACCACCAAGCCTCTTCTAGAAGATGACGAATAACCCAGATTTACTGCTTATGTTACACTAAAACTGACAACACCACAGTACTGGAAATACTCTATTGGAGAATATGTGTCAGTAATTGGGTGAACGGTTGGGTAGACTGGAATTTAATTTTTTATTCTTCATATTCAGTAGACCTCAGCCTAATATATTCATCTGTCTCCTTCTTATTTATGAATATCTCGATAGATTAAGAGCCATTTAAAATGTTTAATGCATACTGTGTTGCACATTTTCTTAAGAGCACTACTAGAATGGCTAAGTAAACTCCTTGAGAAGATGTCTTGGAAAGAGAGAGAACTACGTGTCAGTAGTAGAATTTCTGCACATGCCAATTGGGTTGGCAAGACTTGTACTTTAACTTGGTGCCCTGGAAGAGGCACAGCTAGGTGGACTGGTTCAGAAAGAGGGAGGAACCTACAGTTTGCAAAGAAAGCATTTAGTGTTCCTCTTGATGACAGAGGCAGGTGACCATACAAATGTGAGGGATCCTGACTCTCTGTGGTGTTAGAGAAAAGGTCCACAAACCAACAGTAGGTGGTCACAAAATACAGTGGTGGGCAGATTGCACCAGAAGACTCCAGACATGGAGATGTTTGACATTATGTTAACATTTTAAAGGTGGAGGAATGGCAGAAAGACAAAGAAAAACCTCCAGTTCATTTGGAGGAAGCTCATGATCCTAGATTGTATTTTAATGCCAAGGAGCTGCCCTGTGGATGTTAACCATTAAAGGATATTGAAAGGTCTGGAGTGTAGAGACTTTTAATCTAATGCCCCTGCATTTAAAACAACACCATCCTTGACCTCGAAAGTGGTTCTGGGATTATGTCAGAACGAGAGTGCGTGAGAGAGAGAAGTTAGCCATTTCATCCAATTAAAATGGTCCAGAATAGAGGCGATGTGTTTTCTTCTGAATATCCTTTGCAAAATGTGTAAAATTTTCATTGACATGCTATATCTGACATCTTTAGCAATATCCAGGGATTGTGAGGGTGGCAATGATGGCATACCCACTTGTTACAACAATATTTTTTTCTTTATACATGTTTGGTGGTATTCTTTGAGTTGAGCATTGTGTGATTTTGTTTTGTGCTTTAATTTGTCTGTGTTATATTTGTTAATGTGTACAATGTGTTGAGCTTATGGAACTAAATGTGACATACAGTATAACAATAGCATAACATTCACTTAACCTTCAAATCCAATTCAGGAGTTCAGGCTGCCGGAGACTAATCTGTCAGCACTGCATGCATGGCAAGAAACATCCCACCGGGCCACTATAGGAGCCACTGACATATACACATACACAAACATGATCAATTAAAAATCATCGCTACACCTCACACGTACATTGATTAGAATATGGAAATAAAAGTGGAGTACATATAGAAAAAAAAATTGCAAACTCTACATAGACAACAACCAGGCCAAGAAACTGAAATTTCTCATTTATAGAAGTATAAAAACCCTTTGCTTTGGCCGTCATAATGTGGTACATCCTGTTTGCTTTAATTAACCTTGAGATATTGTCTAGAATTTGATTGGAGTCCCCAGGTGGCAAATCAAATTGAGTGAACATCATTTAGAAATGCACACTCCTGTGTTTGTAAGGTCCTACAATTCACACTGCATGTCAGGACAAAAAAAAAAAACAAGTTGAAGGAACTCTCTGCAGACCTTAGTGATCAAATTGTGGTGAGGCATAAATCAGGACAAGGGTATAAAACCATTTCTAAAATGTTCAGAGTTCTCAGAAATAGTGTTCTCAAAAGTTATGAAAGAGAAGAAGTTTGGAACCACCAGGACTGTTCCTAAAGGGCACACTAAAAGCACTTCAGAAATCGTCTGCAGAGAAGAGAGAACCTGTAGAAAGGGTGGCCATCTCAGTGGCACTTCTTCAATCAGTCGTTCATGTTAGATTGACTAGATGATAACCACTCTTGAGTAAAAGGTACATGGCCTCTGAGAGTATGAGGAAAAAGATTCTCTCTTTGAACTTTTTGGGCAGAACTCCAGCACTATATATCAGGCACTGCTCATCGGGTGCTTAATACTCTCCCCACTGTCAAGCACGGCAGTGGCAGCTGTGGAGGTGCTTCTCAGTGACAGGGACAGAGAAACTGGTCAGAATTGAGGTGACAATAAGCATAGCCAAATACAAATAGATCCTTGAAAAAAACCTGATCCAGAGTACCTGCGACCTTAGACATGTGCGCCTGTTTATCTTCTAGTCTGACAATGCCCCAAAGCATAGAGCCAAGACAATGCTGGAGTGGCTTCAGGACAAGTCTCTGATTGACCTTGATCAGCCCAGACTTAAAACCCATACTACTTCAGTGGAGAGACCTGAAGATGGCAGTTTTGAGATGCTTCCTATCCAATCTAACAGGCCTTCAGAGGATCTGCCAGGAAGAATGTGTGCAGGTGTGTAGAGCTGGTAGAGACTTACCCATGAAGACTCAAAACTGTAATTTCTGTCAAAAGGGCTTCTACAAAGTACTGAATTATGGGTCTGAATACTTATATGAAAGAGATTTAAGTTTTTGATTCTTAATACATTTGCAAACCTTTTTGAAAACGTGTTACTCACTTTGTCATTATGGGTTATTGAGTGTAGATTGATGGGCAAAAATGACAAATTTATCCATTTAACAATAAAAATACAACACAATAAATTGTGCAGAAAGTGAAGAGGTCTGAATACTTTCTGAATGCCAATTTGGGATCCTTTTTTACTTTCACACTTTCCACCTTGCATCAAAAATTACCCAGATTACCATAACACTTGTTTTGCCACAGTTAATGTTAAAGAAGCTCCTGGTGCTACATTGCAAATAATTCCTGAATCAATTTCTTAGTCTTTCCAAATGTCACCTTTATATTTATGCACTATGCATATAAAACACTGGTTTCAAAACAAAAGTGGTTGGATTTAGTCCAAATCCTCAGTAAAAAGCAATAAAAGGACGCTAAGTGAATTGTGACTTATCTTTTTTTGCTCTTTTGGTTTATAAAGGTTTGTGTATTTTTTATTCTGTTCAGCTATTAACTTTTTAGTCAGTGCCACCTAACATTGGAGAGGTATATACAAAATAAAAATATATTTTGGAGCATTTCTCCAAAAACATTACTCGTAGTCTTGTATTACTTTTATGTTTATGTTTTTTTTTTTTTTCCAGAATACATTTTTAGACTTTTCTTTTTCACTTTATCTATTCATTTTATCACTTTATGTATTCATTTATCGCACAGTGTTTTTCTTGGTAATGATAACTAAAATATATCATGTTGTTAACAAAAATAATTTTTGTAACTTTGATTTTCACAACACTTTCTTTGCACATAATGTGCTGGTACATTCATTAAAACCAAGAATGTCAACCCATGTAAGCGTGTGAAATTTATTAACTATCTTCTTCAACACTATCTGCTTTTAAACAGAGTCCCAATGTCAACACAGGTGTTTCATTGCATTGCATTGTTATCTGGCAAAATACAAATGTGAACATCCAGTAACATATTTTGCTTTGATATTTTCTACTTTCTGTAGTGTATCACCATAGTGACAGATTAAGTAGGTGTATAGATGTGTAATATCAATACTATCGACTGGCCCGAAATTACACTTGAACATTTACTTTTAATCAGACAATGGCGGCACAGAGCGAGTTCTTGTCACACAGTAACTGTGATTGCTTGTCTGGTCAGGATCTGCATGGAGTCTGCATGTTCTCCACATGTGTATGTGGACAGAGTGTGCATAACAGAAGAAGATTACCTGTTCTACAACTGAAAATGGGAGACCTGCATTAAGTGCTCTCAATTAGATTACATTAGATTACATTGGATTAGATACTTTATTGATCTCAAAGGGAAAATTAGATGCACACAGCAGCAGAAACATAAAAAAACAAGGATACAGACTCACAGGACAATTAATAAAATCAATCAATCAGTGTATATTGTGCAGAAATTTGAAAATAAACTTAAAATTGCAAAATGTATGCAAAGAGTACTACCATTTAATATGGGATATTGCGAGGAAGCATTGAATTCCCTGAAAGAAGCGGGCAGGAAAGGTCCCCAGTGTTGCTTCTTTCAAATAAATTACCAAAATATGTTTATTCATACATGTGTTGTGAAGAAAATTACATTTGCACAGTTTAGGGTCATAGGGAACTAACCAGGAGGATTGGATGCCAGTGCTTTGTGGGGCTCAATCCTCAAACCAAAACAGGAAAGAGATTCAGCAAGGAGTAAGTGATTTGAGATAATCCTATAGCTAAGTATAAGTTTGGAAATGGGTAGAGGACATAGTCAGCAAATATCAAAAATAACTATAACATGAAAGAGTCAATGTATGCAATGGTCATACTGCTTGCAAAGGGAATCATCTAACTGGAAATTAAATTGTTTTTGGAATTAAATAACCATTTTGCTTAAACGTATTGCTGGTTAAAGTAACGATTGACAGCACAACCTTCTAGGTATTTGACTCTTGCATTTTTTTTATTATGCTGGAAGCCTGAATTGTCACACTGCAAAAAATGCTTATGCAAAAACTAGACACAAAAACTTTAAATTGGAGATGTTTTGCTTTTGTTTAGCAAATAAATCTGCCAATGAGCTTAGATAAATATTATTTGACAAGATTTTTGCAAGTATGCCAAATAATTGTAAATACAATTTTTTCGATAAGACAATAATTCTTACAATAAGGAAAACAAGATTTAACATTGTGATATAAATACTTTTCACTTGCTTAGATTTCATTTTTTGCAATGCACCTTATCCTTGGTACAGAGAGTAAAATTGTATGTTTAATGTATTCATTTATCGCACAGAGTAAAACTGTATGTATTCACTTATCAATTTAACTAGTAAGGAAGATCAATGATACACAACTATAAAGAAAATTGTATTTTTAGGCATGCAGAACAGTGTCTGTGTAATATTTTTCTGATGAGTAAAACAAAAACAAAACATAAAGGTTAATTGCTATAACAAAGCAACCTAGAATGAAAAACTAATAAAAACTAACACCAGAAAATATTAAGAAACTAAAACAATTAAAACTAAAATAAATCTTGGAAGCAAAAAGATATTTCACATTTCACAGTTACAAAATGTGAAACTTATCAAAGAGTTTTTTTGACATTTTAAAGGTTGTTTTGGTGATGAAAAACAAGGAATGCTGCTCCCTAAAGCCTTGTTCACACATACCTCAAACAACAAAAGTTGCAGATGGAACAAATATCACAAGCAAAATGCATCAAACAGCCACAAACTAGCAATAAGTAAATCAAATCTCGATCATTGCACTCACTGAATTCCAATCTTGGGGCACACAATGGCACTGCAATGAAGCAACAGCACAGGGCCTGTTTGTTCTGTTGTTTAAGTCACGGCTTTCGGCACAGTGGGGACATCATTTTTGTTTCCCATGTATCTATGCAAATGCTTTGCACTTTCTTCTTCCATCAAAAAGAAAGAACCACCTTATAAACAGTAATAAATCTTTTGTTTTAATTATTTCACAGCATATCTGGTATTTTCTTATTCTTTAAGGCTTTTTTTTGGATTGTTGCTTTGGCACATGGCTAATTTGCATACATAATAATTACAGCTCTGTGATGTTATGCTGACCTTGCAAAGCATCATGGGGCACACAAACAAAAAATGTTCACCTAAGTTCACTTCAGGAAAATATCTGGCGAACAAGATCTCCGGTGAATATAGCATACTTTTTGTGAAAACGCTTTGGTGAATTTCACCAAACACTATTAAAGTTTTTTGCTTAAATACTAAATGACAGGTAGACACATGTGGAATTAATGCACCATATAGTGCCATTAAAGAACGATTATTTTTAACTGTGTACAGCAGTTTTACACTGAGAAAGTTTTTAGTGTTGTTTCACTGGGGCGTAATAACATTACATCTTGCTGAAGACAAAAGATATCTTTATTCTCCTTCTTCACCTTATTTTTTTTTCATGACAATGTCCTTTCTTATGACCTTTATCTAATGTCTTACACTGCTTTGGAAGACACAGATCAGAGAAACTGGTGAACCTTTAAGCCTGAGCTTTAAATCCTGATGTTTCATTCAAATGAACACTGCTGCAAGTCACAGTGAGAAAGAAATAAAGAAATCCAAGCACAGGCTACGAAAAGAACAACTGGCTCAGCAGTGGAAGGACTGCTAGAAATTATTATTAGCATAATAATTGAAAAATACATTCTCATTAATGCAATACATATGTTACAGAAAATAGCTCTTATCTTTATTTTCCACAAAAAACATTCTTGTAAGGAACATTGATTAATACCAGTTAGCACACAACTATTGCATAAGAACAAACATTGATAACAATTGAGTTATTTATTGCTTCTTAATCAGCGATCTTAACAAAGGCTTTTAAAGCCCAGCTGCACAACCCGTAGTCCTCATGAAGATTCACTGTACCAATTATTTTATGTTCCCTGCTATGTATTTCTGAAAGGCAGAAACTGCTTCATCTAAGAGATGTGACCCACTGCAGGCAGGAATAAGTGTCACAGGACAAGACCATAACTGAGAAGGAGACTTGAAGTGCTGGCAGTAATAAATTGCATCATCATGGTTGAGGTTGAGGTGAAACTACATCAAGACACTAGAGGGCAGGCAATCTAGCGGCAAATGGGGGCATATGTAAAAGAAGAGAATGTGGCCAAAAATAGCAGTTATGTGGTAAAAATCAACATCTTAACTAAAGAAAGAAACTTATCCTCTAACAGGACAAATCAGTAATCAGGAAGGGGAAAAATTTGTCTGTCTGCATCATTTATTACTGCTAATACTTGAACAGGGAGCATTCTTCTACAGCATGATCACAATAATCAAATATTAAAGGTGTAGGTCTATTTTATAAATAACTGAATTTACATAACAGTGTCAATCAATGCACACATTTACTTTGGTTGGTTCATTGATTTACACCCAAATGTCTATTTTCATACATTCTGGTTCTTTTTATACTATTTGGGTTGTGCCACCACCCTTGAAATTCCATCTATAACAACTGTCCAGTCTTGTTGAATACAGGTTATATGATCTCTTGGTCATCTTTCAGTACATTTTGTGTATTAGATTTTGTCTCTGTTGTTCACTTGACCTTTATCTAGTTTCCCGATATGCCCAAACAGGCATCTGAACTGTATTAACTCTTTATGCTATTTCTGTAAGATGAATGCTGTGTTACCCTAAAATTATTCTTCCACACTTATGATTCTGGAGGGTGTCATATAGCTCCTGCCAGTTAGACTGCTTATGATTCCAGGGGGTGTCGTGTTCACACACACTTACCCTTACACAGCAGAGGAAAATGGGACACTGCAGAAGAGATCCGATGCTTTAGGGCTGCAATGGTTTCACAGGATGCCAGAGGGCATTGTGGTTTGGTAATCCTGGCACATTACAAAGCAGTCCTGAACCTGGAAGTGACCCCCAAAAGGGATTTAAACCTCATAAACTCTGGACAAGAGCTCAACAGATGGGAGGAAGAGAGAGAGAGGTGAAATTATAGGGTGATTGTGCAAACATTACTGTACAAGTGGATCAGCCACTTCACCTGCCAGACAGTGGACAAGCACGTATAATGGTATATAGGAAGGGCATGTAGGGTTTACTTCTGTATGTGTTATACCTTGAGGCTTCACTTTGTTTGTCTGGTTCAGGTATGGTTATATTAGAATATTTCTTCAGGCTTTGCCCTCTCCTTGGCATCATTCTGAGTCTGGAGCTACTACTAGAGCTTTACCTCTTCAAAATAAATTTCACCAGGGTAACTGTCATGTGTATATAGTTATAAAGAAATACACAGACATTCTTATCAGAATGTCTTCTATAGACTAGTGATAATAATACAGTACCAACAAAACAAAAGAAAATCTTACAACACACATTCACTGCAAAATGTATACTGTATATGAGGTACTATACTAGAATGAAGCCAGCTTGAAATACTTTAATACAATTTTTTAAATATATTGGGCAAACAAGGTTGTGATCAAAGTTCCAAGGTCAGAGGAGAACCCTGCTGCAATATGGACTACGGTGAAGGTCACACTACTGCCGCTAATAAGAGGTGCACACAACATTACAAAAAAACATTGTTTGTGCTAGCACTTGCTGTACAGTGTCCTGTGAAGTGCACAACATGCCTGTAAGACTTCACTGTGTCACTAAAGTTTAAGCAGGGTTCTATATTGGGAGTGCATGAAGCAGGATGGTTCCTTTACCAAATTGCAGAACAAATTGGGTAGGAGTTATTCAAAGTTCACTGGTGTTGGTGATGATGGAAAGACAAAGGTGTTTACAGCTGAAGATGAAAATCCCAAACTTATGGATGCAAATCAAAATGAAGGCTGTGGCAAACTGAATGGCCAGCTTACATCACAGCCAATATTGCACCAGAAATGTTCACTTGAACAGGACTGCTGTTACACGTTCTTCTGTTATGACAGCAAATCACTAGTTGATACCATCATGCACACCTGCACTGGTGCTTCAAATAGGCTAAATGGAGGAGGGACTGGGGGTCAGTTGACTTTAGTAATGAACCCAGATTACGTCTGGGAATGAATGATGCTCATGCATGTGCCTGCCTAGTGGCTACGTTCATTGTCTATATACCTGCAACACACCAGGCCCATGGTAGGTATCAGGGTGTGGGAGGCTACAATGCTTGTTCACATCTGGTGTTTGTGGTGGAGATATTGTCCAGTACTATTGCTATCATCGAGATGAGATATCTTACTGTAAGAATACAATGCCCACCCGCATTCTGCTTGAGGAACTCAATTTATCTAGCTGCTGTCTGTCATTTCCCCTAAAGAATATCCTCACCAAACTTCTCCCTTATTATTTTTTTTTTTTACATTTTATTGATTTTACTAAAATTCAACAACATTCCATACATGCAAGTCAAGTTTAACAAAACTAGATGTTTAACAAATCAACCCCCACCCATGGGAAAGAGTGCTAGGCCAGCAGAGTAAAACTTTGATAATAGTAAAAATATGTAAATAAATAAATGAATAAAAATAAATAGAATAAAAAAGAGGGGAGATAATCTGTTACCTCAATTTAAATGCTTATTCTAAAATGTTATTGATTAGATCCTGCCAAGTTTTGAAAAAGTTTTGTACAGGTCCTCTAAGTGAGAATTTGATTTTTTCCAATTTCAGATAATATATAACATCAGTTACCCACTGACTTAAAAGAGGAGAGTTAGGATTCTTCCATTTGAGCAAGATACTGTAAGTCTATGTGCCAATGTTGTAGTAAAGGCAATCACAGTTTGTTTGTCCTTCTCCACTTTAAGCCCATCTGGGAGTACCCCAAACACAGTTGTTAATGGGTTAGGAGGGATTGTGACACCAAGGCTGTCTGATAAGCATGTAAAGATTTTGGTCCAGAATGATTAATTTGGTGCAGGCCCAAAACATGTGGCCCACTGAGGCTGGAACTTGATTGCAGCGTTTGCAGGTTGGATCTTGTCCGGGAAACATTTTGGACAGTTTTAAACGAGACAGATGTGCTCGAAATATAATTTTAAGTTGAATAATTGTATGCTATGCGCTTATCCCTTATAGAATTATACCTCATTGCTCCTCATTGGTTCTAAATCCACACTTGCTAAGGTTAACCAGTCTTCTATTTTAATTAACAATATTAACACAAACATCTCTACCCAGGTGAAGAGTCTGGGTGTCATTCTTGACAGTACTCACTCTTTTTCTTCCCATATAAGTAATGTTTCTCGGACTGCCTTCTTCTACCTCTGAAACATTTCTAGACTTTGTCTTGTTCTTACCCAACACAGTACTGAAGTATTGGTTAATGCACTAGTCACCTCACGCATAGATTACTGTAATGCTTTTCTATCTGGCATCCCACAAAAACTTATCCATCGCTTACAACTTATTCAAAATTCTGCTGCCAGGATAATAACCTGTTCTTAATCCACTGAACATATTACACCTATTCTCTCTCAACTTCACTGGCTCTCTGTTAACTACAGAATACAATACAAAATACTGCTCTTAACATTTAAAGCACTCCACAACCTTGCTCCCCCTTACCTCACTGATCTTCTACAGACTTACACTCCTTCTCGCTCACTCAGATCATCATCTGTAACATTACTTACTGTACCACACATCAAACTCTGTTCTATGGGAGCTCAAGCATTCTCTCATAATACTCCTCAACTGGAATTCTCTTCCCTCTAATATTTGTCAGCTTGATTCAATATCACATTTTAAAACTGTCCTCAAAACTTATCTTTTCAAATTGGCATACCAATTGTGAATTTTGTACTGTTACTGCCTGTTATCTTTGTTTGTTTGCTAATTATGGCTTTTTAATTTATCAATCTCTATGTTTTTATTTTACTAATGTTAATTTCATTGTAAGGTGACCATGAGTGCTAAGAAAGATGCCTATCAAATAAAATGTGTTACAGTGGTACCTTGAAATACGAGTGCCCCAACATACGACTTTTTTGAGATACGAGCCGTCACTAGGTCGATTTTTTGCCTTGAGTTATGAGCCAAAATTCGAGATGCAAGGCATCAAAGAGCTTGTCCGAGGAACTGACGATGGAGGAGTTGATGGAACTGCAGACGCAGCAACATACGGAGGTTCAGCAGGAGATTGGTATCGCAGAGGAGCCAGAGGCGGAGGAGGTTATCTCTTCAAGTGAAATAAAGGAAGTGTTGGCAATGTGGAAAAACGTTTCAGACTTTATTGAAAAGAAACATCCTGAAAAAGTTGCAACTGGTTGTGCACCGGCGCTATTTAATGACACTTGCCTAACTCATTTCAGGCTCCTTGGACAGGTTTCTATTGAAACGCCCTGTAAATGAAAGTGATAAAAGCGTGGCAAAAAAGAAAAAAACTAGTGAAGAAGAAAATTAAGTTAAGCAAAAGTGAAGTGAAAGAAAAAATTAATACAATATGCTAATCGGCTCTGCCAACATCTGTTTATTTCTTTAGATTCTCTTTTATGTACTAGGTTTTATTTTGTTTGTATACAATATTTGCTCATTATAAATACATTTTTCTTATGCTGAAAACATTTAACAAAAAATTGGGATGGTTTTTTCGGGGCTGCCACAAATTAATCTCATTTCAATTAATATCAATGGGGAAAATTGTTTTGAGATACGAGAATTTTGACTTAACGAGCTTGGTCACGGAATGAATTAAACTCATATCTCAAGGTACCCCTGTATTATTATTATTATATGGAGAAACTTCTCCCTTATAATGAACCTCAATGAGTTGTGCCCTTAGTTTTAAAGGGAATGGACTTACAATGCACAGAAGAATATTCTTCATCTACTGTATATAATCTTTTACATGCCAGAGTGCAGACCTGTACCTATATTGTAGCAGAGGGAGGTTACATACAACATGAATGTAAGTATGTTCATGACACATGAGACTGATGCATCATATAAACCGCATCATATTAGTTTGTGTTTGTGCTTATGTTCTTAACACACTCAGATGATTCTCCTTCCTATCCAAGGTGTGATGCCTACAGGGTGTCCTTATACTGTATATGCATAAGATGTACTTTCCATTATCAGTGTATGTTGAGCAACCCTTTGACCTGTAAAGTGAATGCTAATAACTTTGTACTATTTGCCAGATAAAAGTAGTGAAAGAAATGACAGTCTATGATGACTGAGGCCTAAGGCAAAATGTCTTATTTTTGTAGTGGAAGCCATGTGCCACTGATATTCTGTGTTAGCCTCATCTTCTTTTGTTATACTGTGAGGTCCTTATCTGACCAGGTACCAGACTTTATGCAGCCAGTAAGTACAGACTCCACTATGCCCTGTAGAAACTGGTCAGCATTGATGGAGATCTCTGGGCTTTTCTGACATGTCTGAGAAGACAAAGGCATTGGTACCTATTATTGTACAATGCAGTGAGACATGTATGCAATAATAAGTCCCCTTACCTCTTCCTGGCATACTATGGTAACATAAATCAACACCATGTTAGAGTGCAAATTTGTATGAACTGACTTAAAACGTGGCATGACAAAAAGGTAAAGAGGTGATGTTTATTATTAAAATTTGACACAGGCCTTTGAGGTAATACTGAGATAATACTACAAAACAGAGTAAAAAACAAAGCAAATAAGAATAAGAATCATATCACTACGCAAAACAGGAAGATCAATAAAAAAACAAGTCAAAAAGCACAAGGATCAAAACACTAGAATATCTGGAGAGCTTAAATGGCTGCTTTTGAAAAGTATATTAAGTGCACCATGTTGGAGCTGTGTCAACATCTGCGCTCCCCATTATTATTTCAGCACCCCCTCCCATCATGTGATTGCTACCTAATTAGCATTGCATAACAAATAGCAGAGCTAGGGACTGAGCTCCAATCAACTACTGGCATTCTCTGTAGATCAGTTTAGAGCACTGCAAAAGCTGTCAATTTCAATAAAATACAAAAAAATTTAAAATATTAAAAAAAAAATTTAGTTTCTGTAAATCATTTGGTTTCCTGTCACACAGCACAGATATAGCTGGCTACTCCAAACTGTCCCTATGATAGTGAACACAGTTGCTTGTACCCTGTTCATTCCTATTCTGTACACAATGCTAGGCTAGAATCTGTCACCATGTCATGTGAGTCTACACTGGAAAATTAATAAATAAGCCAGTGTGCAACTATATTTCAAATGGGTCTGAGAATGTTATGATACTGTAGGTCATGGAAAAGAAAAATATTTATGAACAAATAGAAGCCATAATATTTCATAGAAGGTTCAATTTTTCAGCCAGGAGAACTCTCAAAGCATCTGTTTACATTTCTTTCACTTTCTTCGGCAGCCACATCACTGGCACTGCAGATGTGGTGTGAAGTCTGCACTTTGGCAAAGCTATTCTTTTTATGCAGACAGTTTCTAACAAATTAATCATTTGAGCTCTCCATTCACATCTAATTCCTGCCTTTAGCCATTAGTACATTTAATTAGTTGGTTTAATTAAGTGATATTTCTTTGTTCACTGACAATTCAAAGAATTTATTGGAACATATAATAAATTCAATTTTAGGTACTCTAATTAAGGTTGGTAGAATTTATGTGCCCAGTAATCTATACAATAAATTGAAAGCCTTGATAGATAGATAGATAGATAGATAGATAGATAGATAGATAGATAGATAGATAGATAGATAGATA
>JANRMT010062813.1:89721928-89744707 GCA_026402145.1 Polypterus bichir lapradei
ATAGATAGATAGATAGATAGATAGATAGATAGATAGATAGATAGATATTGAAAAATGTACAACAGGTTAGCAAGATAGTGCAGTAGTGATCATTGGAAGTCACTGTCTATATGGAATCTGCATGTTCTTCCTTTGTCTGCAAGTTTTTTTCCTTAAGTTATGTTTTTTCCCAGCATCCTAAATGATATTTACATGAGATTAATAGTTTATTCTAAATTAGCCCAATAATGTTGAGTGCATAATGTGCGCTGTAAGTGATGGGCACAGGTGCCCAGGCATTGATCCTGCTTTGTGTCCACTGCAGCTGCTACATGGCTTCATACAGTATATACAACAATATGCTATAGGACTGCATTGTATACTGAATGGGAAATATACCATTGGGGAGAACAATTCTGACAGCCCACAATGTCTGGGGAAAGATGAAAGAAAAGTTGGACCTAAGATTTGCATAGCAGACCTCACAGAATCAAGTGACACCTTGTTAAAACTCAAAGAGGTCCCAGCAGACATATATATAATATCTGAGGAAAGAAGCAATTATACAAATACCGTGTGTAGGAAATAGAAAGCAACAGAAGAATTCCAGGATGGAACAGTTATAGAGAAGCGTCTGTGTTTAAAATTATGATGCCAGCTGTTACTTGAAAATAATTGCTGCATTAAGAACATACAGGTACAATTGGAAAGTGATAATGAGGTGATTTTGCAGAGATTATTTTTTAAAAAACTAAACGAAACAGAAAATGACTAAAATGCACAAGACCAATTAGTGTATGTACTGTATTGTAACAATGGGGTGGCTCAGCTCAGCTTACACCTTGCCTAAGCTTCTGTTGTATAAATGAGCAGAATGGCCACTTTTTTGTCAGATCTTATGCTTTCCCTCTTGACATTCTGAATATGGGAAAATGTATTGATGGCCAGGACAGTGGGACTAAAGATTCCCAAAATTACTTCAAGATTGTGCATTTGTTACATTTATATTGAGTACAGTGATTCAAGTCATTGCTGCATAAATTTAGCCATTAGTGATGATGTGGAACATGCACTCTATTGCCACTGATAATTGTAAACTTGTTTAAATTTCAGTATTAGTCTGGGGAGCTTGGAAAACACTATTTCATATTCATTTTAGATTGGACGTTCAACTTATTATTGTATTAGGTGATAACAAAATAATGCAAAGTAATACATTCAGAATGCAATAATGATAATCACTGTCACAGTCTTTGCAGAAAAGCAATAAAATATAAATCCTCGACTGCTTATCCTTGAGTACTGTAATGTTCCGGAGAATGAAATATTAACTTTGGAACATGTTCAATTGGAGGACAGATAATAACAGTGTGACTTATGTTCAGATTTAACAATTTTCAATAAATGAACTCACCTAGTGTAGTGTGGGGTCCCTTCCAGAAGGTTTGAAACTGATTGAAGAGTGTGAAGGGGAAGCGTCAGCATGACAGTTCCCCATCATTCAGATCAGTTAGTGTTGTGGAAGGTGGTAGCAATAGCTCTGCAGAAACAGACACAACCTGCAGCCACAACCACCCTCTCACTGTTGTGCTACCAGAATGTGAAATAAAGCCCAGAACAAGCAAACGCCACATACTGTCAAAGAATGTTGTATAATAGCAATATCTTCTCTGTGTCCTGTAGCTAGACCTAGCTATTTAATGGCTGAAATATAAGTACTACTCAGCATTCCCTGAATCAATGACTAGGATCAATCAGCATTATAGGGAAGTGGGCTTCCATATATTATGGTCCAACAAGATGGCCCTATGTAAGTCAAGCTTCTTCACCAAGCCTAGCCTCTACCCTCTCAACTAAGCCATGCTAGTTGTGCATTTGTAGAGACAGCAAGTTCCTTTTGGATTCTTTGGCCTTGAAGGCAACAGGTTTGTTGCATACATCGAGAAAGAGAAATAGAATGAGAGATACACTATGTTCAGAAATCATCAAAAACATCAGGTTCTAGGAGTTGTCACCCACATTGTTAGAAACTTCATGGTTGGATTGGATATGGTTTCTGCCAAGTACTCAGTTATTGTTATGCTCCCCTTAACCTTTGAAGCAGATTCAGAGAATAAAATGCAGTGACTCTGGATGTACACCTCTCTTCCTATGAATCAACCTTGTTCTGTCTGCCTCCGTTGATTTTTGCACTGAAATGTTAACTAGCACAGGCTTCATGTATTATTTTTTTATCATTTCCTTCTGAGTTGAAGCTTATAGTTTTAGTTTTATATGATGTTCGCACCATTATTTTATGCTTTGTTTACTTTCACATTTCACCAGCCCTTTTGTGCATTTTCTCAGCAACCACAACTATTACTTACACAATCGCTTACTATGCGTTCCTCCCAGTTAAAGACTCCCTGCTTCGAACCTCTCTGCTACGATTTCCAATGAACATGTAGGCTCTGATCTTTTGGTTGGTTTGATCTTTGGCTTCTTACTCCACCAGGTGCCTATTTCAGTTTCTTTTTTTGGACATTAGCATTAAACGGAGTGGCCAAGTTGGTCCCCTAATGCCTCTGTTCATTTGTGACTTGACAAAACGAAATTAAGTATTCTATTGTTTTGAACACAACTAAAAAAATGTTTGAGCAAAAATTCTGCATTTGTTAATACCTTTGACAATTTGCTCCCCACCAGTTGTTCACTTCTATAGACTTTATATTAATTAGACCAGTTAGTAGTATGAACCATCAAAGGGCACTTAATTGACAAAACATTTATTAAAATACAGCATTAAATTGCAAACATTCAACTGTAAGAAAATAAATAAGATCAAATTTAAATAAAAACAAAAAAACAAGGCTTTATGATGAATACTTTACAAATTATAACAGCAAGGACCATAATAAATTGGAGTTGTATTCTAAAATTACAACAGATTATAAACAGCAAAAGGCAAACAAAGCAATAAGGGCCAATAAATGAATACATTTAGGGTAAAGTATTAATAGCTAAACGTCTACAGTAGAAGGGTCTTAAACCTCCCACAGTGAACAGAGGAGAATGAAACAAAAAGGCAATTATTATGGGACATACCAACAAACCATAAATGAAAAAAGATAATTCATTCCATTGAGCTAATTTAGATAGCTAATAGCTAAGTTGCCCCAGTGTCTCATCAAGATCAACTTTCTTAAAAGTTAGCAAGATTCCGATTTCTAACTGCATGTTCCCGATGTGTAGAAGTGCTTCCTAGATTTTATGTTAAGCTGTTTTCTTCCATGCAGTTTTCACTTCTTCGCTGAAAAAATTCTGATGGTTTTATGATCAGTTTTATCAATAACTTTTGAGAATTCTGAAGACCTGAATTAGGTCTCACATAGTTTTGAGTTGTAGTACATTCTCAGAACTGGAATTGTTGCTAATCTCAGGTTATTCGGGAAAGGAGCCAGTGTGAAAGAATCAGTCTCAGCACACAAAAAAGATTTGGGGCAGCCACCCATATATTGTCCCTGGCTGCAAAAAGGGTTTGAAATAGGCACTGATGTGCATGCGTTGAGTTCCAGACTAAACTGATTTTAGTGGTGAAAAGATGCCAGCTTTAAAAGCCAAAACCGGAAGTGATGTCATCTAAGGTTGGAACTGGAAATTACATCATTCTAGGCGCCAGAACCGGAAGTGGCATCGTTGATGTTGAGTTAGATAGGTTTTCCTGAGGTTTAGCTCACCCTGCCACCCCCTGGCCTGGCTGGTAATTACTTCCACTTGGATTACTCAGCTTCCTCCTAATCTCATGTGTGTAACAACAGATTATAAAATGTCCTAACATTGGGTAAATTGCAGCCCAATCAGTCAGTTTTATTTTATAGAGATGGTGCCTCTATATAATGGAAAGATTTCCAGAAGTGAGAGGATAATGGAAACCAAAATCAAGGGGCAAGACACAACTAAAAGTCAAAGACCAAAATCCGTCCTCATCCAAATATATTTTCCATGGGATTGGATCTACCTTTACTACGCTAGGTGCAAGACAGCCCTTGACAGTGCATTGGATTGAATTGGACATGCTTTCACATATATCCAGTCATTCAGGATCAGTCAACTCAGCCTGCTTATCATTTGGGATCTGTGAGAAAAACTAGTTTTCAACACATTGTAAGAATATACGGAGACACGTGTAAAATAAATAAACTTTTATTTTTCTTCATCTGTGGGCTATGCCTTCCTCATACCTACAGATACAACACAGTCCCAAGCACAGTAACAACACAAAAGCACTTTATTCTCCTCTCTTCCACCACCACTTCTCCTTAGCAAGCTTTGTCCTCCTTCCACCTTACTGGCTGCTAAGTGGTGGTCGCTGGCTCCCTTTTATTGGGTACCCGGAAGTGCTCCAGGTGCTTGATTGGTGATATTTGCCTTCACATCCGGGTAAGGCAAAACCAGTGCCCAAAAGGGGCCAGCAGCTCCTGCTGCAGCACACCCTGGCGGTGTCTGCAGAACCCCACAGAGCTGCACAGAACTCCAACCCCCATGCAGCCCAGGGGGAGTCCAAGGCACCACTGCAACCCAGGGAGGCTGCCATCTAGTGTCCAGGGGAAGATACTGGGCTTCCCACCCTTGTTCCCCTGGCAGATGTGGTGAAGGGGCGTTCCGACCAGGCATAGACCCCATCCATCCATCACAACATATAAATGGAGTAGAACTTGCCAACTACACACTGGGCTGAAATTGAAATCCTGGTTATGTGAGGCAGCAACATTAATGACAGTGCCACTGTGCTGTTCCTTGTCTTCTGTTGGAATAACCTCTTCAAGACAGACAGACATTGCTCAGTGGTGTAGCTAGGGGTGGGCAGAAGGGGCAGTCCAACCTAGGCGGCACATTTTTGGGGACGGCATTATTGGCCAAAAGGCTCAGTACAATTCGTGTGTAAGCAGCACTGTTCGGAAAAATATTACTCAAAAATGAAAAAGGTAAAATTCTCTGATTTTTATCCACAAATGCACAAATAATTTTCAGACTGTCCTTCTGTGATGGCATCAGACACAGCAGTTGAAATTTATGAGGCAATAACAAAAATAAACATAAACATTACACCGATAATAATTTCTAGGACAATAAAAATCTAATTTACAATTGATCATTTTATTTCGCTATCAATCCGAATGTGCTCTTGCTCTGCGCAGAAAACATCCTCACCTATCACTTGTACACTACACTGGTTCTGGTTTTCGCAGCAAAATTATATTAAACTAATAATTAGAACATGGCTTATCAGTGTGTCTATACTATATTCTTGTCTAGTTGATGCTTATAAATAATTATATCTGAAAAATTATTGCTGTTTCTCTATATATGAATACATCTATGCAGAATTTATCTTAATTTTTCTCTATACATCATTTTAACTTTCTGTTTAAATAGGTTAAAATATTCAGATATGTTGGAGGGCGGCAAATTGAAGCACCGCCCTGCCCCGAGCGACACGAACTCTAGCTATGCCACTGACATTGCCATTTCTTCTATGAGCATCCGTAAGTGATTAAACTTTTAGATAGTGTCCTTGGGAATATACAGGAAGTCATGCTGCATTTCTGATCAATGATTGGCTAGGGAACATTACATTCATTTATGGAAGCTGGTACTTTTTAATCTCTTATTATTTCCCATCATTTAGCTTTGTGATCCTATCTACTTAATTTCCAAAGCTCTTTATTGTGGTAGCACTAAGCTGTGTTGTCGCTACAGTTTAACATATCACCTTGAAAGCAAACAAAACTTGAGCTGCAGGATAGAAGAACCTGATAAGATGGGTTATGCTTTGCAAAGGGATGCCAGATGACTGGCCAAAACAGTAAATATGAGCATGGATGGAAGACACATGATGGTGTTCTGCTCTTCCATGGGTGTACATACAAATGTGTCTTTTTGATTTGGTAATTAATTATTTTTTTCTTTTGCAAGATGGTAAGCCAGAAGTTAATTCATATTTGCAATCTGGAAAGTAACTTTTAGGGGCTATCTTGTATTCATAATGTCTATGGTGCTTATTTTGAATGATCAATTATCTAAATTCTAAAAGACCCATAAACAAGAACAACATTTGATTCTACTATTATTCCATTTAGCATCCACTATGAACTCAGATGGCAAATTCACATCAAATACTGCTGTTTTGATGAAACTCACCAAACCCGCCTTTCATGTTCTTGAAATAGTGCACATTTATAAAGCTACTTATTGAGCGATGGACTTCTTATAATGAGAGTTGATATCGCTCTTCCATATGATTAGTTGATATTACTAATCCATACAATAATTTTTCATGTTTTAATAATTCTCTTATTCTGAGATGTAATACACTGGACACCCAGATAGAAATGTGCACAACTTTACCTCTTCTAAACAACAGCTGGTGTCAACAGAGCCATGGGAACATGAAATGTATGGGAATGACATAAAATTGTGTTTGGCAACGAGCACAGGAATTTCTTTAAAGTAAGGATAGAGTAGGACTCCCTTAGTGCATTAATATTTACAAAGAGCATATGAATAGGATGTCTGAGATCATCCCTGTTAGGCTGCCAGGGCCCTTAAGGCATTTTCTAATTCTAGTTATTAAGTAGTAATACAGAATCAAGAAAGCTCTTCCCCAAAATACTGTGAAAAAGTGGAATCTGGGCTTTTTCTTTTGGGCTGTTGTGTTCACCTAAATTAATCCTCTATCAGTGCCTCTTCTGTAGACATAATACACAATTAAATGCAAACTTGCTCCAGGAAGAAAAAAACAATTCTCTGTTTAGTTTCTGAAAGGTTGAGGGAACTGATCTCCATTATAATTTAACTGCTACTAGAAGCCTTGCCTACTTTCCTGTGTTTCTTCTCACATTTCATAAAGCAGCAGGTGAGCACCTGCTCTCAAATACACTTTTCTCTATTGTACACATAAAAACAATCACAACGATACTTAATAATTAATTTGGCAAGAGGCTGTGTTTAGCTTCAAACATTACTTGAAATCCTCTATTCTATTGTACTTGTATTGTTAATAGACAAAGGTGCAGACACTGGCTCTACGACATCACTCGTAGTGGCATTTATTCCAGCAATATATGTGTCTCACAACCATTACACTTGTTATTGCCTTTTCTCTGTCAGAGTTCTTTTCAACCCTAGCTCTGTCAGCTAGAAGTAAGGTAGCAGATGCTGCTCGAGAGGTGCCCAGTGTTGAGATGGCCAAGCAATTATTTATGAGAATGTTTTTTTAACTTGTGAGAGGCTTCATCTCATCTTCATGCCACTTGCCCTGGCAAAACAAAACTTCAGCTCATTATTTAATATAATAACATGCTGAGGGTTTTGTGGCAGTATGCTATTTAGAGAAGTGTCCATGTTTTTCACAGCCTAACACTATGCATTACAAATGCAGCTTACAAAATTTCAATCTGCTCAGTTTGTTTTAAGAAACTAAAACACATATTAAAAAGATGTTGACAACACTCTAGTTGTAAGAATTAGAAAGTGGTAAGCTGCCATAAATGCAGACTTTAACAGCATTCCTTTAATTTTCAGATACTAGCGTTCTCTAGTCATAATGTTAATTGTTTTTGTTATTTACAAAATAATTGCAAGGTTACCCTTCAGAATACACTAATTCATTCCAGTATAAAAACAATCAGTAGTAATTCTTTAATTAAAGTATTTTTACATGCTAATTATATGAAGGTGTCCTGCCTACTACTCTTAACACCTTAATGAAAAAGGAACCATGATCACTTGTAGCTGATATCACAGAATCATCATGGAAGACTTGCCGAAAGATGTAAATGTTTTTCTTAACTCAATAAATTACAATGTGAATGTAAAACATATTGCGAGATCTAGGCCAAACATATCGAGTTCTGGGCCAGCTAAGGAATGAGGCCAAACTGAAACATGTATTAGAAAAGATGGTCACAAAAATCCAGTTGTTAGAATTAGAATGGGGTAAGACCTCCAATAAATTCACCTTTAAACAACTTTTTTATTGTCAAACACTTTTGAGTATTCCTTAGTCATAAAGCTAATATATTTTGTTATTTATAAAATAATTGTGAGGTTACCCTTTATAGAAAAGTATCCAGCATACTACTCTGAATACCTTTATATAAAGGAACCATCCTCATTTCTAGCTGATATCATAGAATTATCATGGAAGAACTTACTCTACCAAAAGATCTATATTCTTTTATTCTTTAATTATATTGTGCAAGTAAAACATATTGTGATAGAGTTCTGAATCAGCTAAGGAATGAAGCCAAACTGAAACTGAAAATTCAAATTCAATTTTTTTTTTAAATTACTAGGGGGCTTCGCCCCCTGCTCGCTTTGCTTGCTAACCCCACCGGCCTGCACTACTCGCCAGCCACTTCATGTCTCTGACGCTTGCGTATGTGGATTTCACTTTCACTTTTAATTCTCGCGGATAGGCCCCTTCATTGGGAAGAAACACTACTTTTCCATGATGGCAACACAAATTTGACAATATACAAGTCTCTGACTTCAAGTTTAAATCTGAACAATATATTCAATTTCTTTTTGCTGTTACGTTATTTCACCGAGTAATAATTTCCATTTGTTTGTGCTAATGCGATCTTTACTATCATTTTTTGAAACTTTTGAATTTTAGTACTTTCGTTATCTCTAACCTGCTCTGCATGTGTATCGAGCCAACGTTTTTGAATTCTTTACAACGTTCTGCTTTGTCATCTACTCTTTGTCTTTTATTTCCGGCCCCGGGTGTGGTCAAATCTCTTGGCACAAAGTCTCGTCTCGCAGGACGTGAAAGTATCTCTCTAAAAAAGTCATGTCTCGTCCCAGGATGTTTTTAATTATAATAGAAAGTTTACTGTCAAACACTGTTGAGTTCTCTTTAGTCATAAAGTTAATAATATGTGTTATTCATAAAATAATTGTAATGTTAAGCTTTCGACTAAACTCAAAATCACTGGTAATTCTTTCATTAAAGTCTTTTTTTCACATATTGATTATATGAAGGTATCCTGCCTACTACTCCTACTAAACCTTAATATAAAGGAACCATGCTCATTTGTAACAGAATTGAGATGTAGAGTTTGCTCTTCAAAAATATATGAATGCTTTTCTTTAACTTTAGAAATTACAATATGCATTTAAAACATATCATGATAGAGTACTTAGTCAACTAAAGACCCAAAACACATTCCAGGAGTATTGATGAAAAGGGGAACCAGTCTTTAATGGAATGCCAGTCCATCACAGGTCAGACTCGTGTCGTTCTTCCATATTTATGTAGCTATATCCTACTTTATAGGCAGCAGGCAACCTAACCCAAATATCAATTCAATAACCTGAAGAAAGCAGATGCATAATTTTATACAGTCATGGCGCTGGAGTTGTGAAAAAGTATTGCTATGTAAAACTTTGCTATTGTGTGCTACATTTGGATAATAGTGCAACGCAGAAGGTATAAAGTATCTGCTATCACAAATCACTTAAGTCCACTTAGTATATATAAAATACTTCTATCCAAAACTTATTCCTTAAAGAATGCATGTACTGTATATTGTAATCTCATAAAGAAAAAAAAGATAAGTTACATTCTAGTAATAGCCTCACAAATGTATACTACTTGGAGACAGATAAAGGAAATCAATCCATCCATCCATTACTGAAGCCAATAAATCCAGTTCAAGGTCACGGGGGCCAGAAGCTATACTGCTATACTAGCACCATTACATGAAAAGCAATAACCAACCAGAGATGGACTGCCAGAAAATAAAATCCTTTCATTATTAGTCAGCCCTGTGAATAGTACAGTATTTGCCCCCTCATTCGGCCAGCTCTGAGGATAATCAGTGAGCTTTATCCATGAAGTTCAGGCCATTATTATTTCAGATTATAACATAAATATTTTCATATACTGCGGTGGGCTGGTGCCCTGCCCGGAGTTTGTTTCCTGCCTTGCGCCCTGTGTTGGCTGGAATTGGCTGCAGCAGACCCCCGTGACCCTGTAGTCAGGATATAGCGGGTTGGATAATGGATGGATGGATGGATATTTTCATAGGCAAAACTGATTTCCCACAGCTTTCTTTCCCAGACTATACATTAACCAAAAAGTATTACAGGCTTTTTTGTTTTCCATTAACAATTAGACATGTTAGTACTTTCCAAATGGGTATCTATTATCCATGAAGATAAGGCCTATATCTTCATTCCAAGACATACTGAGATAGATTTTTCATCACAAGGTTCTCATTTACCAAAAAAGACACCTTCTTCATTATGGATGGTTTGCTCTGTTCTGAGGCCAAGTGCGACTATACCGTTTAGCTTTGTTCATTATACCATTAAGATAATTCTCCTTGAAGCATCCATTAGAAATGAAGATACTGTTGACAAGTTCATTCGATGGCATTCTAAAGTAAACCTGATTTCTTAATTCTTAGCCATTCCATAATCAATCATGTAAAACTAACCTGTTCACTCAAGGCTAATAATTAACTATAGCGATAATAATGGCAATTTCATCAGAGGGTGACCATTAGCACATAAAAATAAGGATGACCCCTTCATTTGTGTTTATCCATTCAGCATGAAGATTAATATTTTCATTCTAGGCTATTCAGTGCCCATGAAGATAAGATTAGTTCTTTCATGCTAGATTGTTCATTAACTACAGTATTAAGATGAGGATGATCAGCCTTACTTATTATTAATTTTCTGGACAACCTTTTCGAGAGAGTCAATCCAGATAAACAATTTGCAATAAAAGACAATCCTCCATTAGATTAAAATTTTTTTTTTCAAAGTGTCTTTTTTAGCCATGCATTTCTCTGTTTTTCTTTAAAGTACACACCCTCTTTATTCTTCTCTGCATATTCCTCAGCAGGACACATCTGTTTCCTCGTCTAAGAGAATAAAGCTTTCTGATTTGGTTTTTGTTACCCATTCCCAGTTTCATTGGGCTTTTTTTTTAAAGACCTACAAATTTTGTCACAAGGCATACTCATTTGCATATATTTGCATGCAATTAGCACTTCAAACATGCCTGACTTGAAAGGGAAGAATTGATTAAAAATGCCAAGACTGTTTTGTGTCTCTTAATGAACAATCTGAAAAAAAAGAGCAATTAGAAAACTCTGACCTTTTGTGGAGCAGGGAAGTTCTGCCGAAACATTTGCACTTTTTGTACAGGGTCTTTGGAAAGCCTTTTGGAAATCTTAGAACAAATAGTAGCACCTGACTAACTTGTTGTGATTCCATTCCAAGAGCTTGTGAAGTGAAGCTGTCACTATCAGTTACATTACACACATAAACAAAATTAAAATAATGGGCTTAATTTTTGCTTAAAATTCATCCTTCAATGTCTTCTTTAGTAATAGGATCATGGCCCTGATGCTTCTAGGACTGACAAATGTTAGCTTTAGCCTGATCAAAACCAGATGAAAATACAACTTTGTAAAAAAGCAAAAGAAAAACTAGAAGAGTAGAAAAAATGCGATTGACTATGGAAAGCTTCACTCTTTTCACACCAAAACATTTTCAGGCAGCTACAGGGGGCACTAGCACAAGGCTTTAGATTTGAACACATTTAAGCTAATAAGAGTAGGAAGATGGAAAAACAAGGCTGACATCTGCAAAAGAAAAATGATAGATAACATAAGGTAAAATCAGCATCAAGTAGCAGAAAAAAAAAAAAAAAGTTATTGATTCCCAATGAAGACTGTCAGAGATAAAGAACATTTACATGCATGTATACTATAGTATTCAAGTAGTTGTTCGACTAAGCTCATCCTCACTCTAATCCCTTGTCTGTCTTTCACTCTCTGCCGCTCTCGCTCTTTGACTAAAGTGAAAATTACATTTATGCCTGCACATATCAGCCTTCCATCTGTATTAAAGCGTATCATAGCAGACTACAAAATATCTATTTTTTCTCTTAAATGAAGTGAGATTAAATATTCACTAAAAGCACTCTGCCACTTTTGTATGCATTTGTAACTAAATAATACATGTCCATTTACAGAAAATGTCACATATTGTCCTAAACTCCACCCTTGGCCCTCCTCCCTCACAATATGCCAGATTTGGCTCCTCCCATCTTATGTTGCTTGGTTACAGTCCTTAGGCAGCAATCATGTGATTGCTTGGGAAGTGCACATTTTTCTAGGGGGGGCATTTTATTTGTATAAAATTCCTTAGTATTTAGTTCTTTGATTTTTAATTCAGTGATTTCTTTCAGTGTTTTTAAATCTTGTTAAATTTTTCACATTGTGATTTTTGACCTGTTATCTTTGCAACTTGTTTAGTTTGTCCTTGAGGATAAAATGTGACCTTTATGTGCACCCCATGGAGAGAGGACTGCTTTATTTTTCTCAAACTGCCCATATCAATATGCCTATTAGTGTCATTTAAAACCTTAGAACAATTTTGACAAGAACAGGCAATTCATACCTACAAAAGCTCACTAATCTTGTCCACCTAATTGCCCCAAAACAACATCAAGTCAAAAGTTCTAATGTCTATCACACTACTTCATAACTTATTCCAAGTGTCTATGTTTCTCTGTGTGAAGAAAAACTTTCTAACATTTGAGGGACATCTACCAATAATGAGTTTCCATCTGTGTTATTTTTGAGGAATTAATGATATAGTAACAGCTGGGATCCACTTGACTAATTCCCTTTATAATTTTACACATTCATGTCACCTATTAAGCTCCATTTGCTAAAAGAGGAAAGGTTCAATGCCTTCAATATTTCCTTATAGTTCATAACTATGGAATCAGCCTGGTCACTGAAACCTGCTGGCTCAAGGGTCCGTTAATATGGGTAATAGCAGGAATGCAGAATTACTCAACAAATGGAGGTCAGAAGCCAGAAAGGAAGTAAAACATAAAGAAAAATACATAATTTTCGAAAAAGGCATAGACACTCAAGAATGGCTAGTACAGTTGTGGCCAAACGTTTTAAGAATGACACAAGTATTGGTTTTCACAAAGTTTGCAGCTTCAGTGTTTTTAGATCTTTTTGCCAGATGTTTCTATGGTATACTAAAGTATAATTGTAGCAGTGCTACCGTGGAGAGGACTTCACTTCCCAGCAGCCCAAGGGGGTTACCCGCATAGGATGATGGGAATGGAAGTAGGGGCTGCTGGGGATGAAAGAGGCCAGTAGGAAAGTTTAAAAGGGAGGCCTGACGGAGCAAAAGGAGATTGGTGTTTTGTGTATCCTGTCCAAGGTGTCATCTAAAAAGTCAATTGTGCCCGATCGTTTCATGTTAGATGAATGAACTGCCTCATGCCTGCCTGTCGTGTTACAGTGGTGAATTAATTGTCATGCGTCTTCAAAAGGAGCGCTCCTGGAAATTTCACCCCTCACCACTCAGGACTACCGATAGGACTGTTTCACTCATTCTCTACAGAAGCTGTTCTCAGGATTCTCATCTTCACACCATATCATTTCACCTGCTTTTGCTGTATTGGACTGTATAAGGACATAGTCTTGAGTGTTTATTGTTGTGGTTTGTTTGTGTTTATTGTACATCGCCATAAGGGGCTGGGGTGGGATTATTTAACGTGTTGTTATATTTTGTTTATTAGTATTTAATACATTCTTTAATTGCTTTATTACCTGTTTTTTTGTTTCTGCTTATGAGTGTGTGCAGGTCAGGCTAAGGCTGGGTGCATCTCTGGAATCTCCACCAAAAAAAAATAAGTCTCTTCGACTGTATGAATATTAGTGGCACAAGACCGCTACATAAGTATTTCATAAATTTCAACGGCTTTCATTGACAATTACATTAAGTTTATGCAAAGAATCGATATTTGCAGTGTTGGCCCTACTTTTTCAAGACTTCTGCAATTCTCCCTGGCATGCTGTCAATCAACTTCTGGGCCAGATCCTGACTGATGGCAGCCCATTCTTGCATAATCAATGCTTGGAGTTTGTCAGAATTTGAGGGTTTTTGTTTGTCAATCCACCTCTTGAGGACTGACCACAAGTTCTCAATAGGATTAAGGTCTGGGGGGTTTCTTGGCCATGGACCCAAAATTTTGATGTTTTGTTCCCCGAGCTGCTTTGTTATCACTTTTGCCTTATGGCACGGTGCTCCATCATGCTGCAAAAGGTATTGTTCGTCACTTAACTGTTCTTGGATGGTTGGGAGAAGTTGCTATCGGAGGATGTTTTGGTTCCATTCTTTATTCATGGCTGTGTTCTTAGGCCTAATTGTGACTGAACCCAATCCTTTCGCTGAGAAGCAACACCACACATGAATGGTTTAAGGATGCTTTACTGTTAGCATGACACAGGACTGATGGTAGCACTCACCTTTTCTTCTGTGGACAATCTTTTTTTTTGAATGCCCAAACAATCGGAGAGGGGATTCATCAGAGAAAGTGACTTTACCCCAGTCCTCAGCAGTGCAATCCTTGTACCTTTTGCAGAATATCAGTCTGTCCCTGATGTTTTTCTTGGAGAGAAGTGGCTTTGTTGCTGCCTACTTCACACCAGGCCATCCTCCAAAAGTCTTCGCCTCACTTTGCACTCACACCTGCCTGCTGCCATTCCTGAGCAAGCTCTGCACTGATGGTGCCCCGATCCCACAGCTGAATCAACTTTAGGAGACGCTCCTGGTGCTTACTGGACTTTCTTGGGCGCCCTGAAGCCTTCTTCACAACAATTGAACCTCTCTATTCTAACTTAATCAGCATGACAAGAGTGATCTCCAGCCTTGTCCTCGTCAACAATCTCACTTGTGCTAACGAGGTCCTTTTGTGTCAGGGCTGAAATGCAGTGAAAGTGGGTTTTTTAGGAATGATAATAATAATACATTTCATTTATATAGCTTTACAGAGTTTAAGAAAAAACTGCAGGGTATACAGTATATAGCATTGTACTAAACCAAATAAATAAATAAAGAAGAGTAAGATAGTAAATACAGAGAAAAGCCTAACAGACAACATAATTGATGGTATAGCACACACACATACAGGTTACATGAGCATCTTGACATAGAGGTAAACTGAGAGAAGAGTAATAAAGTCAGGTAGAGCTGAAAGCATTCCTGAACAGATGAGTTTTGAGTTATTTATTAAAAGAATTCATGGAGTCAGCTGATCTGATTAATTTCGGTAGGTCATTCCAGAGTCTGGGCGCTATACAGCTGAAGGCCCTGTCACCCATGGAGTGTAGATTAGTGTGGGGCACAACAAGACTGCCAGAATCAGAGGACCTTAGTGGGCAGACAGGCACATAGTGATGGAGAAGGTCGATGATGTAGTTTGGTGCAAGGTCATTTAAGGCTTTGTAGGTTATTAATAGAATTTTATATTCGATTCTGTAAGACACAGGGAGCCAGTGAAGGCGGAGCAGGGTGGATGTTATGTGCTCGCTGCTGCTGGTTCGAGTAAGGACGCTAGCAGCCGAGTTTTGAATAAGCTGGAGCTGTGATATAAGATTAGAAGGGGCACCTGCCAGTAGGGAATTACAATAATCAATGAGGGATGTGATAAAAGAGGGACTTTGCAATTAATTGCAATTAATCTGATCACTCTTCATAACATTCTGGAGTGTACTCAAATTGCCATCATAAAAACTTAGACAGCAAACATTGTGAAAATTAATATTTGTGTCATTCTCAAAACTTTTGGCCACAACTGTAAGTGAAAAGTCTATGAACACAACCACAGCAATATCCACATGCATTAGACAAAAGCATAAATCTAAACATTATCCAACAAATCACTCAAATAAATACTTTTACATAGGCATCAATGCACAAAGCCTGAACACCCAGTCCTTTTGTATTAGTATGACAACTCCTCCTTTCATGAGTCTCTCATGAAAGGCACTGCCACTCATCATAAGACGATGAGGAGAGTTAGGAGTAGACAGCACATAAGAGGAAAAAGTGCTCAGAAAAATATTTATTATCATTTTGCCACAGTGGCATCTTTATTTTGTCAAGGATACTGTGATTTTGTAACATGCATGTTGGCTGTCTCATTGACAACAATTCCTAGAATTTTTCAGGTAACACAACACTTCTGACATTATAGAAGCAATGGTATAAAGGGCAGCCTGGGCATTTCCAGGGTTTCCGAATTTGTGAATGAAAACCTACTTGTGATTTTCAAAGACCTTTCTTGACTTGGAGTTCCTGGTTAACCAAACTTTTTGCTGATACTCTTGATTTTGACTTTTAGTTAGTATTTTAGTTTAGTGTTAGTTGCTCAAACGAAAGAATGAATTCATTCTTTGTTTTGACCTTAGTTGATTCTCTGACTATGCATTTCTTCCGGTAGTCTTCATCAAAAGTCAGTACAATTTTATAAATATTGTTACCGCTATGTTTTTGTTTTTAAATCTTAATCAATACTTTGTTTAAATCATTGCCTATCTTAGTAAATTTTTGCTTGTTAATTTTATTTAATGTCATATTGAGCACATAGGGGTGGGATTCCTGACACTGAAGCTGTGGGACAGCCCTATCCCTATTAAAATGACTGTCAAACCATAAGGGTCTGCTGAGTCATTCATTCTTGTTTACATTTGTTCTACTCTCCTTTGAATTTTGCTTTATGGATTTTATAAGTTGTAGTTTTGACTTTCTGCCTTTTGGACTTTTTGCTGAGTTTATGGATTATGATTTTGAATATTTTTTCCTTGCATTTGACTTTTAAGACTTACCTTTTTGAAATAATTTTTGCTTTAGTCTAGTGTTGTGTACTGACTGCATATGACAGCAGTTGCTTTTAATAATGTAATCAGGATATAGAGCAAAGTCAGGGAATACAAGCTAAAACCATGCCTAGATGAGCTAGAATCTAATAAACAAAGCCCACAATGTAAAGAAAGATGGAAGTGAGCAGACTGAAATTCAGAATAATGCACATAACTGGGACAAAATGTACAGATGTAAATTGTAGCCAATGACAGAACAGATTTTTAAACCAAAGAGCCTTTCAACTGAATGAACAACAGAACATTGAGTCTTTTTAGTGAATCCAAACTTGGACAACCAGGAAGTCCTAGAGGCTGACCTTTATACTCCTTGACATGTGAAATCACACCACTCATGAGCCCTAACTGATATTTATCAACCAGGGTTCATTCCCTGGCTGGGGTTTAAATTCTTCTTAGATGTCTGTTTTGTTCAATTTCAATTGTCTTTTGTTTATGTTAATATTGTCATTTCCTTAGTTTCTGTGCATCTGTCTATCTTTTGTAATGTTCCATGTGTTTTGTGGGTGGTACCCCCAAGAAGGAGGACCACCTTCCAATCACTGCCAGGGATCACCCTCAGCCCTATAAAGGTAACGATCTCCCACAGTTCCTGGTGGTTCATTTGAATCCACTAGGAAGTTGGTGAATGTTTTCTGTGTCTCTGCTTTTGCTTATTGCGTTCTCTGGAATTTTGACCTCCTTCTTTGTTTTTGACTTTGCCTTTGGATTACTGTATTGGGATTTTGTTCACCTTTGATTGCCTTTTTGTGCTCCATGGAGCTTTGGGTTATTTTGGAGCATAAGAGTAAATCTTTTATTTTATAACGTTTTTGGATAGCACTCTGTGTTACTGTTTGTTTTTTTTAAAACAGTATTTTGCCCTCTAGTTGATATTTTTGGAACCGTTCTGGACTTTGTGCTTTGGACCTCTCGTGTGGCATAAAGAGTAACAACACAGCAACCATCAACTGAAATTGACAGTCTACAGGACTGTGACTTTATTTTTGACTTTCTCCTTCAGATATTGTTGGTTTCCATTTATGTTTAATCAGTTTCTGCCTTGTTGTTTGTGTGTCCTAACAAATTTGCAGTGATATACTGTAGGTACCAGTTCTATATTTAGTAATTAATATAATCTATACTTGTATTTTAACTGACAGTTGCTTGCAGTGCCCTGTCAATGCACTCAGTGAAGAGTGCTATACAAATAATAAGTTGTATTGGATTATATCGATCTCCCAAAATGGTGGTGACTAGGGAATCCATTCCGGATGGGTTTATCCATTCCCAGGAATTCGGGAATCCCGCATGTCATTCCCGGGAATCCTGGGCTTCCCGGGATGAAACAGTGCACGGGCATCTCACATGTGAACGGTTTTAGAATGACCGACACTTATTTTTAATAAAACTACTGCAGTATGTTGACACCAATAAAAGACTAACCTTATCTACAAGCAGTTCATGCTGTCATATAAGTAAATGTATCTAGTTTAGGGGTGCCCAATGTGTCGATTGCGATCGACCGGTAGATCGCAATGGTAGCGCAGGTAGATCGCGTTGCATTCAAAAAAAAATTTTGTTTCTAAATGTTAGTCTATCATATATCCTCCCTATGGCATTTGCCACTTGATTGACATACAGTGTGGCCAGTCTGAGATCTCCTTTCTTCTAAGACACTGGTTATCCCACACGCACGATCAAACGCGGAAGCTACTGCAAAACTCCGGCTGTGATCTAGTTAGCCTTCCAATTTATATCGACTAAAGAAGGGATTAAAAAAAAATTGTTTGGGGAGGGTATGGGCTTTATGTGTAATTAGAAGAGGATTTTTTTCTCTCACAATGTCACAATCGAAGTGCATTTGTCTGATCTGTCAATCTATCATTGCTATTCCAAAGAAGGAAAATGTGGAAAGGCACTTTCAAACTGTTCATAAAAACTACGAAACTGACTTCCTTCCGAAAAGCGATCTGAGAAAGAGAAAAGAGAGGGAACTAAAATCGCAGTTAATCGGACAACCGTCATTTTTCACTCAGCTGAATTCAAAAGCTCCTTGACTGCATTATTTGGCTCTGCTTATTTATGCGACCCAGCCCTTTTGCCATATGAAGATTATTAAATCCAAATACTGTAGTGACCATAAATGTATTGAATTGTTATTGTGCCATAAAGGTTATTCAGTTATGCAAGTGTATGTATATATATATACTAGCAGAATACCCGCGCTTCGCAGCGGAGAAGTAATGTGTTAAAGAAGTTATGAAAAAGAAAAGGAAAAATTTTAAAAATAACGTAACATGATTGTTAATGTAATTGTTTTGTCATTGATATGAGTGTTGTTGTCATATCTACTGTATATATATATATATATATATATATATATATATATACAGTACAGGCCAAAAGTTTGGACACACCTCCTCATTCAATGTGTTTTCTTTATTACATGCATATATACACACACACATATACTATGGGGTGCCAAACAGGCAAATACATTGATTTTCTGAATATATAAAGTCAGCGTCAGAATATATGAAGTCAAAACTTGAATATATAAAGTCAGCGCTGGAATATATAAAGTCAAAATTTGAATATATAAAGTCATCGCTGGAATATATAAAGTCAAAACTTGAATATATAAAGTCAGCGTCAGAATATATAAAGTCAGCGCTGGAATATATAAAGTCAAAACTTCAATATATAAAGTCAGCGTCGGTATATATAAAGTCAAACTTGTTTCTGAATATATAAAGTCAAAAGTTGAATATATAAAGTCATCGCTGGAATATATAAAGTCAAAACCTGAATATATAAAGTCAGCGTTGGAATTTATAAAGTCATTCCTGATTATATAAAGTCAACATCGGAGTATATAAACTCATTCCTGAATATATAAAGTCAAAGTCAAAATATATTGATTGAAACGACTCTGAACAGAAGTAAGTTAACAAAAACGTATTCAGAAAAATAAATTAAAAAAACACTGTTCGGTTAATGTTTTGAAAATGATGCATGTGCCCTGCCCAGGATTGGTTCCTGCCTTGCACCCAGTGTTGGCTGGGATTGGCTCTAGCAGACCCCCGTGACCCTGTGGTCAGATTCAACGGGTTGGGAAATGGATGGATATTCCAGCGCTGACTTTATATATTCAAGTTTTGACTTTATATATTCCGACGCTGACTTTATATATTCAAGATTTGACTTTATATATTCCAGCGCTTACTTTATATATTCCGACGCTGACTTTATATATTCAAGTTTTAACTTTAAATATTCCAACACCGTCTTTATATACTCAGGTTTTGACTTTATATATTTGGGAATGACTTTATATATTCAAGTTTTGACTTTATATATTCCAGCGCTGACTTTATATATTCAAGTTTTGACTTTATATATTCAGAAACAAGTTTTGACTTTATATATACTAGAGCTGACTTTATATATTCAAGTTTTGACTTTATGTGTTCCGACAGTGACTTTATATAATCAAGTTTTGACTTTATACATTCGGGAATGACTTTATATATACAAGTTTTGACTTTATATAGTTAAATTTATTCATCATTGCATAAATTTTTCTTCACCATAGAAATTAAATACTAAATTCAACATCCATTCCTACCAAAGATATTTCTGGCGACTAAATAGAACCTACTTATATCCAAATTCGAGCTATTGAGCTGTCGCCTGCCTGCCTGAATAAGTCACCCTCGCTTCGCTATTACTTTTTTACCGTTCATTTAATCATGGCTAGTGGCGGAAAAATTATAAAATTACCGTAGATCCCGGAATACAAGCCGAGAATTTCATCCTAGATTTTTGGCTTGGAGTTTGGGGGTCTGTTTATACAACGAGTATCATTTCAGATTCCAGATTTCCAGCGCAATGCCGGTTTTGCCGATGAATACGGAAGTAAATAATGACGAAACCACAGAGCCATCTTTCAGATGAAGAAGTAACTTTGCATGCCGGTACTTTAAATTAAATAAAGAATTTATTCAAAAAAGTGTTTTAGTTGTTGATTTTATTAATAAAATTTATAATAAATTATCGGGAAGTTTAAAATAAAATTTTTTATTTTGATTTACGATCCACATCTTGCGTTACGAAACGGATGCGGTCACGTGTATCCGCTTGCGCGATTGTAAACAAACAACCGAGAGCGTTAGTAGCGTCAGTCGGAGCCCAGATACATGTGTTTGTGGATGTAATTTCGAAACGAAGATGGACATTGTGTGGAAATATCTCCTCCTCCTCCCTTCCTGCAGCCCAAAGATGTCAAATTAAATGGTGAGTACAGTATGAAATTGTTTCTAGAATAGAATGCCTTTTACTGTCACTATACACATCTACAATGAGATTAAAAGCAGGTCCTTTAGTGCAGAAAAAAGTTCTGTATAGGGCTTGTATGGTTGTTTTTTAGCCTTAGCATAACGGCGTATCTGCGGCCCCGCTTCTGCTTTCTTTCCCTCCTCAGTCTGTGTCGTCTCCTAGACCCGACAACAAACCACGGAGAGCCCGCTGGTCTCGCTATGTTGTCTGGGATGTTGTGCGTGTGATGAAAAACACTTAAAACAGATGTCTGGCTCTGGACACCGATGTCTATAAGGTTCTGAATGGTGTAGCGGATGTTTGCCGAACCGATCGTGCACAAACAAGGACAAAAAAAAAAGTACAAAAACAACAAAAAAGTGCACTGAAAAGGAGAGCCCTGAGCCGCTGCGCGCCGCCATGCTCCTAGCCTAATCGAAGTAGGCTAGGCACTTTTTATAACTTTTTGGTTAGTACATTAGAAAAAATATTGGTGTTTTTTATTATGAAAAGGTTAAGTAAGTGTTGTAGTGGGAGGTTCAGAACGCATTATGGGTTAGCCTTTGCAAACGAATTAAGTTCGTAAGTCAAGGGTCCACTGTATTGCGTATTTAAGTTAATCAAATTTATAACAAGTCTCTGGAAATCCACCCGCCGATGTACCGTATTTGCGTATATAGTTTCAACACAAAGGTTCCAATTTACCAAACTTCTCTGCAATCACTTCCTAGTTTCCATCAAAAATGCCGGCAGTCTCAAATTCTCGCCGATAAACATTATAAATATACCCGAAGAGACACTTTTAAGGAAATTTAGAAAATTTTGCTTGGAGAAGGGGGTCGGCTTAAATACCGGTCATCGGCAAATACATGTAATTTAGTAGGTAGTGAAGGGGATCGGCTAATATACCGGGTCGGCTTGTATTCCGGGATCTACGGTATAAAATTACAAAATTACACTGAGTATGGCTTTACCAAAACAATTATTGATGGCAAATAAAGTATTGATTATTCATAAAGCTTCAATTGGTGATCTGTTTTTCTGTGTTAACCTCATATTTTTTCATACTTGCTCTCAAACCAAGGGGGTGCGAGGGTAAAATGAATCAGGAAGCGCTGATCAATGTAATCGGTGTACCAGGAAATCATGCATTGGAATGCAAAGTATGATTAAATGCATTATTTTTTAATGCGTTATGGAGCACATGCATCGAAGCGTCTCAGCTGTGCTTGTGCTAAGAAAAGGAAACATTTTAAAAATAACGTTACACGATTGTCAATGTAACCTTTTGTAAGTAGTGCCTGGAGGATTCAGAGTGTGTATTAACTTGTGGATTTTTCTGTGAGTATTTGGTGGCAGCTTCACAAAGTCACTTCCGTAAGACTACGTTAGCTGCGGAGCTCAGCTCAGAACGAAATGAGGTGAATGGGAGGGGAGATGATGACGTCACTCCCCCACCCGCCTTAACTGTCAATCCCCCACAAACACAGTCTCTCGGAATTTGCATAAGCACAGCCCCTCACGTGCAATTTTAACTTAGTTACAAAGTGATAAAAACTCTCGTTTATATCCTGCGTTCTCTCATTAAACTTGTATCCCGCATTACCCGTGGGCATGACAAACGCCAGCGGCAGCCTGTCTATGAACTTAATTTAAACTTTAGGTTTACACCGTGCTTTGTTTCCAAAGTAGCACCACTCATGAATATGGTTGTATACAGTGGTGTGAAAAACTATTTGCCCCC
>JANRMT010062813.1:89745107-89779481 GCA_026402145.1 Polypterus bichir lapradei
AATTAAATGGTGAGTACAGTATGAAATTGTTTCTAGAATAGAATGCCTTTTACTGTCACTATACACATCTACAATGAGATTAAAAGCAGGTCCTTTAGTGCAGAAAAAAGTTCTGTATAGGGCTTGTATGGTTGTTTTTTAGCCTTAGCATAACGGCGTATCTGCGGCCCCGCTTCTGCTTTCTTTCCCTCCTCAGTCTGTGTCGTCTCCTAGACCCGACAACAAACCACGGAGAGCCCGCTGGTCTCGCTATGTTGTCTGGGATGTTGTGCGTGTGATGAAAAACACTTAAAACAGATGTCTGGCTCTGGACACCGATGTCTATAAGGTTCTGAATGGTGTAGCGGATGTTTGCCGAACCGATCGTGCACAAACAAGGACAAAAAAAAAAGTACAAAAACAACAAAAAAGTGCACTGAAAAGGAGAGCCCTGAGCCGCTGCGCGCCGCCATGCTCCTAGCCTAATCGAAGTAGGCTAGGCACTTTTTATAACTTTTTGGTTAGTACATTAGAAAAAATATTGGTGTTTTTTATTATGAAAAGGTTAAGTAAGTGTTGTAGTGGGAGGTTCAGAACGCATTATGGGTTAGCCTTTGCAAACGAATTAAGTTCGTAAGTCAAGGGTCCACTGTATTGCGTATTTAAGTTAATCAAATTTATAACAAGTCTCTGGAAATCCACCCGCCGATGTACCGTATTTGCGTATATAGTTTCAACACAAAGGTTCCAATTTACCAAACTTCTCTGCAATCACTTCCTAGTTTCCATCAAAAATGCCGGCAGTCTCAAATTCTCGCCGATAAACATTATAAATATACCCGAAGAGACACTTTTAAGGAAATTTAGAAAATTTTGCTTGGAGAAGGGGGTCGGCTTAAATACCGGTCATCGGCAAATACATGTAATTTAGTAGGTAGTGAAGGGGATCGGCTAATATACCGGGTCAGCTTGTATTCCGGGATCTACGGTATAAAATTACAAAATTACACTGAGTATGGCTTTACCAAAACAATTATTGATGGCAAATAAAGTATTGATTATTCATAAAGCTTCAATTGGTGATCTGTTTTTCTGTGTTAACCTCATATTTTTTCATACTTGCTCTCAAACCAAGGGGGTGCGAGGGTAAAATGAATCAGGAAGCGCTGATCAATGTAATCGGTGTACCAGGAAATCATGCATTGGAATGCAAAGTATGATTAAATGCATTATTTTTTAATGCGTTATGGAGCACATGCATCGAAGCGTCTCAGCTGTGCTTGTGCTAAGAAAAGGAAACATTTTAAAAATAACGTTACACGATTGTCAATGTAACCTTTTGTAAGTAGTGCCTGGAGGATTCAGAGTGTGTATTAACTTGTGGATTTTTCTGTGAGTATTTGGTGGCAGCTTCACAAAGTCACTTCCGTAAGACTACGTTAGCTGCGGAGCTCAGCTCAGAACGAAATGAGGTGAATGGGAGGGGAGATGATGACGTCACTCCCCCACCCGCCTTAACTGTCAATCCCCCACAAACACAGTCTCTCGGAATTTGCATAAGCACAGCCCCTCACGTGCAATTTTAACTTAGTTACAAAGTGATAAAAACTCTCGTTTATATCCTGCGTTCTCTCATTAAACTTGTATCCCGCATTACCCGTGGGCATGACAAACGCCAGCGGCAGCCTGTCTATGAACTTAATTTAAACTTTAGGTTTACACCGTGCTTTGTTTCCAAAGTAGCACCACTCATGAATATGGTTGTATACAGTGGTGTGAAAAACTATTTGCCCCCTTCCTGATTTCTTATTCTTTTGCATGTTTGTCACACAAAATGTTTCTGATCATCAAACACATGTAACCATTAGTCAAATATAACACAAGTAAACACAAAATGCAGTTTTTAAATGATGGTTTTTATTATTTAGGGAGAAAAAAAATCCAAACCTACATGGCCCTGTGTGAAAAAGTAATTGCCCCCTTGTTAAAAAATAACCTAACTGTGGTGTATCACACCTGAGTTCAATTTCTGTAGCCACCCCCAGGCCTGATTACTGCCACACCTGTTTCAATCAAGAAATCACTTAAATAGGAGCAGCCTGACACAGAGAAGTAGACCAAAAGCACCTCAAAAGCTAGACATCATGCCAAGATCCAAAAAAAATTCAGGAACAAATGAGAACAGAAGTAATTGAGATCTATCAGTCTGGTAAAGGTTATAAAGCCATTTCTAAAGCTTTAGGACTCCAGCGAACCACAGTGAGAGCCATTATCCACAAATGGCAAAAACATGGAACAGTGGTGAACCTTCCCAGGAGTGGCCAGCCAACCAAAATTACCCCAAGAGCGCAGAGACGACTCATCCGAGAGGTCACAAAAGACCCCAGGACAACGTCTAAAGAACTGCAGGCCTCACTTGCCTCAATTAAGGTCAGTGTTCACGACTCCACCATAAGAAAGAGACTGGGCAAAAACGGCCTGCATGGCAGATTTCCAAGACGCAAACCACTGTTAAGCAAAAAGAACATTAGGGCTCGTCTCAATTTTGCTAAGAAACATCTCAATGATTGCCAAGACTTTTGGGAAAATACCTTGTGGACTGATGAGACAAAAGTTGAACTTTTTGGAAGGCAAATGTCCCGTTACATCTGGCGTAAAAGGAACACAGCATTTCAGAAAAAGAACATCATACCAACAGTAAAATATGGTGGTGGTAGTGTGATGGTCTGGGGTTGTTTTGCTGCTTCAGGACCTGGAAGGCTTGCTGTGATAGATGGAACCATGAATTCTACTGTCTACCAAAAAATCCTGAAGGAGAATGTCCGGCCATCTGTTCATCAACTCAAGCTGAAGCGATCTTGGGTGCTGCAACAGGACAATGACCCAAAACACACCAGCAAATCCACCTCTGAATGGCTGAAGAAAAACAAAATGAAGACTTTGGAGTGGCCTAGTCAAAGTCCTGACCTGAATCCAATTGAGATGCTATGGCATGACCTTAAAAAGGCGGTTCATGCTAGAAAACCCTCAAATAAAGCTGAATTACAACAATTCTGCAAAGATGAGTGGGCCAAAATTCCTCCAGAGCGCTGTAAAAGACTCATTGCAAGTAATCGCAAATGCTTGATTGCAGTTATTGCTGCTAAGGTTGCCCAACCAGTTATTAGGTTCAGGGGGCAATTACTTTTTCACACAGGTAGGAGTGGTTTGGATTTTTTTTTCTCCCTAAATAATAAAAACCATCATTTAAAAACTGCATTTTGTGTTTACTTGTGTTATATTTGACTAATGGTTAAATGTGTTTGATGATCAGAAACATTTTGTGTGACAAACATGCAAAAGAATAAGAAATCAGGAAGGGGGCAAATAGTTTTTCACACCACTGTATGTCATTCGCTCGCTTCTTATTGTTTCGCTGCCTTCTCAATTATATAATGCATGTTTTCTTCAGCGTTTTTTGGAGCTCTTCCTGGTTTTCTACGCACTGCGTTGACAGTCAGTTCACGTGATTATGTGGGAGGCGTGATGATCTCACACGAAACTCCGCCCTCCACGGCTTTCGAGCTCAACTCCATTACAGTAAATAGAGAAAAATAGCTTCCAGTTATGACCATTACGCGTAGAATTTCGAAATGAATCCTGCCCAACTTTTGTAAGTAAGCTGTCAGGAATGAGCCTGCCAAATTTCAGCCTTCTACCCACACGGGAACTTGGAGAATTAGTGATGAGTCAGTCAGTGAGTCAGTCAGTCAGTGAGTGAGTGAGTGAGTGAGGGCTTTGCCTTTTATTAGTATAGATATATATATATATATATATATATATATATATATATATATATAACTTTTTAATGTAGGTAGATCATTTTGACCTGGTTATTTTAAAAGTAGCTCGCAAGCCGAAAAACTGTGGGCACCCCTGATCTAGTTAGTTGCGGTAATAACAGCGTAGAAAGTATAACTTGTCCAGCGTGCGGTCGTCCAGGCGAGAGCGTACTTCGTGCAGAGTAAGCCAGCTGCTGAGAAAGCACGCTTTGTCTCCACTGAAGTAGGCAGCACAGTCATCAGATACAGATACACTTGTTCTAAACAACGCCTGCGCTTGCCTTTGCTGTGAAACACCACAATTTCAGCTGTTACTAATGCATCCAGTTTCTTGGCACAGATAATGCGGAAGGAACAGACTGATTCATTGCAATTTCAAGTTGCTGTTCAAAGCTGTTGTCTGACAGACATCAATAAAGTCTTCAGTTTTCAACCATAACTCTCTTATTTCTTGATCAATTTTTACATTTTTACATGCTATATATGCGAACTTGGCCGTTCCCGGTTTCCCGGGAATTACAGCAGTTTCATTCCCGGGAATGGATTCCCTAGTGGTGACCATAGAAAAAGCTAAATGTTGCCAAGTCATAGCGCAAAACCTAAATAACATAAAAAAGATGGATTGAAACAAAAAATAAATGAGAACATTGGACTCCTGGGTCACGGCCCCCTTCCAAATCTATACTAATAAAAGGCAAAGCCCTCACTGACTGACTCACTGACTGACTCACTCATCACTAATTCTCCAACTTCCCATGTAGGTAGAAGACTGAAATTTGGCAGGCTCATTCCTTACAGCTTACTTACAAAAGTTAAGCAGGTTTCATTTTGAAATTCTACGCATAACGGTCATAACGGTCGACAACGTCCGCCATGTTGAACTTTCTTATTTATGGCCCCATCTTCACGAAATTTGGTAGGCAGCTTCCCTGCGCTAACCGAAACCAATGTACGTACTTATTTCAGTGGTATGACGCCACTGTCGGCTACCATATTGAACCTTCCAACGGTCTTTGGCCATATTTTACACCTTTCAACAACCCAATGCCTCTTAAACATCTTAGATTCGCAGGTGAAGATTTCAGTAGTGGACACTTTGATGTTTATGAATGTTTAAACTCTCAAAAGCTGGATGCGAAGTTATCGATGAAACTGATTGTATGCTTACAACGCTTGACAGATGCCAAATGTCACTTCAACATAAGTCCTGCAAATACTGTCGTAATTGAAACAGACCATGAAACTCAAACCGATTATGACAGCAGCAATCCAAGCTGTGAGATTTGAGACAAGATTACTTTTCACATGGCCAACTGTACGTTGCATGCTCAAGAGTAAGCTCAGTGCACAGCTTGGTCATATTACAACCGGAGGTCCAAACTGACAACGTGGTATACAAAGAGATCCTTAACAAATAATTATTGGTATATTTTCCCTCAGTTTAAAAAGGTTTAATTTTCTTCTTAATAAAAATTTTAAGGCAGTACTTTGCCGCTGCGAAACGCGGGTATTTTGCTAGTGATATATAAATTGGAAACATTAAGAAAAATTAAAAATGAAAATCAAAACATAACATAATGCTTTTAGAATATTTTTGTTAATTAAATCTTTAAAAATTGAAAAAGCATTTTTAACATTAGGAGCCAGTGTTTTTATGGTTCCCCTTTCCATGTATTGCAGTATTTCTTTTTAGTCTGGTCTATCCAGGCCATGAAGTGAGCCTCTTGAGTTTGGGTTCAGGCTGATTCTTGTTTCTAGGCCTCACAGGAGTATTTAGATTTGGAATATTTGTATAAAGCCAGCTTTTGAATTCATGAGCAATTGTAACACTAGTAGTCTTTTCCTACTATCAAAATACAGTAACAAATAATTTTCTCTTTTTTTTCATTTTAATAGAATTTTTGTGTTATGCTCCTTCTGTCGTTAGAATGCTGTGTGTTTGTTACAGTGTTTTTGTGCAGGAACAGTGCTTGCACACAGTGAGCATGATGTAGCGCCAAACATCTTTAAAAGAGTCTAATGTCTGCAATTTATTTCCGCAAATAAAAAGACTCATCAACAAAAGGCATTTAGTTGTTTGAGCAGTTTTGTTTGTTTTCAGGTTTTCTTTTGCCTTTTGATCTCTTATCTGCGTAACGCTTTAACTATTTCTGCTTATCCCCTTTGGTTCAGATTAGCCATCTGACTTGTCCTTTGGATTGCTTCTTGAAAGCCTCTTATCACTTATAAAGAAATAATTCTGTGCTCTGATTGTCTGTGTAAGTATGTTTTATTGCAGGTACCCTGCACACCACACCTTTACTTGTTTTCTCAATCCCAGATGACAAGCTGTCTTCATGCTTGTAGTCATACCGCTTCTGCACTTACAAGCAGGAGGCTCCACAATGTTCTCTTCTTTATTTCAACATAACTGTCTTCTCTTTTAGTCTCAGTACACATCAACTCACTGTATCACCTTTCTCAACCATTAGACAAAGAAGGAGCTATCTGCAGGAACACATAGTTCTGTCATAGGCTTCAGACAAAACTATTAGACACAGGTCACCTTGCATCTTTAGAGCACTTCTAGTCCCACTTGAATACTTATAAATAACTGATTGTATCATTATGTGTCAGTCAAGGAGTCCAGCAGAAGCATATTTGACAGAGAAGAAAGCGAGAAAAGAATAAGGAGAATATGTGATAAAAAAAAAATATGTGATACTTTTAGTTGCATTTCATAAAATGCTGTCCAATCTCTCTAACCAAAAATGCAACAGATCACAAACAAATTCATAATCTGAAAACACCTGACAAATGTATGACTCTTTAAATATAAAATGTCCAGAACTTCAGAAGCATGCTTTTGGAGAAAACGGACGGATAGGCCACTGTCTATATGGAGTTTGCACTTTCTCTCTCTTTTCTTTCTTTGATTCCTGTTTCGCATCCCCAAGACATGCAGGTGACTTTATATTGGCTCACACTTGGTGACTGCAAGTAATAGACTGACATCCTGTCCAAGTTTGCTTATTTCCTGGTACCTAAAGGTGCTGAGCAAGGCATGCACTTATAGTAACTGTAAAAATTAGATTAAGCAGATTATGAAAATAGCACCATAAATGTTTGTTGTGTGGTAATGCTTAGCCTGCTGCTACAATATGCTTCTGTTAGCTTCCTGCATTTGAACACTACCGTACAGGCAGCATTCAACAAAATAAATAATATTTATTTAAAAATAATATCAGACATTTCCAGGCTGGTGTCCAAAAGTCCAAAGAATTTAACCTTTTGAAGAGACACAATACATTTCCCAAGATTACTTGGCAGAATGCAGCATATAGCAACAAAGGCCTTGGAGTCCAGCAGAATGACAAAGCCTCATGTAGTTACTAAGCAATCATTAGCACACTTATTAGCGTGAAATGAACATTCCAAAGTGTTTCGCTTAATATTTAATTCATTTTCCAGCAATTCTACCTTGATTAAAAGTTCATATGGTTTACATTCTTGGTATTTTTAATCTGCCTTTGTCTGTTGAATGAGAAAATATGGTTCACAGCAGGCACAACTGCAATTTTGTGGTTCTTGATACTGGCACAATTTTAGAATTCCTCTACAATAAGAAGTCTGCACTTGTTTCCAGTGTTTACATTGTCTTTTTTTTCTGTGGACATAATCTTCCACCCAAAGTCAGAGCAAACACTCTTTATTTTAAATAGAATCTTTCCATAGTGAAATACAATGCCAAGGTGGTTTGCAACTACAGAAGACTGATGCAGATTTTTATATGCATTTTTAAGTGGCACACAGCAGTTTAAATATCTTGCTCAGGGTCACACGGTCAGTCAGAGGAGGACTGAGCCCAGTGAAGGGCTAATATCTTAGCCTTTGGACAGCACTGCCTTCCTGGCACCTCTAGAATGTTCCAAATGACTCTGTGACATTTCTGTGGGTGCCTTTCTTTGTTTGAACCCTGTGATAGACTGATATCTATTCCATTTCAAGGCTTCCCAGAATCCTAAACAGGCTTACCACCTGGATGGAGAGACTGAAACTCAGAAAAAAAACATTGTAAACTTGTTATGGCTAATGTAACAGCTTAAATCTAATTTTTTAACTGTGTATATCTTGGCCGTATTGCTGGAATTTGACTCCTATTATTCTTTATCTCAAGAAAATACCTTCAGGTAGACAATGTTTTTAGTGAAAACTTCAAGCCTTGCCCTCTATTGCTGAGCTGTTTCACTTGCGTTTGCTTCCTTTTGACGTTTCAACATTGTTTCTCTTCATCTGTGTCATTAGCATGACGTCGTTGTTTGCTGCACGCAGGTCTTTCATAGTGAGAAATGAGGTGAATGCAAGCGGTGAAAAAATTTAAAAGTGCATGGATGCGCCATCTAGTGGCTGTGGTTGAGTATGAGCAGAGCAGACTACTCCATACACCCACAGGTCTTTCGTTTATATATGTCTAATTATGATAATATAATGTCCCACCAGACCAGCTTTAGGAAGCCAGATTTGACTCTCTGGCTAAGCACTGACAGTCCAAGTTTACACATTATCCCCATGTCCATGAAGATTTTCTTTGGGTTACCCTGGTGGCCTTCCCATCCCAAAGATGTTCATCATAGGTTATTTAGACACTCTGAACTAGCCAGTATCAGCAAGTATGTCCTCTGATGCACTGGCTTTCCAAAAAGAATTAGAACTGGTTGCCTATGGGTTAGGCTACATCTCATTGGGGTACTGTACTAATTAAAGCATTAGAAGAATTGAGAATATGCGGTAGGACTAATTAAAGGAAGTGCCTGAAATAAAAGAAGGGATGGATATACAATACATTGCTTATTCAGACAGTGTTAATATGTAACTAAGGCACAGGCATCAGGTCAATTTATATCAGTGCTGCAGAATGGTATTCATTATGTAGGGTATTATCTATCTACAATACAATAACATACGACTGTCTGTGGGCGTCCGGTCTCTCTGAGTAACTTGATTGGTCAGTTTGGCTTTGGTTTGATTACTAAGTTTGGCTTTGGTGGTTCATTGGTAGGGACACTGTTAAAAATAAAGGTGCCAGAGTGGTTCTTCATAGGGGAACCATTTTTGGTTCTAAAAAAAACATCCACATGAAGGTTGCAGAAAGAACCTTGTATTTATATAGATTTGTATCAGACTTCATGCTGGAAATGACAGATTAAAAAAGATTTGTGAAATGTCAATGGGTCAAGATTTTAAAAGGACTCTCTTAGTGTCCTGCTAGCTAGCCTACCATACATTGTTTTCAGTTTTTCCTACATATTAGGAAGCTTTTCAAAGCACAAAGTACCAACTTCATATGCAAAGAACCTGTCTCAGAATGAATGATTTTTTTGTCATGCAATAGTTCTATGAGGAACCACTCAACCCAGTAAAGAACCATAAAATGCCATTAAAAAAACAGTATTTTTAAGAGTGGATGATGACATGATATATTAGGGATGCAATGTTTAATTTCTGATTGTGAACATTTTTTTTGCATTAAAAGGATGTTAAAATGGAGCATTTCAATGGCAACAAACTGAGTATTGCATTAATTGATGAGAAATATTTGCAAGAATGCAAATGATGATTTCTCAGTGGATAATGGGGGCCCATCTACTGTTGGTGGTAGTTAAAAAGTGGATAGGAGACAAGCAAAGCACCTATGACAGAAATGACAGAGTTTGAGAAGCAGGCTTTATGGGAACACAGTTGAGAGAGGAAGTGCTGGATAAGAAAGGCAGAGAGACACGAGGAGGAGTAAAGGCATAGAAAGCACACTGAGAGTCAACGTCAAAGACGGGAAGTATAAAAGTGGACAGGAGGCAAGCAAAGCTTCTATAAAATGACAGAGTCTGAAAGCAAGCTTTACAGAAATGTGACTAAGAGAAGAAGCACCAGGCAAGAGATGCTGAATACCGAGGAAAGGCATAGGAAGAACACTGAGGGTACACATTGGGTAAGAAATATCAAATATTTTGGAATTCACACTATTACCAGGCAACATAGATAGTAAAAAATGCTTGTACATATAAAAAGTATAAGTGGATTTTAATGTTAGAAAGGAAGAATTTTAACTACTATCACTAGTCAAAATAGTGCTTTGATTGTTGTACTCCAAATGCAAACAAATGGAAACTGGTGAAGAAAAGGGGTCTTGTTAATGAAGAAATAAATTATTAATCTGTTCATGTTTTATGTTTATTGGGGCCAAATCAACCCACTGTGGGACAAATACAACCTGTCACAGAAACACTTTGCTGTACTCCTCAGTTCTGCTTTGGGCTGCAACTCAACTACAGGTGATGCGGAGAGACACAAATAAGAGGAATAATCATATAATACAGTATAGTTTTCTATGGCTGAAACATTTAGAGTTGTATCACAGGCAGGGTTTATTCCATAGCTTGTGTTTATTATGTATTATGTTTTATGTTTATCTTGCATTTTATATCATGTTTTACATTTATGTTGTATTTTGTATCATATATTTTTCTATGTTTAATTATTGTTTATTGTTTATGTACAGTACTGTATCTTTAAGTATCTCTACATTCATTGTATTTTATGGGTAAAACCCCAAGAAGATGAGGCAACCTTGAGGTTTCAGCTGCTGGTATATCCCTTTGTCTTTGTATCAAGGTAAAGAAAAGGTGCCAGCAGTGGTTCATTACTGCATCTGTCTTTGGGTTTCTGATTTTTAGATTTCAAATTTGGACTAGTCTACTGTGGATTGCCTTTTTAGACAAACCCTTTTAACATCATTTTGTGCTTTACTTCCTTTTTTGGGCTTCTTTTGCTTTTTACAAATAAATATCTTCTTTTATAAAGATTCTGTATTGGAACTGTCAAACCAGACAAGTTTGTATGGTTTACCCTCTATTTTGAAGAGCATATTTTGGGACACTAAAGTTTGAAAGAATACAGTACTTTAAAGTCAGGGCTCTATTTTAGGCATGTACAGCCCGAGGCCTGCCAGTGGAGTTTATGGTAAGGCTGCCTGGTGGATGAGTCTTTAAGAGGCGTCATACCCTTTTGTTATTAGGGATACACTAAAATTATGACACTTAGTGCTACCACTAGGACTGGAAACCTAGAGGAAACCGATGCCTGAAAAAGGAAACTATACAAATACTTTGTCATCAACTGTTGCATCTTCTAAATCTATAGTTCCAGTCAGCAAGTAGCCACCACAGTTTTAGTTATTTTTCATTCAGTAAGCAAAGCACTGTGCCCCACAACAGAGCCAATCACAGGCAAACAAATATTAAACAAAAATTTCTAAACTTTCCAAAACAATATGTATTTTTTTCCTCTAGCTAGGTGGTTTGGGTTATCCACCTATGCAAAGGAAACACTCATAATAGTCTCACCTTTTCTTTTTTGCTCTTAGACATTGAAACTGCATTAACTATAGCCACATCAGGTTCCCCTATAAAGGCTATGATAATTGTTTTCGGACATAGTGAGTTCAAGTGTTTTTGAGAACATATTTTACAATAAAACATAAGAAACCAATGAGGCCTGTAGGAAAAGAGCAAGTCCAGTGTAGGGGTCAGTAAAACACAGAAAATATTTCATATTTACACATTATATTTAATATAATATTTAACACATTTTACACAAACTTTCTTTTTTCCACATAGACACAACATTCTCAATCCTGCTTAATTCAATTTGGGTTATTAGGACCAGGGTATGTTGTATTAATGAAATAAATATGCTGCATTTTCAAAGTAATTATCATTAGAGTTTAGCTATGGTTAGGATCTCAAATTCTATTCTTTCTCTTTTTAACACACAAGCTTTCTAAAGGAGCACAATAGTGCATTGTGAACACCTGAAATAAAACTTTGTTGCATGATTTCTTACAGTGCTCTCTGTTTTCAGTGTTGACATAAGTTTGTTGCATGTTAACAAAACACATCATTAATTCGATGAGTCAAAATTAATTCATTGACTACTAACTAGTTACAGTATTTACTTTCTTCCTCTATTACAGTCTGATCATCTAATGTACTGATATGAATCACTCCCGTAAAATCGGTGGAGGTCATCATACAATAGGGTCTACAAAAGCTTTACCAGTTGCTACAAAAGTTGTTGCACTATAAAGGCAATTAAAAGCTATCCTTCATTGACCTTGTTGGATCTCTTGGTCTTGCACATTCACTTTACACAACTTCTGTGAGATCAAATTGTTTCTTACAGTATGCAGCACAACATGTGGTCCAGACTTTGGTCTTGTCACATCTGGGCTACTTCAACACTCTGCTGGCATGTGTCGCCAAGCCGCTGCAAGTGATTCAAAATGCAGCAGCATATCTGGTGTTCAACCAGCCAAGGTGGGCACGTCACTCCTCTTTTTAGATAACTACATTATTTCCCCATTGTAACATGCATTAAGTTCAAATCCTTGATGCTTGTCTATAGAGTAGTCAGTTGGTTAGCACCTATATATATGGAGACACTTATGTATGTGGCATCAAATCTCAGTCCAGACACTTTTCATGTGTAGCTCCTAGAAATTTGAAATTCTAACTCCATCAGTCTGTTCAAAAAGTGTTTGAAGATTGCTGTTTGGTGAAGTGCTACGTGGTGTTAATTGTTTTTTTGGAATCTAGGAATTGTATCTATCTTGTATTTTGTTATGAGCCCTTCTCTTGTTAGTGATGTTGGTGTTAGTGATGATCAAATTTGAAATGTACTGTAACACTCGTTCCCAAACAGTTGCCTAGACTAATGTTTACTTGATTATATTGACCTCTTTTGTACGTTGCTTTGGATAATATGTGTAAAGATAAATGACGTTACAATTCAGTGTTTTTAAACCTCAGTGTTTTATATGTTTATTAGAGGACTGTGCGCAACATACAAAAAACCTATTGGTGCTGTTTTATTTTTTTCCTTTTGCTCTCGAAATGCTATCTCCATCAAGACCATTAAAGCTACTGTCTTGTAAACTTATCAGTTAATTACTGCCATTGGTGGGCTGTTTAATTATAAAAATTATATTTTGCAGTACAAGCGCCTGTGTGTTACTATTACTACCAGCAGCATCTATCTTGTAAGTCAAAGAGATGCATATGTCGTGTCTCATTTTCAGCCATGAAGGAAAATTTTTAACATGCAAGACTATGATTTTTTGGAGAATGAAACTTTGGGCAATAAGGTAATGTTTCTGAGTCTGGACTTGTAAACTAACTATGTTGAATTACTGACCCTAACCCTTTAGTGTTTTTATTATTTTTATTATTATTATTTAGAACGCTATGTGAACCCTGAGTGAATCCTGATTGGCGCGTTGATGTTAATAAAACAGCCAGAAAAGAGGTGATCATAGTGAATCCTCTTTTGACCGCCATAGAGGTTGGTCTGTCTGATTTCTGGAAGCTTTTGATTTATTATCACTTCCTTATTTCTGACACTATTATCATTTTTTAAATCTATCATTGCTTGGTGGCAGTCATGCTTTTTTATGGTTGTTATGTCTATTGCTGATCACATGACTCAAGGATCACATGGCAAACTGTGTCATCATGCTTCTCCTATAAAAGCTGGCATTGCCTAAGTGTGGATTGTTTTCAAAACAAAAGAAAATGAGTTGATGCTATTCAGAGGCTAAGGATCTCCGTGTAGTTTGTAGATTTGTGTTATGTTTACAACTTTTTTGTTTATTAATTCCATTTTTAATTGTTTTTTTTTTTGGTTTGTCTGTTCTTTCTACTTTGTTTCTCCATCTCCCAGGTTTTTCCCTTCACTCTTCTATTGTTCATATCAGAGATAGAAGTGTCTTGTTTATGTGAGTGAGAAGATGGTTTACAGTAAGGAGTTGTACCTCCATCAGTTAGAGTCAGAGCAGTAAACACCTGCTGAGCTTAACACTGTCATCAGGTACATTATTAAGAGTTCTTTATAACTCATTATTGACATTGAAAATACTGGTTGGATAGAGCAGGTTACTATTTCACAGGACCTGTTGATTGGCTTTCTTCTGCATCGCATAATATATGAAATTATTCAAAACTGTAAATATTGCATTAATAGTGTTTTTTGTTTGTGAGTTCATAGCAAGCTTAGCATAATATTGTTTATTATTATATGTTGTGTCCTGTAGGGGGCACATCTTAGATCTGAAAACACCAGGCCCAACCACTCTGACTCTTGTATCGGGTTCAAAAGACATTTTATTCAATGTAAATAGCTTTAAACCGGTATTCTTTTTTTCCAAATTAAACACTATCACCATTCCTTCTCTATTCTCCACTCCTGTCAGGCGAGCTTTGTCTTTCTTCTCTTGGGACTCTGATTTCCTGAATGAGGTGAGTTGGCTCTCCTTATACCAGACCTGAAAGTATTTCTGGTGCCACAGTATTGCACGTAGGAAGCACTTTCAGGTCAGGTGGAATCCCCACAAAGGAATCTATTGCATTCTGCAGGGCTGCTTTACAAGACTGCAATTCCCAGGTTGCCCCATGGGAATGCACTTGGACAGTCCAACAATGGGACACTGCCACCTAGCACATTGAGGAATAAATAGCCCTGATAGGTGGTCTCCTCCTGTTTGTCTATTACATAGGCCCTGTATAGGTCCTTCCATTCTGTGCAGGAAGACCATCCAAACCCATCTGCAAATACAATGTGTTAGGGGTGAATGTCGCAATGGAATATATACTATTTGTAAATCATATGTTTATAGTAAACTTATTCATACATTCTTTAATCTTCATATTTGTTGGTGATTACTGTCCGAGAGGTTAGAAATCTTGAATGGTTGCTTGATAATAGCTTTTCTTCCCTGAACAAACAAATTGCAATTGCCATAGGAGGTTGATTCACCAGAGATGAGTATAGGGCAATGCTAGGTTACAATATCAAATGCAATATGGCAGCTGTATTTTTTATTTGAAAGTGAGAAAAGTCATAGACAGATGAATAATGATTCTGTGTGTTCTTTGTAGATTAAGACATGGCCTGCTGGGAAATGAAGTTTGCTTAGTTTTTCTTTTTCTTTTTTCTTTTAACAGATACATGTTAGAATGCAACTTGACATACTCTCTCTGCAGGGAAGTCACTTTAAAGTCTGAAGAGAAAACAAAATAGAAACATATATGTATAAAGTATGTTCAGACTTTAATTTCTTTGTTTATGGCTGTGAAGTTCTTTTATATTTATATCAAAGTAACTCACAAAGCCAGTGCTCTGGGCTTTGAATTTCTGTGCCCTGTCTTTTGCTGAGTGAGTTTATATTTGGATATTCCTGTTTTTCCCCCACATCCCCCCCACTAGATGAACTAGTTATTCTAAATTAGTTGTGTGTATCATTGGGCCACTAATATGGACTTGTGTCTAATTCTGAAAATGATCTGGCTGCAAATATAAGAGATGCCCCTTCAGTCTCACTTTTCAATTTCAGGCTGAAGACTTACTACATTAGTTTACCATACCCTGACTAGAGCTGCTGATTAGCTGTGTATAATGCATTTCTGTTTGTTACTCATTTATACAGAAATACAAATATCACAATATGTTTACTAACAGGGGTGGCACGGTGGTGCAGTGGGTAGCGCTGCTGCCTCGCAGTTAGGAGACCCGGGTTCGCTTCCCGGGTCCTCCCTGTGTGGAGTTTGCATGTTCTCTCCGTGTCTGTGTGGGTTTCCTCCAGGTATTCCGGTTTCCTCCCACAGTCCAAAGACATGCAGGTTAGGTGAATTGGCGATTCTAAATTGTCCCTAGTGTGTGCTTGGTGTGTGTGTTCGTGCCCTGCCGTGGGCTGGCACCCTGCCCGGGGTTTGTTTCCTGCCTTGTGCCCTGTGTTGGCTGGGGTTGGCTTCAGCAGACCCCCATGACCCTGTAGTTAGGATATAGCGGGTTGGATAATGGATGGATGGATGTTTATTAACCCTCCTCTATTCTGTTTCTCTTGTCAGTATCAGGATGTGGCACTTGCTTGCCAATGCCCTACTGCCAGTTTGTTCTCCTGCATATGGAAAAGTCATCTTGGATTAAACAGCTTTGAAATCATCAGATAGAAAGATTCTCTCATCAGATTGGATGCCAGTGCAGATGCCACTATAGAAAACTCAGGAGTGGGTAGGCAGCCAGTTGGCCGAGGTCTCCAAGACTGACTTTATTTTTGACTTTCTCTTTTGCTATTTTAATCTGCAGTGTTGTCACATGGCCATAGTTCATCAATTAATTAGCAATTTAGCAATTAATGTAATCTATACCTAAATATTAACACTCTGTGCCTTATAAAAAATAAGTTGGATTGGATTGGATTGGATTGGATTGTACCAGGAAAAGCTCCACAAGTGTGAATTGAATTAAGTGGGTTTTGAAATACTGCTGTTGTTGCTGCTGTAATTCAATAGGTCTTATTATGTTTAGTCCACTGGACTATGAGCAAAACACATAGGCACATTAAACTTCAGTGCGCTCTCTTTCTCTCTTTTTTGTTAGATGCACTGAGTGTGTCAAAGACCCACTGGGCACCCAATGCTTCCTCACTGGCGAATGTGCCTACAGATCACTTTTAGAGCTGCTAGTCACTTCACTTCACATTAGCTCACATTTTTACTTTAAGCCACAGGCACAGCCGATCGTGAATATTCCTAGGTGCATAACCCCTCAACCAGTGTTCATGTGGGATTTTTATAATGCAACATTTTCAGCTACTGGGCAATTCCTTAGAGGGGAAAAAATGTATTTATCGATTGGTTCTACTCTCAATATCAGTCTGACCTTATGGGTGCTCTGTGTAGAGTGGGTTTGGAGCTTGTATAGTTGCAAAGGAGGTCTCCATTAAGTGGAGCAAAGTAAAACGAAAAAGTGTATGCTTTTCTTAGGAGGCAGACTTCCTGCCTTCTGCCATTGATAGAGAGTGAGTGAGACAAGAAGTGACACAACTAGAGTAAATGTCATTGTGCGTGAGTCTTAACTCTTACAAAACAGAAAAATAGAAAGAAAAGTCTGCTCCCCCCTAACTCTAATAGATGGCTTTTGGATCTGAAATCTGAATGTCATGAAATTTCTAGTAAATAAACTATGTAGTATTCAGAACACCAAATTAGTACAATAAAAAAGGATGAATTAAGGAAAAAATCTTCCCTAGAAGAAAAAGATAAGCAAGATTTTATTTGGCTATGAATGCAAATGCAAGTTTCATTTTCAGGAGCTAAACACATCAGTGCATGAACCCTATTACTTTTTTTTCTCCCATCCATTCTTCAATTGATTTTGCAATTTACAATTTTGGACTAGAGAACCAAATCTGGTGACAGTTGGAGAATTCAAATTATTTACCAATGTTTTTCTTCTTCTTTTTTTTTTTTTACTTCTTTGACTATGTACTATGTTCCTTCTCATTTACAATTAATAAGTTAACGTTGCTGTTAGGTGCATTGGCGATCCTAAATTGTCCCTAGTGTGTGCTTGGTGTGTGGGTGTGTGTTCCCTGCGGTGGGCTGGCGCCCTGCTCGGGGATTGTTTTCTGCCTTGCAACCACCGTGACCCTGTAGTTAGGATATAGCGGGTTGGATAATGGATGGATGGAAGTTAACGTTGCATTAAAACATATAGGACTGACCAACATCATTAGGTGAGAAAGAATCAATTGGACACAGATCTGTGACGTTGGATGCTTTTAAGATACCTATTAGATACATACATAAACACATTTTAGCAGTATAGTGTGGTCTAATATTGTTATGCTGCTCCAGCATTTTTTTAAACAGTTAAAAAAATTCCCACCAAAGTAGGACCTCCATCAAAAATCCTGGCTAGTAACACATAAAATCTTTATAAAATAAAAGATTTATTCTTAATGAAAATGGACTGAAATAATGTGAAGCTCCATGGAGAAGAAAAAGGCAAAACGGTGTTGCCAACAAAGGTAATCCAAGATGAACAAAGTTCCAATACAGTCAAATCTAAGGCAAGATCAAAAAACAGAGCAGGAGGTCAAAAATCCAAAACATCCAATAATAATTCTTTACATTTATATGGTGTCTTTCTCATTACTCAACCCAGGAAGCAAATCCAAAATCTCCTCACTGCAATGCAGCACCACTATCACTGCGCCACCTGGATGATATATAAGGATAAGCATAGACACAAAAACAATTCATAACACATTGGAATGCACCACCAGGAACTGTTGGGAACCCATGCCCTTATAGGGTTGGGGGCAGTCCCTGGTGGTGATGGGCAGGTGGTCCCACCTCTTGGGGAACCACCCACAAAAAAATGGAACATAATCAAAGTTGCATAGTGTCACATACATGTGTTTGGGAAAAATTTCAGGGCTCTTCAACTGGTAATTCCACCAGAGGTTGGTGCTGTCTCATAAGGCCTCTCCTGTTCCTCCCTCTGCAGAGAGGAAAATCAACTAACATGGCATCACTTTCATATCCTGGCCCTTTTGAACCTGCCTCTTCCACCTGCCTCGTCTAATGACCAGCTCCAGCATCAACCTCCGGCAATCTAAGAAAAGACTCATGCCTGTGAAGCTGTTTACTTACCTTGGCAGTGACATTCATGTCTCTGGTAACTCTTTCTATGAAGTTAGTAGACAGATTGGGAAAGCATGGGGGGTCATGAGGTCACTGGAAAGGGGTGTGTGGCGCTCCCGATATCTATGCCAAAGGACGAAGGTCCAAGTCTTTACAGTCCTGGTGCTTCCGGTCTTGCTATATGATTGCGAGACATGGACACTATCCAGTGACCTGAGACGAAGACTGGATTCCTTTGGTACTGTGTCTCTCCGGAAAAACCTTGCGTACTGTTGGTTTGACTTTGTGTCAAATGAGCGGTTGCTCATGGAGTCCCAAATGAGGCACATTACCTGCACTGTGAGGGAGCATCAGTTACGGCACTACGGCCATGTGGCGTGTTTCCCCGAGGGTGATCTAGCTTGTAGGATGCTCATTGTTAGGGACCCGAGTGACTGGACCAGGCCAAGGGGTCGCCCACAGAACACCTGGCTGCGGCAGATAGAGGGTCATTTCTGGAGGGTGGGACTGGACTGCCTGGGGGGTTGCCAACCGGGATCCTGAGCTGTTTCGTCGTGTGGTAGGTGCGGCAACATGCTGTACCAATTCATGCTCCCCAACCTGACTTGACTTGACTTGACTTGTGAGCTGTTCTGCTGTCATTGCATACTATTTATTTAGTTTTGACTATTTCTATTCAATTATATGGGGTTCATCTGGTAGAACCTAAACCCTTTAAGCTCTCTGCTTGTCTCATTTAACAATAGATGCACAGAAACTAAGTAAATAATAATATCATAAACAAAAGAATCAAAATTGAACAAGAAAGACATTAAAGAATAATATGAGATTTTCTCTAATATACTAATTTGTGCATAGTGACTTTTATGAAAAAAGCTTTTTTTTGTTTTCTGAACTCCTTGACTTGTTTTTGATTACAAATTAGATTGATATATTTTTGGGTTTTGATGATCAGATCTTTTACTTACTCCTGTGTACTGACCTCTTTCCTCACTCCTTACAATGTCTTTTGCCTGCTCTTTTTCTCAAATTTATGTCCTGATGTGAGGATTCCATCCATGCCCCTCTGTCTTATTCTCTCAATTAAACAGCCATAACACTGTGCATTTTAGTCACATTTGAAAATGTTTAAAGATCCCTTTCAGAAAAACCTTGCTGCAGTTATACATTAACAGTGGTGCACTGCTGCCTAGATGATCTTGTTGGTCTCATGGTGCTGGGATAAATTTGATCTTTTGCAAATCTGGAAAGATGAAAGATCTGGTGGGCTAGTTCAAGAATGTGTGGAGAATGGTGATAAAGTTTCTTACAGTTTTTTTCAATGTTTTCCAAGCATCAGATGAGAGTTATGGGATACAATTCAGACTGATCCTATTCTTGTGTGTACAATGGAACCTTGGGTCACGACCGTAATTTGTTCCAAAACTCTGGTCGTAACCCGATTTGGTCGTGACCCAAAGTAATTTCCCCCATAGGATTGTATGTAAATACAATTAATCCATTCCAGACCATACGAACTGTATGTAAATATATATATAAAGATTTTTAAGCACAGAAATAGTTAATTATACCATAGAATGCACAGTGTAATAGTAAACTAAATGTAAAATCATTGAATAACACTGAGGCAAACACCCAGGCTCCCTGCTCAGCTGCACACGAGCCTGTGCTCGCTCGCTCTCTCGCTCTTTCTCTCTCGTGCTCATTCTCTCTCTCTCACTCTCTCTCTCTCTCTCACTCGCTCACTCTCTCTCTCTCCTGCACCGGCTTTCTCCTCCTGCTTCCTGCCTTCTCCTGCAACCTCCCATTCTTTCCTGTTCTCTTCTTTTTCCCTTTAGCTGACTCACGCTTCTATTTATGAAGAGGACATGGTTGTTGTGCAAATCAGCAGCTCCTGGAAACATTTACGGATGTGGACCGCTTCTCACCTGTGCACTTAGGTGAGAAACGCCCACATCACAAACTCCTCAGGAACCGCTTCGGCCACACACCACCACGCCCCCTCGCTAAGCCGTGAGTGCGGTGATTATTTATTAAAACTGGCCTTTTTGATGGGAGCTGTGGACCCGCTTTTCCACAGGAGGAAGCTGGGTTGAGAGGAGGTTACAGTTTTGAGGAAGAGTCCCTCTGCGTGATGCACCGAGAACAATATATAGTACAGGAAGAGACTGAACATGTGTGTAAATCATCGGTGTGCACGAACTGGAAGGGAAACGAAATAGAGCACAAAGAGTTCACAGTGAATGCACAGGGAGAGACTGATCACATGCGGAAATCATCAGCGCATACGAACTGGAAGGGAAACTGGTTTGTTCGCCACCCGAGTGTGTGGTCGTGAACCGATGCAAAAGCACTGTACAGGTACAGAATAGCATGGACAGCTTCCTTAGGAGATAAGCATTTTCCAAGTATCTATCCCTCAGCATCCCAAAACTCAGTTCACTTAATTTTGGAGGCTGTGGGAACTTTATATTTTTTTGAGTGTTATTGCCTGATATCATGCTTTGCTGTTAGTTGTTTTGCAGTTAACAGTTTTTTTATCACATGTCACAATCATTTGCTGAAAGTCATTCCCCTTTGAAAGTATGGCATTCCAATCATTATGAGTACATTTTTCTCAACCAACTTTATGCTCTTCATATCAGCAAGGATGACTGACAGACTGGCAATCTAAACATTCTATTATCTTCTCAATCATATAGTGTTCTGTTCCCCTTTCTACTAAGATTCCTCTCATGCAAATTCCATCTGACATATTATCTGACTCTTTATTTTTGTTGATGCCTTCTTTGGAGAGACACATTCAGGGTGACTGATGGAATGGTCCTTATGCATGACACTGCAGTTGTGACCTGCTGGGCTGGCTGATCCTCCAGCTAGGACATTAAACATCTGGGTCCATGGTTTTTGAGACTGATCCTTCAATTCGCTGTGAACCACCCAGTCTCACTGAGATTGCACAAGTGGTGAACCAGCTGAGGGTAGGATCTGTGGTATCTGGGGTGAACTTCTCCAGGCTGGTGGTAAGGCTGTCCTTCTGGCATTCCAGGCAATCTTTGCTTCCATTTGGGAGATGGGTGCCATCCCAACTGATTAGAAAACAGGACTTGTTGTCCCTATCTGGAAAGGGATGGATGATCACCTGGATTGCGGCAACTACAGGGGGATAACACTACTCTCGGTGCCAGGTAAGGTCTTTGCTAGGGTCATCCTCAATAGGATCCGTGATCACCTGCTCACCTATCAGTGACCAGAGCAGTCTGGTTTTATGCTTAAGAAGTCCGCACCCTAGCACTGAGGGTTCTCATGGAGTGCAAACACAAATTTTGTAAAGCGTTCAACTCAGCTGAGACTTCATGAGATCCCCCCGAAGTTGCTGGATGTCATGGCCGGCCTGTACACTGGTACTGTGAGTGCTGTGCAGAGTGGAGGCAGAACATCTATGTTTTTTTCCCAGTTGATTCTGGGGTTCACCAGGGGTATGTTCTTACTCCTACTCTGTTCAATGCTTGCATGGACTGGGTGTTGGGTAGGATCGTGGGGTCCAGCAGCTGTGGGGCATCTGTTGGTGAAGAGAGATTCACTGATCTTGACTTTGCTGACAATGCTGTGATCTTCACGGAGTCAATAAAGACTCTGATCAGGGCTCTCGAGAGACTAAGCGAGGAGTGTCTGGGCTTGCAAGTGTCCTGAATACAAACTAAAAACCAGGCCTTTAATGACCTCATAGGCACAGCCATCAGCAGTGTGTCTGTCTGCTGACATAGTGTTGACCTTGTCGAGAGGTTTAGTTACCTCAGCAGTGACATTCATGTGTCTGGTGTCTCTTAATATGAAGTCAGTAGATGAATTGGGGGAGCATGGCGAGGTCATGAGGTCGCTGCAAAGGTGTATGTGGCACTCCTGATATCTTTGCAAAAGGATAAAGGTCCAAGTCTGTTGAGTCCTGGTGCTTCCTGTCTTGCTATATGATTGAGAGACATGGATGCTATCCAGTGAACTGAGATAAAGACTGGACTCCTTTGGTACTATGTCTATTCGGAGAATCCTTGGGTACTGTTGGTTTGACTTTGTGTTGAATGAGTGGTTGCTCATGGAGTCCCAAATGAGGCACATTACCTGCATTGTGAGGGAGCGTCAGCCATGTGGTGCAATTTACTGAGGGTGACCCAGCTCACAGTGTAGTGTTCTCTAGATTGTAGTAGTGACACACTCAGAATAACATTTCAAAAGTCGTTTATTGTTAACCCTGTTTTTTAACTTCCCATACAGCGTGCCTTTTTTTAAACCTTGCTCTTCCCTCTAGCAGCCATACGTCTCAAAAGACGCAGACCATAGCAATCAACATCCGAACATAAAGCAATGGACAAAAGCATCATTAAACAATCATATACAACATTTTCCCCCCTCTCCCACCAATTGAATTAGGTGTGAAAAGAGGTTAGAAAGTCTTGGAAGCGGGCAGGCCTTGAACGCAGTCTTGCTGCTCGAGATACTGGGGTTCCACTGCTAGCAGTGGGTTTAGGATCTATATTCAGGGTAAGAAAAAGGTGGGCCTGGGACATCCAAGTTGTGTCATCTGAGGTAGGGTTGCCCTTGATGATGCTATTAGATCCTGAAGGGGCTGGCACCTTGCGCAGCCTGCTGGCATGCCACTGAGACCCATCCACTAACTGAAAGGTTGCAGGTCCAAGCTGGCTCTTAATCTGAAGGGGTGATGACCAGAAGGAGTGAAGCTTGCTAGAGCGGCATGGGCGGCAGACCCTAACCCAGTCCATCACCTTGAAATTGGGAATCCGTATTCTCCTCTTCCTGTTGAAATCATGCTGGGACTTTGCTTGTCATTTTTGCACAATTAACTCAGCTGACTTGGTGAGTGAAAAAGTTGTAGGGGGACAAAGTCTATGCAAGGGTAGTTCCAGCTCACGGCCTAGCATAAGCTTGGCTGGGGAAATCCCAGTTGTGACATGCTGCTCTATAATGCAGCAGGGTCTGTGACAGTGCTTCATTAAAAGAGAAACCCTGCGACAGGTGAGCCCTGAGGCAATTTTTTAGGCTTTGATTAAAGCGTTCAACCCCTCCATTAGCCTGGGGGTGATAAAAAGATGTTTTAATATGGCGTATACCCCGGTTTTGGACAAAATCAGTGAACACAGCAGATGTGAACTGTGGACCATTATCCGTTGTAATGCATTTTGGTAAACCCCAGCGAGCAAACAGTGTGTCCAGGAAACCGATGAGGGACTCTGCTGTGACTGAGCCCATTGGAATGACCTCTGGCCACTTTGCGTGAAGGTCGTATGCGACTGCTAAGAAGCGCTGGTGATGTGGCACACCTTTTAATTTGCCACAGATATCCACTTGAATGTGTTGCCAAGTCTGATCAGACCAGGCCAAGGGTTGGAGAGGAGGCATTGGTGGGGGCCCAGTCTTACCACTTATTAAGCATGGTGCACAGTTGCGCACCAGCTCCTATAAGTCACGGTCAATGCCAGGCCACCAGACTAGGTCCCTGCAGCGTTGCTTTAGTTTCACAATTCCGAGGTGGCCCTGATGAGCCATGGCCAGGACCCGACCCCTGAGACTGCTGGGCACAACCGTGCGATGTCCATGAGTTTGACAAGTCTCATTCCAACATGAAAGCTCATCTTTAAATCGGATGTAAGACTGGAGGTTAGGGGGCACTTCCAATGGCCAGCCATTAGCAACATACTGTCGTAGGACTGTGAAAACTGGATCCAATGCAGATTCTTTTGTAAGTTCCTGGAGTGATACCATATCTTGGAGTGGAGAGTGCAGCAAGTGAATCAGATCCTCCTCATGATCAATTTGCATAGTGGTAGGGGGATGAAAAACAGAACACGACAACAAATCAGCCACTACATTGTCCCGTCCTGGTGTAAACTGTAACTTAAAATTGTACCTCTGGAGACGCTCACCCCAGCGGTGCATGCGCAGCAGCCTGTGACCTGAACCAGCAGAGGACATCAAAGATGTTAGGGCCTGGTGATCAGTTCTTAAAGTAAATGGATGCCCGTACAGGTAGGTATGCCACTTTTCACAGGCCCATACACATGAGAGTGCCTCCCTCTCCCCTACTGAGTATTTTTGTTCAGCAGGGCTCAATGTACGGGAAGCAAAAGCCACAGGCTTCTCCACTCCATCTTGTATCTGTGAAAGAACTGCACCTACTGCTGAAGCAGATGCATCACAAGTTACAATAGTTGGGCTTCCACATTAAAATGTGCCAAGACTGGTGAAGTAGTAAGCAACTCTTTAAGTTTGCAAAAGGCTTCTGCACAGTCCGCCGACCAACTCTAGGATGCCTCTTTTTTAAGCAGCTGCCGAAGGGGCGTAGTGAGCGCAGAGTATTGTGGCATGAATCTCATGTAAGTACCCTGTCACCCCCAGAAATGAGGCCAACTGTGAAGCTGAAGTAGGTGCTGGAACACGCTGAATGGCCTCCACATTCGACTGAAGGGGTGATAAACCTTGAGTTGACAAGCGGAACCCAATAAAGTCCACTTCATGTGCAGCAAACAGGCACTTATCTGCATTTAAGGTAAGGTTGTGGTGGCTAAGAGCTGCAAAGGTTGCTTGCAGACGTTCATCATGGACAGCATTATCTGGGCCATGGACTACAATGTCATCCAAGTAAACAACCACACTTGGAATTCCTGCCAGAATAGTGGACATTATTTTTTGGAAACAACTGGGAGCAGAGCACAGGCCAAATGGCATTCTGGTATAACGAAAAATTCCAACGTGGGTGGTGAATGCAGTCAAATCCCTGCTGTCCTCGTGCAGAGGAACTTGAAGATAACCTTAATGAAGGTCAAGCTTTGAAAAAACCTTTGAGCCATGGAAGTTAGTGGTGAGCTCTTCGATGGTTGGTAAGGGATAACGATCAGGGATGATGGCCTGATTTACTGCCCTTAAATCCACACATAACCGCAGCCCTCCTGACTTTTTTTTTGCTATAACCAAATTCGATATCCAGGGGGAGGCGTGGATGGGCTCTATAATGCCATCTGTCAGGAGATGTTGTAGTTCTGTTGTGACAGCATCCCGCAGGGCTAGGGGAACACGCCGCAGTGGTTGAATAACAGGAGTGACACTTGTATTAAGAAGGGGCTTGTGCGTAAATGTGTTAAGATGTCCTAAGCCAGTGAACAGGGTAGGCCATTTCTGATTCCACAGTGATGTCACATTCAGTATAGTTAACCCATCATTGTCCAGTAGTGTGAACCCTAGACTGGTGAACAAGTCCAGGCCCAAAATATTGCTACCTTGTCTTGTGATATGGAAAGGAAAATCAGACACAGTGTTTTTGCCATACGTTACAGTGCAGTGCACAATACCCATCACATCAATTTTGGAACTGCCATATCCGTAGAGAGAAAGGTTAGGCGGCTGAAGTGGTAAGTGCGATAAGAATGTTGTATAGATGGCCATGTTTAGAAGTGACACTTTAGCTCCTGTATCTAGCAGAAGAGGAATGCAAACATCATCCAGGTACACGGCATAGGAACGAAACCCGGGTAGAGGGGAACAGACTGTGTGAATAACTGCAGGGGAAGACTCAGCCGAGCTTTGTTTTTGCTGTGTACAGTTACTATTTCCAGGGTCTGGCGCTGACCTACACCATTTTGCAAAATGATTGGGTTTTCGACACCGCCTACATATTTGTCCTCGTGCAGGGCAATCCATGGCACGAGACACATGTCTCGTAGAACCACAATTTCCACAGCGCTGGCAAGACTGAGCTGTATGAGGTCTCATCTGCTGTACTGATGCCTGAGACTGACAGTCAGATGCACAGTTACACTTTGCACCCTGTGGCTCATTCACTGTCTGAACAGAAGTTAAGGGATTCGCAGAAGGCATCTGTATTTCACTTATTTTATGTGCACATTGAGAAGCTGATTCTATTTGACACGCAATAGTCAACGTTTTACTGAGCGTCAAGTCATCATCCTCCAAAAGAAGCCTCTTACGCACCAGAGGAAGAGTAGTTTTCAGTTGTTCTCTAATCATTTCATCACGAAGAAGGTCAAATTTACAAGACTCGGCTAAACCCTTTAAGTCAGCCACGTACTGCGAAATAGACTCACCAGCACGTTGTGTCCGCTGACGGAACTGTAGCCGTTTCAAAAGGACGCTCTGCTTTTTTGTAAAGTGTTCATCAAGGAGCCCAATCGCGGCTTCGTATGTGTCAGCGTCGCCGAGAGTCTGGAAGACGCAGAGTCCTTCTGAGCTGAGGCAATGCAGGAGAATAGCTCTTTTTCTAGCACTAGCAACTGTGTCCAAACCCCACCGCAAGCTGGTACGTTTGAAATGAAGACTTCCATCTGTCCCACGGAACAGGCGCTTCGCCCGGCTGAGGCAAGAAAGGCTTGGGGGGTGGCAGTGAAACAAACGGAACATTTTCAGCCATCCTCGTTCGCCAAATGTAGTGTTCTCTAGATTGTAGTAGTGACACACTCAGAATAACACTTCAAAAGTCGTTTATTGTTAACCCTGTTTTTTAACTTCCCATACAGCGTGCCTTTTTTTAAACCACGCCCTTCCCTCTAGCAGCCATACAGTACGTCTCAAAAGACGCAGACCATAGTAATCAACATCCAAACATAAAACAATGGACAAAAGCATCATTAAACAATCATATACAACACACAGGATCCTCACTGTTGAGAACCCAAGTGGCTGGACCAGGCCAGGGGGACACCCATGAAACACCTTGCTGTGGCAGATTGATGGTCATTTTTGGAGCGTGGGGCAGCACCTCATGCTTCCCTACCTGACCTGACCTGATCAGTAAAATCAATTTCAGGACAACCATTGTGTGACAGACCAGTGAAATATGTATTGCTGGCTTTAAAGAGCTTCACCCATCATTGAAAATTAAGAGTGCCTATACAAGCATCACCAATTGTATGCATAAGTAATGTATGAATCCCAGTCATGGGTATTTTCCTTCTACACAGGAAATTAAATCACTGTATGTTTTTGAAATGGCTTATCCTTGTCATCAGTTTTCTTATAGCAAGGCTGAAGCAAAAATAATAAACTCAGACGACAGATGGAACTGCTAGTTATGGTAAGGCACATTTCAGGTTTGACATTTTGCTTATTCCAATGTACTCATTACTTTTAGCCTTTTTGCACCATTCACAGCATGCTCTATCTCTGTTTCTTATTTTGTTTCCCCACAATGTTGTCTTTTTTATCAGTGTGGTCTTTTTAAGTGCAATTACATTCTCATTGTTAGAGTTGGTAGTGAGCTTTCACATGTCTCCCTGCATGTGTGTTACACATTGATGGCATTCGCCTGGCAGTCACGTCTATGATGCTGCTTATATTCTAGAATCCCAATGGAACCGATGAGGTATGAGGGATATTTGTTTATTCCTTTTCCTTATCAACAAACTAACTTATTCAGAGTCTAATTTAGTATGTTCTAATAAAAAAAGAACAATACCTTGATGGAAATGTTGTTTGAAAAAAAATCTAAAAATCCCTCAATTAATTATTTTGAACATATGGAGATTTGTAGCATTGATGAACAGTGATTATGAAACAGCAATCAGCTGTCACTTTACTGAATGAAGCTGTAGGAGAAGGCTTCATTTTACTTTTAAAACTCGCAGATGCCAGCTTCCGTGCACCATTATAACTTACTAAAGCATAAATCATTTTACACTCTTATGGTTATGATATTATGGTCTAACGTATGATATGCAATTGAATGGAACTCTATTAGTTGCATTGTATACATGTAAATAGGATGCACATGTCAATCAGTTATTGCATTTTCATATCAAAGCACATTCACAGTGCTGCATTAATTGAAAAATATTTTAGTACTTTCAAAATGCAGTGTGGCAACACCTTCCTTACTTGGATGTCATTTAATTGTAGCCATTACACTATTAGCACTATTTTTAAAAGATGAATCTGTATGGGCTACAATGTTTAAGACCCATGATTAAGTATTCTGTGATGCTTCCTCTCAGACCATCAGCCTTCCTCCTCTTTCTCATCTGCTAACAGGTGCAAGCATCAGAAGGAGATGTGCAAATGAGTGAAGCATGCAATTTCTCAAACCACATGGACCAAGTGGAATTCTGCAAGACAGGTTCTAGATGATTTTCCCATAATTAAAATTGTTGAGTTTACCTTAATAACTTTTAACTACATATTTTTATTCATTTATCTGCGTATTTCTATTAACAGGTCAGGAGTAGCACTGGGAACAATTCTGGAACCAGCCTTGAATGGGGCACTGGCACAAAAAGAGATCCTATTTTAGCAATTGTAATGCCCCTCTATAAAATGTATATGCAAATACAGTATTTGGGATGTTTTTGCATATTTTTAATTTCTGCATTCTTTGGCCTAGTGTGCTAGATAATATTATTTTATGTTATGTTATGGTATTTGAATATGATGAACATAATGACCTATTGCAAATTTGTTTTGAGCAAATATCATTTTCACAGTGTAGTCATTAAAAAATGAAATCAACTCTTCAGTGAATACACAGATTAAATTATATCAAGAAGCCTTTCACTCAACCACTCACTTAGTGAAACACCCTGTTTAGTGAATTAGAAAGTCAAAGGCCATCTCAGCAGGGCTGTGCAGCAGGTGTAAACCAAACCACACACTCACACATTCACACTCATTCATGTGGGGCCAATTTAAAACTGAACAAGTTTGAGATGTGGAAGCAATCCAGATTAGCAGGTGTAACCACAAGAGGGAGCCACAGAACCCCAAACCATGGATACAATGTCACCCAACACAGCTCTGGGTTCAAGTAAAGGATTTTATTTATCACCAACAATTTCTCCAGATAACACTGCCAAAACTATACATACCGTAGATCCCGGAATACAAGCCGAGAATTTCGTCCTAGATTTTGGGCTTGGAGTTTGGGGTTCGGTTTATACAACGAGTATCATTTCAGATTCAAGATTTCCAGCGCAATGCCGGTTTTGGCGATGAATACGGAAGTAAATAATGACGAAACCACAGAGCCATCTTTCAGATGAAGAAGTAACTTTGCATGCCGGTACTTTAAATTAAATAAAGAATTTATTCAAAAAAGTGTTTTAGTTGTTGATTTTATTAATAAAATTTATAATAAATTATCGGGAAGTTTAAAATAAAATTTTTTATTTTGATTTACAATCCACATCTTGTGTTACGAAACGGATGCGGTCACGTGTATCCGCTTGCGCGATTGTAAACAAACAACCGAGAGCGTTAGTAGCGTCAGTCGGAGCCCAGATACATGTGTTTGTGGATGTAATTTCGAAACGAAGATGGACATTGTGTGGAAATATCTCCTCCTTCTCCCTTCCTGCAGCCCAAAGATGTCAAATTAAATGGTGAGTACAGTATGAAATTGTTTCTAGAATAGAATGCCATTTACTGTCACTATATGCATCTACAATGAGATTAAAAGCAGCTCCTTCAGTGCAGAAAAAAGTTCTGTATAGGGCTTGTATGGTTGTTTTTTAGCCTTAGCATAACGCCGTATCTGCGGCCCCGCTTCTGCTTTCTTTCCCTCCTCCGTCTGTGTCGTCTCCTAGACCTGACAACAAACCACGGAGAGCCCGCTGATCTCGCTATGTTGTCTGGGATGTTGTGCGTGTGATGAAAAACACTCAAAACAGATGTCTGGCTCTGGACACCGATGTCTATAAGGTTCTGAATGGTGTAGGGGATGTTCGCCGAACCGATCGTGCACAAACAAGGACAAAAAAAAAGTACAAAAACAACAAAAAAGTGCACTGAAAAGGAGAGCCCTGAGCCGCTGCGCGCCGCCATGCTCCTAGCCTAATCGAAGTAGGCTAGGCACTTTTTATAACTTTTTGGTTAGTACATTAGAAAAAATATTGGTGTTTTTTATTATGAAAAGGTTAAGTAAGTGTTGTAGTGGGAGGTTTGGAACGCATTATGGGTTAGCCTTTGTGAAGGAATTAAGTTCGTAAGTCAAGGGTCTACTGTATTGCGTATTTAAGTTAATCAAATTTATAACAAGTCTCCGGAAATCCACCCGCCGATGTACCGTATTTGCGTATATAGTTTCAACACAAAGGTTCCAATTTACCAAACTTCTCCGCAAACACTTCCTAGTTTCCATCAAAAATGCTGGCAGTCTCAAATTCTCGCCAATAAAGATTATAAATATAACCGAAGAGACACTTTTAAGGAAATTTAGAAAATTTTGCTTGGAGAAGGGGGTCGGCTTAAATACCGGTCATCGGCAAATACATGTAATTTAGTTGGTAGAGAAGGGGATCGGCTAATATACCGGGTCAGCTTGTATTCCGGGATCTACGGTAATTATAAGTCAAATGCTCATTTCTCTATTTCTGGCCTCCTGGTGATCTTTGTCTGCTGCCTCCCAACTCTGACTCTCCAAAGTGAGGCTAGGGACTTTTTTTAAACTGGACCCAAGACTGCTTCTGGTGTCATGGAAATGGTTGTTCGGAGTCTTGTGGAAACCAGGGCAGTCCTTCCCTGGCAGTACCCTGTGGTGGTACCCAAGGACTCCGACAGGATTGCACTTCCAGACTCCAATTCCCAAGCCACCATGTAGGTGTCCTAACTAGTTTTAACCCAGAAGAAAACTGCTACCTGCCATGTGTGGGAATTAACTGCTTATGGCATCTACCTTCCCAAAGACAATCAAATATTCTTTGTTCCAAACGAGGACTAATATATATATATAGCTTAGAAACAGTTGGGGAAAGAATGAATATCCATACTCAGAAATGAAAAAGTAAACAAACACCTTCTGGTACAATGTAATTAAAATACAGCAAATAAGTTGGCTGAATTTTCAGATGACCATAAGGTATTTTTCAGGTAGGAAAGATAGAAGTTTCAGTGTAATATTGTTATACTCACTAATCATAGTAATGTGTTGCATGTTGAGTAACAGATGCAAGTTAAAATTCTTCTGTACTCTGTACATATAACAATAAAGACGCTATATACCTCTATCATATTTATATTTTTTAATATGAAATATTTATTCAAAATTAGCTCTTACTTTTAAAAAGCTAAATTAAATTTGTTAATTATAGCCAGTGTCTAAATTGGATATCAAGTAAATAAATCAAACAGCCAGTCACCATTGCACAATCTGAGGGCATCACTATCATACAGTATAAGCCTAATTTAGATTAGTGTTAGTTGTCAGGTTCCCAGTTATCTGCAGGCCATCTCAAGAAGAGTGTTTTAAATGGTCACTTTGTCTAGGCAGGATTATAAATCAACAGTAAAATATTTTGAAATTCACAACTTCTACTGTAAGGTAAATGTTTTACAAGTGGAGAAAATTTAAGACCATGTTGACTTGGAAGCGATGTAGATGTGCCTCAAAATTATCCCTTATGCAGAAAGAAGACTCTTTCAGTATATCTAAAAGGACTCAAAGACCACATCTACAAATAGAAAAACAAAAAATGTGTAATAGTACAGTATATTCAGAAGGAAATTTGTGCTCTGTTTCCTGAAAAGTGGTCTGATAAAGAACATATGGATAATTCTGAATATTTTAGGACAGATGTTTCCTTGATGGATGGGGTAGAGAAAAGCCAAGCAAAATGACACCTTTTATTGGCTAACTAATAAAAAATTTATTTGAGGCAACTTAGGCCCCTTCTTCAGGCAAGATGTAATGGATGGGGTGAAAATTGACCCTTTTGGTCAAAATAAAAAAATGGCAATTCCAGCAAAAATCTAATATTGCCTGCAACAAAAAATAATTTTATCCCCACAGTTTCTGCTCATGGTGTTGCCCCATCTTAGCTGCTTATTCTCTGTGATAGCAGTAGCAGGATGCAAACTTGGGGCTTTTGAATTACAAAGCAACCATCTCAGCCATTGTAGCTAAACTCTTTTTGTTGTCTAAAAAATTTTTTTTACCTTATACTGTTGTCTTTTGCTTTGATTTCTATGAAAGGTACAACAGATATCATTGAACACAATTAATATGAAATCAAAGCTGATCAACTGATTAATGTTCTTGACTAGTCTTCAGCTAAATCAGTATCTTCTAAATGATCCAACCACCCATCCTTAGTTTCTAACCAAATTAATTAAAATGTAGAATTGAGCTGAGCTCAAGTCTACCATAAAATCACTGAGTGCAGAGCAGCAAACAACAGTGTATGGTGTACAATATTATACTAAAAAAGATATTATCCATTTATCATTACATATTGAATCTGCCTAATTTAATTCTGAGTTTCATGATGCCAAAACTTATCCTGGCAGTATTGGATGCAAAGAAAAAAACTGTGATCAGATTTTATTGAAGTCTAGTTTGATGATCTCTCAGGCGCACACTGACACTCATGGCAACTTAGAGTTACCAATTCACCTAACTTGCATGCTTGGAGAATCAGAGAGCCTCCTGAGCAGAAACAGAAGATGAAAGGTGGAAGTACCAACAACTTCATGATGACGCTAACCTACATTAAATTAGACTAGATTCAGCATTGAGCAGCACAGTGCAGTGGTTAGCATTTACGCCTCTCAGATCCCAGAATCCCACATATGGTGATTGTCTGTTTGGAGTCAACACATTCATCCTGTGTTTGCAAGTGTTTTACTCGGGTTTAGTCTGGTTTTCCTCATACATCTCAGGGATAAGTTAAGTGGCCACTTTGTGATTATGGGTGAGTGAATGGGCCCTGTAATGGACTAACACCTACCCAAAGCTGGTTCTTAATTTTTAGCCAGTGCTGCAAATAAAGGCTGGCAGTTCCACCACCTTTCTTAAGAATTAATATGGTTAGAGAATGCACGTTTTCTTTTATAGTAATGGCTACTGTTATTGTTACATTTTAAAATAAGACCTAGGTATTTTAATTCTTTCACTTTCTACGCAGTCAGGCCACAAACCATGGGTTCCCCTTTCACTTTCTGACAAAGAGATCATTCACCAATACTGCAATTTGGATCACTGAAGACCGTGGAGAGGTGGAGATATGCTCTATAGAGGAGAGGAATGAAGGTCAGTAGGAACAAGACAGAATACGTGTGTAAATGAGAGGGAGGTCAGTGGAATGATTAGGATGCAGGGAATAGAGTTGGCGAAAGTGAATGAGTTTAAATACTTGGGATCAACAGTACAGAGTAATGGGGATTGTGGAAGAGAGGTGAAAAAGAGAGTGCAGGCAGGGTGGAATGGGTGGAGAAGAGTGTCAGGAGTAATTTGTGACAGACGGGTATCAGCAAGAGTGAAAGGGAAGGTCTACAGGATGGTAGTGAGACCAGCTATGTTATATGGGTTGGAGATGGTGGCACTTACCAGAAAGCAGGAGACAGAGCTGGAGGTAGCAGAGTTAAAGATGCTAAGATTTGCATTGGGCGTGACGAGGATGAACAGGATTAGAAATGAGTACATTAGAGGGTCAGCTCAAGTTGGACGGTTGGGAGACAAAGTCAGAGAGGTGAGATTGAGTTGGTTTGGACATGTACAGAGGAGAGATGCTGGGTATATTGGGAGAAGGATGCTAAGGAGAGCTGCCAGAGAAGAGGAAAAGAGGAAGGCCTAAGAGAAGGTTTATGGATGTGGTGAGAGAGGACATGCAGGTGATGGGTGTAACAGAACAAGATGCAGAGGACAGAAAGATATGGAAGAAGATGATCTGCTGTGGTGACCCCTAACGGGAGCAGCCGAAAGAAGAAGAAGAGGGTAGCTGAAGACCTTCCACATCTTTCTGACAAAAAAGCCTTAGTTACATATTGTATAGCTTACTTTCTAACTGAAGACACGAACGTGGCTTCATAAAAAGGAAGCATATCTCTGGACCAGTGTTTTTCATCACAAAAAATGCTCTGATTAAATTGTATATTACCAATCTGTCTATTTTTTCAGTCTGGTTAGTTAGGCTGTAGGGATATGTGCAGTCAGAACCTCCCTTTCAAGTTCCCTGGAGCAATAAGGCAATACTTCTACCCACTGCAATACTGGGCTATTATTATATTATATTATATTATATTATATTATATTATATTATATTATA
>JANRMT010062813.1:89779491-89796739 GCA_026402145.1 Polypterus bichir lapradei
TATTATATTATATTATATTATATTATATTATATTATATTATATTATATTATATTAATACACATGAAAAGACATAAAGGGGTACAAAATGAATGCAGCATAGAGAATTATTGATTGTTAAATTTAATTTTGTTTAAATTTCACAGCTCCTGTTTGTAAGTGCTCTTGTAGTTTCACAAGGTAATTATTTAATGGAATTTCTATAAAAAAATATTTAACAAAAGCAGTGCATCATTAAAGTAATTGTGCATTAAGACAAGAAATGATTGATACCTCAAAGTGCATTAAGCACAAGTATCTTACGCAACTTAATTCATGTTAAACCTGATGCCATAGAATGCTAGAAGCACAGAAGGAAAGTTTTAAATGGATACATTGCGGAGAGCTACTTCCTGAATTCTTGGTAAGGCTTATTAAGAATAAAATAATAAAGAGACAAGAAAAAAGAAACTGTATACACAAGACATTTGAGAGCATGCTTGTTCAATTATAGACAGCAGATTCTTTAATGTATAGAGCACATTAAATGTTTACCTGAATGCCTTTTACCAGTTAATCACTGCATAACTTAGCAACTGTGATAAGAAATATGTACCAATATATTGACTATTAAAATGTTGTTTTGACTTAACAATATCTTTAAAAAATATATAAGTAAATATATTCGAAATATAAAAATAAAGAACAAATCATTATGTATTTATGGGTGCTGATTAAATACCCTAACTTCCTCTCCTATATATTAAAACTGGCAATTACAACTTTTGAGCAGTAGTAAAGTGCACATTTCTTTTTTCAGAAACAAGTCAACACGGATGCTGAAAATCACTGTGTCAGGTATCTCAGTATCATTGAATTTCTAGTACCAGAGAGTAAATGTGTCTTTGGAGAATCATTCTTGACGTGTCAAGGTGCAGCAGGACCAGTCCTCTTCTTATATAAATGTCAAGTAATGGGCTGCAGACTTTTCTAATGTCACATGATCCAAGGTCTAGTCTGACAATGAAGACAGAAGAAGTTGCCATAGTGGTGCAAAGAATCAAAAAGTGTTAGTATGTGAGACAGGATACACTGTAGTGATTAGTTATAAGTCAGTGTTTTCATAAACAATTAAACATAAGCAAGGTCTGTACACATTAGATGCCTAGAATGTTTGAATCCATAAATGAAGTATCACCTCATCCAGTATTCAAAGAAGAATCCCAAGCTAACATTTATAGAATAGAAGAAATTTAAGATGTTTTTCATAAATGAGGATACATTACTATGACCCAATGTCCAAACAATCAGAATGGTGCAAGTATCTTGATTCCCTAACTCCAAGGAAATTCAAAGTCCTGTGTGAAATGATGTGTACAATTTTTTTATGATGTTGAAGCTGAAGTCCTTATTGATTACATTCTTCAAAAGGCTACATAACATGTCAATACTGAGCTGATCTCCTTTGGTGTTTGCTGTCAACCATTCTCCTTCTGCTCCACAATGATGCCCACACCAACACTGCGTAGCTTACCAAGTCTCCACTGTGAAATTACTATATGAATTCAAAGAAATGCCATACATAGAACCTCTGTGAATACCACCTGTCCCCCTAATTCAGGGAGTTACCTCTTTGTGACTAGTTATGCCAGTGATGAAAAACGTCAGAGTCACCTTCAGAAGACTGGTTGCACATTTTATCTAAGTGTCATAGAAAAGCTTTCTGAACATTATTACAAATTCATTTGTGTTCACAGGATTATGTTAAAAAATAAAACCTCTTGGCTTTACCAGTGTTTTCCTTAATCATACCTTGTATAATGTTTTCTGAATTTGTGTAGATCAGCAGTACTGACTGAGTAATAATAAAAATAATATTATGAGACAGCTAAGAATTTGGGCTACAAAGCCAAAAGATGATTATTTTATTCCACAGTTCTTACATTTACCTTGAAACTTCCTTACCAGAACATCTATGCAGGGTTAAGAACTGTATCTTTGAAACAATTTCTTTATGCCAATGCAAATTCAGCTGCCGAAGGAATTACAGACGCTGCTGGTATTAATTGACCAAGTAAGGTCAGCTGCCCGGTGCACACCAAGGAATTTAAATTTACAATTTAAAAATGTATGTATTAGACCTTATGGAGACTATGCCAATCAGCAGACTGTGCAGCCTTACAGTGTCTCTTTCAGAAGTATAGGTACATTTACTGTATATTAATTATTCATTCTCTCAATATTCAGAAAGTATTTGCCAAGAAAATAGCATTATAAAATAAATAGGTATTTCCCTGAACAGCAGCAATGGGCACAAGTAGAGAACCAGTCCTAAATTGTTTGTCCATCCACTGCCAATCTTATACAATAACACTTACACACAGAATGTGTCTCTTGCTGCTGGGATAGATGCCAGCTACAGTGTTCTTAATTACTGTAGATTAAGGAAATACCAAAATGAATGGATGATTGGCACCTTTTTTATGCGATCAAAACATTTTCTGCCAGTGTCAATACACACAGTTTGAAAGATTATTTTTAATTGTGCCGTGGTTAATCAGTGTTTTGATTTAAATCATTATGTTTAATTACGATATGTAATGGTAATTTCTCTAAGCACTGACTAAAACAAGTTTTTTTGAGGAGCACCTTCAGACATCAGGAGTAGTTTGTAAAATAGCCATTGCTTTCCAGGTATATTAACACCTGACCCAGAAAAATGTTAACTAGTGACATCGATCTTATTAGCATTTGGAAAAAGACAATCGCGCAACAGCTCAAGGTATGTGGCTGACCATCAATCAAAAAGTATACACTTTATGTTGAGTCTTCTGTGAAATAATTAATTCCATGTGTTTAGTGGTGAAGCACAACTCTCCAAATGACTGAGTAATGTTGACATGAGACTGTAACATGTGGATATGGACAGGTGAACTATAGCTGAAAGGTGAAGCCGTTCGAAGCTTTGGTAAACAAGAAAACTTAAGTATAGCAGGAAATACGAAGAACTTGAGTAACACAAAACCACCTCAGAACTAATGTAATGTAATGCAGTCTAATATATAGCTGCTTGTATTTGTTTAAAAAATTTTGTTCTAAGGTAACGCAACACAGCAAAAATTAAGGCATGACAGCCATTGTGAAACTGCTTACAGAATGTGAGAGTTATGACATTCAGATAATTATGGACCTGGGGCTTTTGGAAACACTCTGGACACTTGGTGTTTGGGCATGTGTTCTCTTGCAGGGATCTTTGTTTTTAAAGTTGTTTGAGGAATTGCCCGCTATGAATGGCGCTATATAAAAACAGATTAACTGTAGTGATGAGACCGAATTTGCATGATTATACATTTAGAAGTAGGTTTGAATACTACCTTGGGGATACATTTTAACTGCTGAAGGCATTGCTATGAATTAAAGCAAACAAACGTAAACGTAATTGGGAAGATCAGTTTTTAGCCTGTGAAGATCTGAAGATGAAAGGCTGCTCTGTTGTCCTTATACCTGCAGCATTATAAAATGATCAAAACAAACAGGAAAAAAAATTTTAGTGGATGGCAAAAGATCTTAAGTTTACTAATCATGAGTAGGATGGATTAGATGGTGGGTATCATGTTGTAGCATATGAATACATTACCTATTTTAAAACCAGAAGAAGAAGAAGTAGCGGGTATGACTCAGTCTACTGAGATAATGAATAAAAGAAAATTGTGTGGCATTGCAGAGCACAATGAAAAACTGCAATGATATGATAAACATCAGTTAAACAATTTTTATTATTTCGTAATGCATACCATTTATAAAGCAGCTAACCTGGTTTCAATATGTCCAGTGCATATAAAGTGAGGGATGGCTGGCAGCTCAACCTGGCCGGGAACCCCAAAGGATGGAAGGATGGGGGAAAGGCAGCTTTTCCAGGACACTGTCTCCCCGAAAACACTAGATGGGAGCTTCCCAGCAGAGTAGTGGTGCCCCGGATTCCCACAGGGCATCCTGGGCCTTTAAGTCCAGTTTCTCAGCCTGTGCTGTGGGTACTGCCAGGGGGAGCTGTAAAAGAACCTGGGGAGCCATGCTTCCCTTGCAGTCTGGATGTACAAGGAAGTCATTAGAATGGGAGCCCCAAAGTACTTCCGGACTGATTAACACTAGAATTACCAGAGCCTATGAAAAAACTCGTAGATCCGTCCCACCTTAAAACGCTTCGCACCTCTCCATCAGCATCTTTTGTCCCTTAAATTTGTTGATAAGCAGCAAACAGCAAGCAGCCTGCTATTTCATCCCCCCACCCCGCACAGTTTTCTCAGCTCAAGTATGTTTACCTGTGTGTCAGTTGCTTAGAGTTGTATAGAGTGAGAAGTCAAGCAAAATGACACCTTTTATAAGTACTATATCATTATTTGGGACACTTGCATTTCATGTGTGTTTCATGTCTACAACGATCTATGTAAACACATCGTTAAAACAGAAACATTTTTCGTGTTTTAGTAATAATTGACAAAATGTAGACATGAAGTGTATAATGTGTGAAGCCTGAATTCCAAATATCAAAGAAACAGTTTCACAAAAGGTACAAATATAACAGAACAAATGCGCTTCCATTCTAAAATACAACTGCAGAAAAAAAACCCGCATTAGGGTGCGACATTGACACACGTTTGCTACGACAGCTTTGGTGGTGCAACGGTATCAACTGTTGGCTGGTAATTCAGGCTTCAATCCCAGACGTGTCCATTTTGAGAAGTGAGCTGCTCGTACTCTTACTATTTTAGAATAAAAACATACATTGGATTCCAGTCTGTAACAGCCAGTGTAATTTATGATACTTGTAAAGGTTAGCTTTGTTTTTTTTTATTCAGTTTTATTCTCTCAGCCGCATTCACAATCCCAACACACTCATCCCCTCCCCCCCCCCCCCAAATTTGACACTACTGTTTTCACATAGACGCGCTATAAAAGAGGTAAACTCAAATCATGACGACAGTTCTACATTGGATCAAAAATGCACTTTTGCCATCGCTGTACTTTGTATGTGTACATGGGAAGCTCTGTACTCTACTTGTGACTGGAGGAAGTAAGTAAATAAATAAGGGGGGGGGGGGTGTTTAAGATTAAGTGTGTCTTAAAATGTTAAACAGAATTATTCAAAAAGAATGTCCCTATTTCAAATGAGTTTAATTCTGGTAGCCTTCAAGTTAAAAATCTGTGGTTTACACTTTGCAATGGAAAAATTGTTTACATTTTGTCCATTACACTAAAATAAAAACTGCTCCACGTTTCTGCTGCCAGCCAGTGCAGTATGTGAAAATGGTGATGGGGCATTATTTTCTAATAACCCTGTGTTATGATATTTATTAGATGCTATGGGTACCATGGGTCTCACTTTAATTGCTTCTCTTGACTGTTTATCTTCTTGTGTGGTTTATTCTACACTTGAGGTAATATTTCTTGTATATTTTAAAACACTGGAATAAATTTATGGGTGGCCTCACGGATATAATGGCCCAAAGATATTTTGAAATATGAATTATGTATCATTATATACATTTGGAATACACTGCCAGATACACAAATAGAGTATGTCTTTTATGAGGAAGATTTGAAATTTGAGCAGCTTCTTACCTGTCTTCCCTTTTTACCACTTATTGCCATTAAGAAAACAACCGTATTGAAGACTTTTAACTCCACCCCTTGCACCTCCTTTCCCCAAATCAATAAAACCAACCTTCAGCAGGAAGTAAGGGTCATTTGTTGGACCAGTAGAAGAAGAGAGCAGAAGACATGAGCCTCATAAACAGGGTAACCACATAGGTGTTATTTTTCTAACAACACTTTTTCAGATATTTATTTTATAAAGTTTGAATGTATTACATATGGTTGTACAGTGACAGTGAGAAAGCTTAAAGTCTAATGAACTCCTACATGACACTGCCTGTTTCATGCATAAATGTGAAGGTTTTAATACTCCTAAATGATGAATATAGTGTGTCAAATTTTTTATATACTGTTAATTTCTGCACTCATTTAAATGACTTGCTATTTCATTCTGGGCCCTTGCACAATAAATGTATGTCTTCTACATTCACCATGCCTTCCACACTCATATGGGATGGTGTACAGGTGACACAGTAAGAGATCTTCTGTGTGAGAAGGCTGCTGGCCTGCTCTTCTAGTGCAATTAATAGACTAACCCACTAAATTTATCTCTGGCACGTAAATCCTAAGGTGCCAAGTTTGCACAGTGCTACTTCACCAGTTCACATCCAGTATTCACTTGTCCCGTTGGCACTGGATTTCTCCAGGTTTCTTCTATATCCCAAATGCCATGCATGTCAGTTTTATTTCTTCTTTTAGTATAATTTGGTGTGGATGAGCTCTGTCATGAGCTGGCAAAAAACTGATAAACTATAATACAGGAAGAGTTTATGGATATGATGAGAGAGGACATGCAAGTGATGGGTGTAACAGAACAAGATGCAGAGGACAGAAAGATATGGAAGAAGATAATCCGCTGTGGCAACCCCTAACGGGAGCAGCCAAAAGAAGAAGAAGAAGTTGTTAACTATTTTTATATTCACCCTAGTTTTGTGGAATTTTACTGTAAGTGCCACAAACTAAATTTCTATCCCCAACCATATATGGCTAATTAGGCACACAGCAGCCAAAACATTTAAGTTAAAGTGCAGCCATGCATGTCTTATATTCAATAGATTAGCTATTTGTTATTCTTTACCCTACACAGGGCCCATGTTTCAAAATACCTGCCATGAATTAGAATTAGTATGAAGCCTCAACTGTGCTGACCAAAAGTAGAATGTAATAGAAATAACCTTGTCTGACATGATTAGCTTCTCTGTTATGCAAGACAGTAGTGAAAATGGAGCACATTAGAGCACAATCAAGTTCTAAGTCCGTTTCAAGATATTAACTGTATTTTTTATTTTTCTCCTGTTTATATTATTATTTAGGTGTAAAGAGATTCCTAGGACAGTGCCTATTTCCTGCCACATTTGCTCAGCACTTCTATCTTCTACATACTTTATATAGTAGTACACTCGTGAAGATCAAAGAAAATAGCCACTTATCAAAGGTCAGACCAGAAAGACCTGCTAAAGGAAACTGTGATCTATTCAGAGCCTCAATGAACTCAATCAAGCCATTAGTTTCTTCTTTTTTTCCAGACCTTGGAATATTTTAATACCTGATGGCATTCATAAAAATAGCACTTGGCAATGTGAGAAACTACCTCCCTCAGAATCTGCAGCCCTAAAACACAGACCACCAGCTGTGTAATGAACTTTTCTGAAACTGTTTTAAATTGACACTTGTTAATGCAAATGTTTTCCTTTAGAATAAGACAGATTTTTAACTGTAGGCAATTTCAATTGTCTCATGATTCTAAGGTCACCAGATATGGCTAATGTGTTGGCTTTTATTCTTGTTGTTTTTGCTCTTATTGGGTCATTATTGGCTTATTATTGTCACAGTGAAATTCTTACTTGCTGTGTGCTAATGAACATGCAACTGGTCACCACATTCTGGTACAATGCTGATCCAGCAAAGAAAAACTGAAGAACAAAGTATAATAGAAGATAAAAGTCATAAGAAACATCTTAAATGCCAAATCAAATGAATTTATGGTATATCCTATTATAAAGTAATTTCATTTAACATATGGAAAGTGTGAAAAAGTGAGATTCAAGGAAAAAAAGGCCTTAAGATATAATTTTAGAAAAACAGGTCTCAGTATCGCATCAATTGTTTTTCTGAAGCTCTTTTTAAGGAATATGATGGTTTGTGATTTGTATATTGTAGATAAAGCCAAGGAATCTATTAACACCCACTTATATAATACTGCCAGAAACCTGAACTCTTTTTAACTTTAAAGCCAAAAATAAAACAATGTTTCTACATATAAGGTAACAAATCTAGAGACAGCATCAGCATTCACAAAGGAATGCTGAAGGAAAACATCTCGGGGTCATGGATGAGTTTGAAATGGCACTTCACCAGCAAACACAGATTGTAGTAGAAAAATTACTACTAGACACAATGAGACAAAAATGAGACTTAATAAACACAAATAAAAATTATCATAATTGAGTAGTTTTTTTAACTGGCTAATCTGAACTAAATATCATACAATCCCAATTCCAAAAAAGTTGTGACACTGTGTAAAATGTAAATAAAAACAGAATGCAATTATTAGCAAATCTCATAAACCCATATTTTATTCACAATAGAACATACAAAGCATATGAAATGTTTAAACTGAGAAAATGTACCATTTTAAGAAAAGAATAAGGTCATTTTGAATTTGATGGCAGCAACACATCTCAAAAAAATCTGAACAGGGCCATATTTACCACTGTGTGGCACCCCTCTACTTTTAGCAACAGTCTGTAAACGTCTGGGAACTAAGGAGAGCATTTGCTGGACTTTTGGGAAAGGAGTGTTGTCCAGTTGTTATCTGATATAGAATTCTAGCTGCTCAACAGTCCTGGGTCTTCTTTGTCACATCTTTTGTTTTATGTTTTCAATTGGTAAAAGGTGTGGACTGTTGGCAGGCCAGTTTAGCACTCAGACTCTTTTACTACGAAGCCATGCTGTTGTAATAGATGCAGCATGTGGTTTAGCATTGTCATACTCAAATATGCAAGGCCTTCCCTGAAAAAGACATTGTCTGGATGGGAGCATATGTTGCTCTAAAACCTATATATACTGTACCTTTCAGCACTGATGGTGCCTTTCCACAAGTGCAAGCTGCCAATTCCATGGGCACTAATATGCCCCCATACCAGAGATGAATGCTTTTAAGCTTATCACTGATAAGAAGCCAGATGGTTCCTCTACTCTTTACTCTTAAGGATGCAGCGTCATATGTTTTTCAAAAAGTATTTCATATTTCAGTTTGTCTAACCACAGAACAGTTTTCCACTTTGCATCAGTTCATTTTAAATGAGCTTTACCCCAGAGAAGATGGCAGCGTTTCTGGATCATGTTCACATATGGCTTCTTCTTTGCAAGTTCAAGATTTAACCTACATTTCTGGATGGCAAGGCGAACTATGTTCACAGACAATGGTTTCTGGAAGTGTTTCCGAGTCCATACAGTGATTTCCATGACAAAATCATGACTGTTTTTAATGCAGTGAGGCCCAGAAGATCACAAGCATCCAATATTGATTTTCGGCCTTGTAGCTGCAAAATGTTCCACCAGCTGTTTCTTTCTAGTACCACTTACTTTTTCTAGACTTTTGTTGTCCCCATCCCAACTTTTTGGAGACGTATGAAATTAAAAATAAGCTAATATTCTTCATGAAATAGTAAAATGTCTCACTTTCAACATTTGATGTTTTCTATGTTCCATTGTATGGGTTTATGAGATTTGCCAATCACAGCATTCTGTTTTTATTTACATTTTGCATAGCGTCTCAACTTTTTTGGAATTGGGATTATATTTTGCTTCCTATAAAGGACAGTAAGGCAATTTTAGGTGTAAATGAATGAATGCAGGTATGCCGTTTATTGTGCTCTGTACTGGTCAGTGCTCTTTCCTGTACTGTGCCTAGTGTACCAAAGAAGAGGAAATTGGTGAGAGCAGGGGCTCCCAAACATTTTAAGCCAAGGCTGCCCAAGATGTTGTACCCTCTGGTCAAGGCCCCCTACTAAAATCAACCCAATGTTGCAAAGCTAGACATGATCTTGGATCTTGGTTTCTGCTAACAGCACTCTCACAGCTTGCTTTTGGATAATAGCAGCACTATTAGTTAAAGTAAATTCTTTAGTTTAGCAGACTATTGATGAATATGTGACCAAGCAGAATGTGATCGATTAGGCCAGGGTACTCAACCCTTTTTCTTGGCTACTTCCAGAAACTGAAATGTTTTTAAATGCCATCATTAAAGATAATATTTCTTTGCCTCACATCACCTCCCCAGTATTGCATTTGGGAATTTTAACAAGGGATTATTGATAGTTTTTTTTTTAATGATGGCATATTATTCTGACCAGAGCATCATTAATTGGTTTCATTGTTAAGCGAGTTGACACATATTAAGGAAGTAAGGGGGTGCCTCTATGTCTGATGTAATTTTTGCCATGTTGACTTTGGATACAAGGTGCTATGCCTGTATGACTTGCCTACCTCTGTGACATTTTTGTCACAACGGCACATCAAGTATATGTCCGACCTGATGTAATCTAACCTCAGCTAACATAACCACAAGTAACCTAACCTGACCTTAGTATAGTACATACATGACATAAATTAAAAATAGTTCTTAATGTATTATTACTGCTGTATTTCAATAACAATATTATTACTGTAATTTGACTGCTTACGACAGCATTTCAATGCCATTCAATTTCATTTATTGTACCTTTATTGTTAAAGCACAATGACGTTAGTTGTTGTTAGACGTTGTTAACTGAGTCATGACTGTTACATATACAGTAAATCCAGATCAAAAGCAGGAGAAAAGTAATTCACAGGTTACATACCACTTATAAATAAAAAAAAGAAAAAAATAGGTCATGAATGGTTCCAATTCGACATTCAGCCTATTCCCATATTTATATTTTAATAAAGGATGAATGTTACTGAACATTGGTGACTCCATCCGAAACGAAAGCTGTTGTTAAAATGAAGTGTTAGATGTACATTTTGTTAATAATTGTTAACATTCCCCCTCCTGTATATTCTGCCAATTTCTAAAACTGCTCTGAAAATAAGGATACAGCAAGCAATTCTACCAATGCTAAAAATATTGTAACACTGATGGGCAGAACCTGAGACAGAGAGAGGGAGAGAGAGAGACACTGTCAGGCTGTGGAAGAGAGCACTCATGTGTTACAATGGTCTTTCTTTTGGAAAAATCTGTTGGCCTAGGTGTGTTGTATCATGGTTTGGGTTGGCTCAAAAAGGTGTGGGGAGACAGAGGGATATCGGAACAGGAACAGGATATCAAGATTGGGTGAGTGAGACAGGAGTGCAGACTCACTGCATGAGTACTGTGAGATGGCCGCTGTGTAACTAATGGTCCATTCTAAGACCCACTACCTTGCCCCTCTCTTTTTTTGTGTGTTTCCATGCATATTATCTGAGAGCGGCATGTGTACCACACTGGTTGAAAACTTCAGCACTTGTCTATAACTACATTAATGATTTCATGCAATTTTTGCAGAACACTTTCAGTTAAGTTCATTTAAAAACTACATGAGGCAATTTAAAGGCAATCTTAAAAACTTGAATTGATTAAGAACGTCAACCTACCCAAGAGTGCCATGGGACCATGGCCCCCAGTTTGAAAATCACTGGGTTAGACAAAGGAATGCTTGAATATCTGAATGAATGCACAGTCCTCAGTCTAACCTACACAAGTGTGACACCATATCTACCTAAATTTAAAGTGGTTGTCTTTTTTCAGATTCACTGTTTTTCCATTCTGCATATGTGGGAAATGAGAGTCTGTCATTAAAGGACTGGACACAAAGCAGGAACCATTCCTGGACAGGACACCAGTGATGCAGAGTCAAGACAATTCAAAGGCCAACCTTTTAGGTAAATCATGTAATATTTAACTTGTGCACAGAGCATACTTTCCAGGTGTAGAGCAGTATGCACTTCAGAACAGGTAATCCAACTGAAGCTAAGCATGTTCGGCCCTGGCCAGTACTTGGATAGAAAACCAACTAGGAAAGGTTTGGGTTACTGTTGGAAGGGTTTATGGGTTGAGATTTTTATCCTGTGGTTTATGTCTGAATACCAATGTCTCAGTACAGTGACAGGGACACGCTGTGAAAATTTGTGCCGTCCTTCGAATGAGATGTAAAACCAGGGTTCCGACTCTCTGTGGTCGTAAAAGATCCCTAGGCATTCAGCGAAAAGAGTAAAGTTCCCTGATGCCCTGGTCATTCTGGCCCCTAATCATCCCCTGGCTAACTATCTCTCTCACTCTTTCACCACCTAATAGCTAATGTGTGGTGAGCATACTTGTGCAAGGATGGCTGTGGTCACATTTCAGGTGGATGCTGCACAATGCTGGTGGCAGAAGTGGCTCCTCTCTGTCTACGTAAAGTGCTTTGAGTAGGCTGCAAATGCATTATATAAATGTGACTATCGGTGGTGAACAATGAGACTTTACGGTGCCATGGTTGTTTAAATAGCTTCATAAAAAATGCAAAAAGTCAGAATTTTTTAAATAATATGGATTGAAAAATAAAATCTAAACATTTTAAAAGCTAACATAAAAAGAGATTGGTCACGTAGACTGGGATCAGTACTAAGAAAGGCGATTGTCAAAACCCATTAAACAAATCCTGATGTAAAGAAGCAAGGAAAGAATTCTTAGCACTAATACTAAATCGGAAGTTTAAAGGTTGGACACCTGAAGTAGTATGCCACCATCTTAAATGACAGCAATGCCTTGAAGTCAAGTATCATACTACTACCGATAACTTGGCTGTTGTAAACAAATATGGCTGAGGTCATGTCGAAAATGTAACTAAACAGGAGCACTCACAAAAAAAAAGAAAATCCAAAAATGTTGTCTTGAAGACGTCAATAAAACAATGGCAAAAATTAATAACAAAAAACTATGATTCATAAACACAAAACCCTTACTATAGGTTCAGAAAATGAGATTATGACAGGAACTGATTAACAACAAGAAACGTAATCATATTTCTGATGCACCTTTAATAAACAACAACATAATACAAAAGTCTGCTGTAAATAAGTAGATTTAAGCATTTTAATTAATGACCTTTTCTAGGCTTTCTCTCGAGGAATAGAAGCTGCTTGACAGCTCCCAATGAGCTTTAAAGCACCTGTAATTACACTCTAACACATTATACACATGTGCCGCAGTTTTTGCAAGTGTTTAGACAAATACACAACTGAATGATTCTAATCATGAAATAAACAGAAAGTAATTCTATTCTGAAATTCAGTAGAAAATGTCAGCTCTTCAAAAACAAAGTATTTTTTGGAATGCAAATCACATCATAGCATATTAAAAAAGCAGATGTGTATGTATTTTTCTGTTTCAGCAGAAAAAAATTAAATACACTGACATTTTCAAATTAATTACAAACCAATCAGAAGGAACAAAACATTCCTCTGTTAACCAGTGTTATCTATCAATCAAGTATTCAATCTTTACTTTTATACAGGACCTCTCCTAGTGCATGATGGACTTCAGCTAGGCCTTTTTGCATCATCCTGACTATATTAATCTAGTCTAGATCTAGAATATAGTTATTCTAGGGACAGCAACTTAAGGCATTCAACATAGCTACTTAAACTTAAATATTGATTATATGTTCATTGGAAACGTGTTTTGGTATATTTTTATTTTCTTGTCAAAGTCCAGTGCTTGTATTTCTCAAGCATCTCAGAATTAGGAAACAGTCCTAACATGCTCAAAAATCTCAGAGGGCACAAATTTGGTCCTACTCTTCCTAATTTTGGAAAGTACTCCTAACTCCACCAAGATTTGATAAGCTCTGCAACTGCCAGCAGACTTCAACATGTATATACCAGGAAATAATGAATGTTTTAGAATTGGTGGACAATAATGAACTTGTAAAAAGATATTGATTTGACAGAGAGTGAGTAATATTCGTAACAAATCTTGCATGTTATGTCATCAATTCATCTATGCAGAGAAACCATGCCTGTCAGCAGAAATTAAAATGTCGGTAACATTATGTACGTTGGCCACAGGGAAAATGCAGATTTGCTCTACCAAAGATTTTGGCATGTCACAACCAACCATTTTTGCACCAAACCTTGAATACCCTTACAATGCATCAGGTAATATAAGGATTTATAAATTACCTTGAGACTCTACAGGTCCCATTCATGAAAACTGTTGCACACATAAAAATGATTACCCCAAGTGTGAATGAGCATTCATATATTAATCACAAGTGATATCACGATATCAACACACAGGTGCTCATGGATGCGAACTTTATTGTAGTACCAAGCATATTGCCCTGAAGATAAGCAGGGCAGAATGGGTGATTAACAGCAAAATGTCTCACAAGTATACTGTGCTCTACATTTCACACACCCCTGGAACATTTACAAACCTAAGAATGTTCAAAACGGTGGGTGCACAAATGGAACCTTGCAGAATATGAGGGGGGATCTGAGGGAAAGCAATGGAACACCAGTCTAGAAAACAATTGGGAACAGTGGAAGAGTGAACATCACTTCAGAAACAGTGCAAGAACAGCTGTGGCTAATTTTAGTAACTGTTACTTTACAATCAATCATTACCCCTGTATCTAAGGTTTCTAGGCCAAGCTGTTTAAATGACTACAGACCAGTGGCACTTGCATCTGTTCCAATGAAATGCTTTGAACATTTGGTGAAAAACATTTTAATGACAGAGACAAAGTCTTTTCAAGACAACAATCAATTTGCTTATTGTGCAAACAGAAGTGTGGAAGATGCCCTGCTTGTTATCGTACATCAAATCTACACCTTTCTTGATCAGCCTGGTTCATATGTCAGAGCACTATTTTTTGATTTTTCTTCAGTGTTCAATACTATACAGCCTCATATACTGATTGGGAAATTGAACAGTATGAATGTTAACCCATTTATTACACTATGGATTCAGAACTTTCTTTTAAACCGTTCACAGACAGTTAAAGTTCAGGACACTTTTTCTATAGTCATTCATGCAAACACAGGAAATCCGCAGGGGTGTGTCTTATCACCATTACTGTTAACTCTGTACACAAGTGACTTAAGACAGAACAATAACCACTCCATTATCAAGTATGCAGATGACACCATACTCATAGGATGTATATCTGGGGAGGATGAAAGCCACTATCAAAATCAAGTGGACTGGATGGTAAACTGGTGCAATAAAAACTCTCTCACTCTGAATGTAAAAAAGACCAAAGAAATGATATTTGATTTTAAGAGGCAGAAATTTGTATGTTCACCTATTGTAGTTCTGGGAGAGGAGGTAGAAATAGTGACTGAATACAAATACTTAGGAACTTACCTAGATAACAATCTTAACTGGAATACAAATACAAAAAAATATTCTCTAAATGCAACCAGCGCTTATTTCTCCTCCATAAACTCAAATTATTTAAAGTAGAAAAGGACCTCATGTTGTCCTTTTATCGCAGTATGATCCAGTCTGTGATCACTTTCAGTTTCATTGCCTGGTTTAATAGTCTGACAAACCAAAACTCAAAAAAGCTCCAGCAGATTACGAAGTATGCAGCTAAAGTTATTGGGGCTGAATTAGATGATTTGACAAGTGTGTGTCAGAGGGCAATGTTAAAGACACTGGAAATCATCTCAACTGATGACAGTCATCCATTACATGTAGAACTAAAGTTCAGTAAATCAGGAAGGGCAGTTGCTTTGAAAACCCACACAAATCGCTCCATGAACTCCTTTCTTCCTAGTGCCATACGACTTTTCAATAAGAAATATCGGAGATAATGATTAAGATTTTGATATATATCCTGTAACCTTTTTTTTGGGGTGTAAATATGTATTATCTAACTGCTTTACCTTAACCTTTCTTGTTTCTATTTGTCTGTTTTATCTCATTCTTTCTGTTATTACATGCAACTGAGAAGGCAAATGTCATGTTTTCTTGTGTAAACATGACTAAATAAAGAAACATTAAACCTTAAACCTTAAGGTGTTTCCCATGGCCATAACAGTGGGAAGGCGATTATTCTGCAAGTATAACTATGGATCATTCATTGTTAAACATCAGGATTAATCCTCATTCGGTGTGTATGTGTGTCTTGGTTTATCCATCTTGGTGCACATTACCGCATTATTATTGATGTTGTTGTGAAGTGGCACCAATTCCGTGCTGCATACCCTACCTTATTATGTTTTCTTTCCTCTCCTATGACTTTGAATATTATTATTATTATTATTATTATTATTATTATTATTATTATTATTATTATTATTATTATTATTATTATTATTATTAGTCTATTTGAGTTCATGCCATAATACAACATAACAACTGGGCCTATTCCTTGAGTCTATGATTAGAATGAGGGAGAAGTATATTTAATGGATAGTGCCTTTCTTAGGATATGAGATGTTTCAAGAAGTGAGATCTTCTGTAATTCTTGTATTTTGATGTTATGTGGGATCTGTTGGATGTATTTCTTTCTTTATTTCTATTATTATTATTATTATTATTATTATTATTATTTCTTAGTGTTAGTATCAGAAAATTACAAAATGCCATCATGAATACCAATTTGTGAAACAGGTTGATTATAGAATTGAGACATCATTCATTCTCCAACATGATTTCTGACTCTCTTCTTGGAGTGGGAGTAGGAAGCTTCATAAGTACTTCTCATGTCCTATGCTGAGATATAAAAAATTCTTATCCTAGTCACAAAATTAGTGCAATTCCTTGGGGTAATTTTGAGTTGCTTGAAAAATACTGATACAATTTATGCTTCTTTTAATCTTTGTACATAACAGAAAAGCTTTTTGATAAAATGGCACATAGAAAGTTATAAGCAAATAAAAGGAGCAACCATGAATTGATATTTTATGACTACAGTACAACTCATAAGGCTACGAACAAGAGAGTAAAAATAATTTCATTTGACTAGCCCTGTGTCACAAGTGATTAGCACTGCTGCCTCATAGCTCCTAGTGACTTAGGTACAATTCATGACTTGGTTGCTATCTTCACAGAGTCAGCATGTTCAGATTTCCTAAGGCATTCAAATGACATTCATGTCAAGTTATGACACATTATGCATATTGAGATGCCTCATTTGACACTGCTGTAGCACTATTTTGGATAGCTTGATGACGGTCTGTTATTTAGCCCATATGATGTCAACCTTAGCCAGTCCCTTTCATGAACTGTCTGTTTCTGTTTTCAGGGTGGTGGACCTCCTGTCATTATATTGGTGACACAAAGAGTGTGAAGAAGAGCACAGCAATCACTGTCCTAGACATATCCAGGAAGATGAGCCTTTGCCATCTAGCTTGCTGTTTTCAAAGAGACTGAAATCTTCATTTTTGTGTATTACCATCTGAAGTCAAGAACACAAACACACAATCCTTTGGAGTGTCTATATATCATGTTGTTACTAATCAATCAGTCCATCATATGAAAAGAACCGGTCTGAATGTAATACTGTGGTCACCACCGTAACCCTGTAGTTAGGATATAGCGGGTTGGATAATGGATAGATAGATAGATAGATAGATAGATAGATAGATAGATAGATAGAT
>JANRMT010062813.1:89816885-89882803 GCA_026402145.1 Polypterus bichir lapradei
AGTGAGTGAGTGAGTGAGTGAGTGAGTGAGTGAGTGAGTGAGTGAGTAAGTGAGTGAGGGCTTTGCCTTTTATTAGTATAGATAAATATGAATAAATAAATTAATTTATAAATAAATAACACACACATACACTCACCTATCCCCCCAAGCCCGCCTTATTTTGCTCTATATTGCCTTTGATTCTTGTATGTCTAATCATTATCCTCTGATGATGAACAACACAAAAAGACCCATTCATGTCAAAGTCAGAATGGATCTCTGCAAAGTTGTCTCAATGGATTACAAATATAAAATACAAAATATTTGATTGTATAAGTTTGCACCTCTTCAATTTGACACACCTAAATCATGACGAATGCACCCATCTGAGGTTTAGAAGTACTTGAGTAATCGTGCAAGAAGATTATCAAGGGAAACCACCAAGAAACCAATGAGAACTCTGAATGAGTTATAAACTGCAGTGGCTCAGACTGTGTATAAAACTTAACCACTCACATCTTTATGGGAGAATGGAAAAGAGAAAGCCACACATGGCAAAAAAAAAATCACACATGACATTGTGGTTAGAGTTTGAAACAAGGAATATGAGAGACTCTGAAGTCAGCTGGCAGAAAGTTCCTTTCTCTAATAAAACGAAAAACTGAGCATTTTGGTCATCAGAATAAATGGTGTAATCCAGGGGTTCTCAAAGTATGTCCTGGGGGACCACTGTGGCTTCAAGTTTTTGTTCCAGACAAATTCATTATCAGGGACAATAACTGATAACAGTGATCTCATTTATTTAGCTGGTATTTTTTTATCTTTTCTTATTCTACATTCAGAAAAGCACAGCAGCATTACTTTCACATTACATTGGGCACTGGCATAATCCAAATACTACACATTATCAAAAATACATAATTTACATCATGAAGCATGGTTGTGGCAGTCTCGTGCTGAGGGGATGCTTCTCTGCAGCAGGCCCTAGAAGGGTTCTGAGCGTAGAAGGTAATATGAATGCAGCAAAATGCAAGGAGGAAAACCTGATGCAGTCCACAAGAAACTGACGCCTTGGAATAAGATTCATTTTTTAGCAAGACAACAACCCTAAATGTAACGCCAAAATCTACACAGAAATTGCTTAAAAACAACAATGGTAATGTCTTGGAGTGGCGGAATCAGAGTCCAGATTGCAACCCGATTGAGAAGTTGTGTCTGCACTTCAAAAAGGCAGTTCAACCACAGTTCTCATGGAACCAGACAGTTTGAGCAGATTTGCAAAGAAGAATGAGGAAAATCTCAGGGTCCAGATGAGCAAAACGAATAGTGACTTGTGTACACAAAACCAAGGCTGGAATGGCTGCCAAAGGAGCAGCTACTAAATACTGACTTGAAGAGTGTTACTCATACAGTACATTTTATATTTATAATTAATTTAGATCATTTGCAGAGATTTATTTTCACTTTGACATTAAAATGTCTTTTTCTGTTGGTCAGTGTGAAAAAAAATGAAATCCACTCTGATTCAATGCTCTATAACAATAAAATGTGAAATCTTCCAAGGGGGTGAATGGCTTTTATTAGACCTCTGCTCCACACTGTCAGCTGCTTTGTTTGATACTTGGTGTCACTAAAACCTACAGAGCAAGAAATGGCACTTACAATTCCCTTCCAGCTGAAGGCAGAAGAGTATTACAAGTTTAATGGTCTGCTGCATAGCAATTTCATAGTGACATTAAGTACTCGGATGATTTTCAATATTAAGCTGTTTTTTAAATGATGTAAATGTCTTTTTGTAACATTATGCTAATACAAGGGAGCATTTCTCCAACAAAGTATGCAAGAAGGCTGTTTCCACTTTGAAAAGTCAAAGAGGGAGCATTTTGTTGTCAGTGGGGTTGCTTACGTGAGAGCGATGAAGCTGTGGAGGTTTCCTTGGTTGGTTTTCTTGCACATAGAAGAGAAAGCAAAGTCTCTGGGGTTGCGATGAGTCAAGAGCACTAGGGAGGTGCCTGGTGCTAAATGTAGGTGGCGGGATGAGCTCTAGCTAGCTGGGAACACCTACGCTGAGGGATCGTCTCTATTTCAGGTGATCTCTTAGGTTATTTGAAAGAGTTTTGATTATTTTTGTTGTAAGCTTGCCACGCACTCTTTGTAAAATTAAGAATCTGAAACTCATTCCCCTGCCTCCACCTGCCATAAAGATTTCCCTGTTACAATGTTACTTCTCTAAATAAATATGTCCAGTCATCCATTTTCAAACCCATTTAATCCTGTTTAGTGGCACAGGGGAATGGAGCCTCTGTATAAGTATGGATTATATTTCAAGGTTGAGTTTGAAAGTTTCATATATCTGTAAAATAAAGTAGTAAGAAAGATGATCCATCTTCTGAACCCACTTCTGCCGGTTTCAAGAGTGAGGGGAAGGCAAATGCACATTCATGTCAACAGTCTTTCTATTCAGAATCGCAAACTGACCTGGCACACAAACTTGTGGAATGGAACCAGAAGTACTTGAAGAAAATGTGTAAAGCCACTTGGAAGAGGGGTACAAACTACACACAGATAGAAGTTTTCACCCTGGTTCTTGGCACTGTGAGACACATTGCCAAGATAACCAAACATATCCATCTATTCACCCATTGTCTAATCACTTATCCAGTTCAGAGTGGCAGATAATCACCATAACCAATACCAGGTTTTAGACAGGTCAGTCCATCACAGGGCACACGCACCATACCATACCATATTTCAAAATCGACCAAATCCTGAGGAGGGTTGTGGTGGGCTGAAGCCTTTCCCAGCAAGCATTAGGTGCAAGGCAGGTAAAAAAAACTGGTACAAGGTGTCAGTCTATCACTGAATGAACATGATCTCAAACACACCAAGGCTATTATTGAGCATCACCAATTCCCCCCAACCTGCATGTTTTTGGACTGTGGGAGAAAACTGCAGAACCTGGACAATATTCACAGAGACACAGGGAGAACCCAGTACATGAACCCTGGTCTCCTTACTGTCACTACCACTGTGTTACTCCATATACATATCCTAAAAATAAAAGGTGAAACAAATATTGCCACTATGATTGCATGGTTTTGGTGTTCTTGTGATTTCAGAAGAAACAAGTTGTACACACCTAAGCCGTGCTGCCTCTAGAAGATAAATTGAAGCATAAGCTGAGAGGTTAAACAATACTGTAGGACCACCAACTCATGTTAATATCTGGTCAGTCACATTAGTGTATGGCTCCATCTAATGTCATTACTTCATAGGTTTAGTTATATTACCTTTTCTTAGCATTTTGTACCCAGCTACATTTTCTTAATGGAGTTTACATTATTATAGCTGATTGGACAACATTTAAAATGCCCCCTTCTTGGCTCATTTTTCATAGACATATTGATGTCTATCCTTTTTCTGAACCCACTTATTCTAGTTTTAGGGTTGAAAAGAAACAAAGGTCTAACCTATTGGAATCAGACCTGAAAAGAGCCCTGGTTTAATGCAGGGTCACATTCATACACACCCTGAGACAAGAGTCACCATTAAAACAAAAAAAAAAGATTTGCTAGGTGTGGAAGAAAAAAACTAATTTACCTGGAGAAAGAAAGAAAGAAAGAAAGAAAGAAAGAAAGAAAGAAAGAAAGAAAGAAAGAAAACAGATGGTGAATGTTCTTGGAGTGTCATAGAGCAGAGAGACAGCAGCGCTGACTACACACCACACAGCTTGCCAGAGAACTCACAATCTTATTCTTCACCTGTGATGCTTATGTCTACTCTCTTCTGCTTAACTTCCTTATTCATTGCCTTAGCATGTGTTTGTGTCTTTTGCACCTTTGTTTGCATTTTAATCACTTGTTTGGCCTTGTAAAACCCCTAGACACTCAGAGTAAGCATCATTTTGACCAACCCTCACTAGGGAATTAATAGCCAATTAACAAAATATTCCATATTTAAAATCCCTTGCACATCCTAGTTGTGCAGTGCATTTGTGTAAATGTCAGTTCTTACTTGTTGTCAAGGTCTGACCCTCTGGCAACAATGCAAGGCTAGCAAATACTATTAAATTGATTTGATATTTGCTAACTATTCTGAGAGGACAGAGAAGTTAGGTGAATGAGACTGATGAGCTTGTTGGACTGAAAGGCCTGTTCTTGCCAAATGATTCTTGTATAAAATAGAAAAGAATTTTATAATGTTAATTTTAAAAAATGAAGATGTTGCAAAGCAGAAAACCATGCCAAAATCCTGAACATCTTGTTTATAAAGTAGACAATTATCTATTTATACTTAAATCTATGAAAAATCAACCTAATCTAAGGTAGACCTCAGATAACCAGTGATAGAACTTTTGTTAACTCAGATGATGTGCTTTATAAATAAAAATGTATTATTATTAAGCACCTTCAGCATGGGAAAAGTGCTATGTTAAAAAATGTATTTTTGCTATTATTATTATTATCATTATTATTAGTACACTTAGCCACCAAAAAGATCCAAAAGTGTGGGCTTTGAGCAGCCCTGGAGAGAGGATTACCTGCTTATTGTCACATATCAGGTTGAAGTTATTTGTATTTTATTTTTTATTGTTGTTTTTGTTCATTTTGAATGATTATTTCTCATGTCTTTATGTTATTTCTGTTGATTTTGTAATAGTGCACTGTCTTTTAAAATGTAGTTATGTTCCATGTTCTTCATAGGTGGAGCCTGAGGAGGCAGGGCTCAATAGTGATTATGCCAAGTGGCCCTGCCTCCTCAGGCTCGACCTAAGAAGAACATGGAACATAACTACATTTTAAGAGACAGTGGACTATTTCTGGACAAAATCAACAGAAATAACATAAAGACATGAGAAATAATCATTCAAAATGAACAAAAACAACAATAAAAAATAAAAATCAAATAACCTGCTATTAACTGAAAGAGACAGCTCAGGAGAGAGGGTGTTTGTTGTTTATTTGTAAATATTGCTTTTAATGGTTGGATTATTCTGTGTTTATGATTATTTTTTGCTTTGTTTCAAGGATTACTTGATTTTGTATTGGGACTTTATTTGCTTTGGATTGCATTTTAGGCAATTCCTTTTTTGCCTTTCTTTACTCTTTTGTGAATGTAATTGTATTTTGATATTTTTTATACTCATAGTTTTATACTCATGATTTGCCCAAGAATTGATTTGGTTTGATTCGTTAGAGACTTTTTATAGTTGTTTTTCCAACTCACAATTTTGAGGCCTGCTTCTTTAGATAGCCAGCAGCCTGGCTAAAGTCTAGTGACCCCTCTGTTGGGCAGACCAGCTAACTATTCTGGCCTGCTTCCTAACTTCTTTAAAAGGACCTCACCTATTTTGCTCTGGAGGAAACTCCAGTTCATGGCATTAATCAGCAGAATATACGTATAACATAAAAAAACTTATACTGCTAAACTGAGGTAGGTGTTTATTGAAGTGTAAATCATTACCTGGTCTCAAAGTCCGGCTCCTCTACAACAGCTCACCTTGAGGAAAACCCATCTTCACAAGGGGAATCTACATACTGGATTTCAGCTAAGTGCAAAATAACTTCATTACACATTAGATGAATGTTAAGAATGTGTTTGGCCTTCCCTAAGAAGTTACTGAGCACAATGTAAAGCAGCCATCAAAAAAATCAACAAACTAAGTCAAGGTGAAGAATCAAACAGACAGCACCATCTACCATGCTTATTTTGGGCCACAGGTTAACAGAAATATGAATATACACTGCACTATTCCCACCAAAATTCTTCAATGGAACCTTGATTGTTGAAGCCAGCTTCAGTCCATACACATTGCCTGTTGTTGGACTGAAGGAAGGAATATTGTTTTGCTTTTACCTAAACCACGATAAATTAGAACATATGATTGTAAGTAAACATTCAATCAAAGTATTGCTGCATACTGCTTCTCAAGTTTAATTATTATTATGAATCAAAAATTAGTAACATAACTGGTGACAGTGAGCTTCATTACAAGCATGTATCCAAAACAGAACCTAAATCACATTGTCTCACACAAAGCACTCAGTTCCTCTGAACGTAAAGCAAAGAGCAAGTTGCCTCTGGCTTTTTCACGAGTTATGTACAGAGAGAAAGAAATTAATTTTAAAGTCATGATTGAAGCTCATGGAAAAGCATGTAAAGATGACTGAAAGGGAACCTTTTGCTGTATAGTTGAATAGCAAGTACAGGTTTTGTTACGTCTTATTTGCACATGGAAGTGATCTCTTATTTCTGTAAATCTTTTGGTTGTTACTAAAATTCATTTTATAATTTAAAGAGGCTGAATTTCTGATCCACAAAGAAAGGCGAGGAATGCATAATTATAGAAGCCTTCCTGAAAGTCTCAATCATTATTAACTTTGTCGATTGTAAAGATACTGTACTGTATAAATATAATGTTGACATTTGGAAAACAAGATTTTGGAACTGCTATGCAGTCATTTGATACACTGAGAACACAGTAAATCTAGGAGATTTTCATTGCCTGGTAGATCAATTCAAAAATGAGTATTTTCAAGGAAAAATGTCTATTATAAAAGAAAATCTTGAGACGAGACTATTGCCAAGAGATTTTTTCAAGTCCCGCCATCCTCTCAACCATTTTCAATTCCCACCGTCCTCTCACCTCTCATTTGTGTGAATGCTTTAGTCATACACAGTTCCTGCGCTCTCATTTCTCATAAATTTTTATGTTTTCCTCACTTTAAGATTCCCAGTAAAAGAAGACTTATTATGTCCAAATCTTATTGAAGAATTTCATCCTGAAGGCTTATCAACAGAAGAAATGAGTACACGGGCAATCCTAACGCCAAGAAACATTGAAGTCAAATGAATTAACAAGAAAATTGTTGATCGGTTACATGGAAAATTGGTTAAATGCGTATCAATGAACTATGCTAAAATAGTTGGTGGTGATAGTGTGGAAGTTGAAAACATCGACTTACAATATCCCATAGAATATCTATAACCATTAACACCGTCTGTTGAAAGAAGGATGTATCGTAATGTTATTACATAATTTATGTCCGAGTGATGGGCTATGCAATAGAACAAGATTAGTTGTATTCAAAAGTGGTCAAACAATTCTGACATGTAAAAGGCAACAAGAAAGGTAATGTAGTACATCTTCCACAGATTACATTAGACAGCAAAGGAAATCTTGATATGCCATTCGTATTAAAACGTTTACAGTTTCCAGTCAGAATAGCGTTTGCTATGACAATTAACAAATCACAGGGACAAACACTCGAAAAAGTCAGTTTATTTATTAGAGAGAAAGAAATGATATTCACTCACGTTGTGTTGTCACGATGTAAGTCCAAATACTGAATAAAAATTCAATGCGATATTGATGAAAAGTTCATTCAAGAGATTGTTTTTCCTAAAGTTTTACAGTAAAAGTGTAAGTTTAAAAAGTATTTGCATGTTAATTTCAAAACCAAACAGGGCAGAGCTCCCTAGTGAATTATTAAAAAAATGAAGCTTCATAAATAAATAACACATACTTCACATCCACATCAGCCCTGGTTAAGTATTATACAATGCAGTTTGTCCAAATAATTTAGAACAAAAAAGTTGCATCATACTTGCAAAAGTAATAGTGTCGCAATCTAGTGTACAGATATTTTTCCCAACTGTTCTTTGACCTAAAAAAATATTTTGGTATGGTTTTCAGGATGTGTGAGGCCAAGCAATATAGTAGTTATATTCATTTTTTTCTTTATTGTGTTCTTAACATTGTTAAAAACAATTCATGTTCTTTCTCACTGCATCTTGTTTTCCCTGTGAAGGCTGCCATGTTGGATATTGGTTCCTAGGAAGCAAGGCCACGTCGCTGGGAGATGGTTTTTTGAGGTTAAGTGTCATGATGCCACTTATGTTAAAGTTGTATTTAATTCTGGTCCCATGTATACCTAAGTCATCCAAGTCTGAAAGAGAAAACTTTTCTGTCGTTTCATATTGTTAATTTTGGATTTTGCTTATAACAACATTCTTTTCTGTCCTCTGATTGCCATTTATGTCTTGTGTGTCTTGGCTCTGGTTATCTATTCCCTTTTTAGCTTATGATTTACTGCTGTCTTTTCTGACTACAGTTCTAGCTACACATGATGAGTGTTGTTGTTATTTCATTGTTGTCTTCCTGGTTACGATCCCAGCATGTATTCTGACTTCTCTACGCTATCTCCCGATTCCTTTTTTTTTTTTTTAATGCTGTCGCCTTCAGCTAGCAGTACAAATGGGAATTTTTATTTCTAGTAATATGTTAAATGTTTAAAACAACTAATCCAAGCACATACTGAATAATTATTTAAATAAGTTACATTTTATAGTTTAACACAATTAAATTATAATTTTTAAAGTTAAATCACCTTCTAAGCGTTGTAGGCATGATCTGTGGATCATATGCTAGGAGGGTATAAAAGTCTGACAAGACATGAATCAATTTATATAGCAATGTAGTGTAACACACACTTTCAAAGTGCCGCTTGACTCTAAGTCATCTCCAAGATGGACAGCCTGCTGTGTCAAGGCTGTCCTTGTTGTGTTTATGTGAATTTCTTTCCACACTTCTAAAACAGTCATTCAAGCCAACTGGTGACTAAACTGCCCTGAGTGTTATGATTTTTCTCCCACAAGAAAAATGAAAGCCTTAAAAACGCATCCCAAATTAAAAAAAAAATTAATTAATTAATTATAGCATGTATTTATTTAACAAAAATTAGATTAACAAACAACAATTAGAATAATTAAACAAAATCAACCAAGAACACAGACATGTAATAATTAAATTACTTATAAGGGATGCAAGCAATGAAACAATAATTACCTAAAATAGGAAAAGCAAAACAACTAGAAGCAAAGAACAAACAAGGAATACAAATAAACTCAAAAAGGCTCTTCATTAATACTCCAAAACGAAATCCCAAGTGCATAAGCCCAAAGACAGATAGAAAGGTCAAAACCAGAAATAACAAGCCCCAGACTTAATTATCTCAAAAATTCTAACTGCTAAGCCAAGTGAGCAACAATAATCTTAGCTAAAAAAGCAAGCGAAAATCAAAACCAGGAATAAATAAGAGAAGAAACACCTAGAAACTCAGACAGATTGGAGCCATAAGCAAGAAGAACTGTGGCCAGCTGAAAGCTCCTACACTCTTACTGAGTAAACTAAACAAGAAAACAAGACACAGGGCAACATATAAAGGTAAATGGAAAGGAGCAACCCAAAAAAAGGGAAAAAACTGGGATTAGGGTGCAGGGTGAGTTTGCACTGTGCTGGACTTGCATTCAAGTCAGTGCCGACTTTTGCTAAGTGCCTGCTAGGGCTGAATCTCAGCGTGACTTGTTATTGCCCTGAATAAAGATAAACAAGATAAAACTAAACGTGTGCTTTCAAGAGGGTAATAGATATATCTTTAATAAAAACACTAGAAACAAGATTTAAATCTTGATTTAAAAATAGTCAAAGAGTCAGCTTCTTTGATTATATTAAGAAAATAATTGTGCAGTGTTTCAGATTGGTGCAGATGGCCCTTTTCTCCCAATTTCATTTTTTATTAAACTGAAGAATAACTAATAAAAGAGCATAATGAGATATGTGCTCTGAGTTGATTACTGGCAGACGTGAGTCAGTTTAAATGTCAATGCAGAGGTTATCCATTCTTTAAATAAATTCATAGAAGTCAGTAGAGTAGTGCCATTAGTGGGCGATATACTCAAAATTTGATTCCTACAAAAACATTTCAGGGGGAGCGAGAAACAGTCGGAAGGTAACACTATGTAAAGTCATACGGAAATTAAGTAAAATTTCACAACCTTGGATGCTTCTTCTTGTAGGTAAAATCAATTTTGGATTGTCTTTGATCCTCAAATGTGCTCAAATTGATATGATATTTGTAGACTACTCTCAAATGACTGAAAATGGTTTTATCATGGCAATTTAAAAATGATTATGAGACAAAGTTAAGAGCTCGGTCCAAATTCTAAATGTCTTCTTCATAATTTTGTATCTTTAGGCAGCTGGAGTTCAAACTAAGAAATTAAGATAATCTAATGCAGGCAATAACCGATCAACATTTTTTTCGGTTTGATTCAACTCTAACATTAACAAATTATGACACCTCTTCAGGCACTGCGGATATCACCTGGCAACCATCTGTACTGCATAAAATAAAATTAAACAATGAATGCCTGGCATTCTATATAGTGAATGGGACACTTAGAAATAATGAAAAGGCACAAAGCAAAAACATGTTATGGCCAGAAATGTTATATCTTCTCTGCTTAAGATCACGTATTAAGGAATGGCATACATGTAAGTATATCTATTCTAAAAATACCTTATCGATTGCAAACACCATTATTAAACTGAAAATTCCACTATTCTGCGCTGCTTGATCCTGCCTGTTCCACATGCCGAGCCACAGCCAGACCCCTTGAACTGAGCAATACTTTCACTGCAAATGTCCTACTTTATCATCCAGGCCACAGCTCCTTAGTCAATCTGACTTTGTTACCCTGATTTTCTAAATAACAACTGTTGCACATTATTTGGGAAAGGGATATCTTTTTACTGATGCTCCTACATTTCAGTTTAAGAAAAACGTGCCCTTGAATACATGTTGTATTTTTACATTAATTTCCTTTAAATCTCCTGGTAATTAATAATTAACAAAATTTAAAGTGCATGGTACCACCTATAGTTTGTGGTAGACAAATTAAAACAAAGCATATTGTTCACTTTTGGCCTATTGAATCGTGTAGTTATAAGGTTAAAAGATGTTCCATACCTGCAGTGTTTGTGTGAGCCAGTCAGCGTCTCAATGACAAAACAATCTCCATCATTCAAACAGTAAGCCAAATCCTTATCTCGGCATGGCTTGAAGTGCTCTGAATGTTCTGGGGGATATGTTGGAGACTCTGCAATGGAGGAAGAAAAGCTGGTAAGTACTTAATAAATAAGTTCTCTTAACGATACAATTTTTGGATACAGTCAATTCTCATTTTCTGTGGGAGTTATGTTCCAAGCAAACCTCACTGAAATGGAAACCGCCTATACCGAAGCATTAATCATATTAGAAAAACATGGTTAAGTTCCAGTGGACTCTATTCACCATATACTTTTGCTGGCCATTACCATAAACACATAATTTTGACTACCATTCCTGTAAATAACACTTCTCATACAGTAATTTCTAAAGTTTTTTTAAGTTAGTATTTAACAAAACCATGTATATACATGAAGTCATTTTTTGCATTGCTTTGTTACAAACTACTAAAGTCATTTTAGTGCTTTGCACAGCAGAGTAATACAACCAATTTATAGAAACTATCTTCCTTTTGGGGGATCAAGCGGATGGTTGATTCATTCACATTAAACTGTCTCCCTGTTGATCCTATTGAATTTCCAGAATGAATCAAGTCAAGCACAAAAACATTATCAACTAAGGAGTGCCTGGCAGAGCACTTTCATTGGCACTGTGCTTTACTGCCACTGCCGAAACGTAATAAATATATCTAAAAAACAGCATAAAACACTGAGAACACAAAGAGTATTATCAGAACAACATGGACACTTGTTAACATGACAGAAACCATGAAAACAGAACCACATGTTCCCTTGGTAGAGGTCATGTCACTGCGTTATTTTCTAACTCACATGGCCATGAATAAGCACAAGTTGACCATGGGTGTCACAAAATGGGTGACACTTTTAGTAAGTGAATCCACTGGAATGGAATTTACGGATAGTGAGGTTTTACTGTATCACAATTACAGTGTACTGGAGCAGGTCACAAAACAGCAAAGGTCAAACATAAAGTGGTAATTATGATAGGGTGACCACTCACTGCCAGTTGTTTTTTAACCTATGTGGTTACTTTCTTTCTGATTTCCTCACTTGCTATTATGTTAGCTCTTTGATGCACTTTCAGTTATCTCCTATGCACCATTTTGCCATTTCCCTTTTTGATACAGAGACAGTCATAATTTCCTAAACATAGCCCTCAAGATGCTGTTAAATGCTACTTAAATATTCATGGGATGGTCTACATGCTTGTATGTGTTCAAGCATTGCTTCCCTGTTCAAGCAAGAAACCCATCTTTGCATATTAAATACAACCAAACTGTAGAGTTACATTACACATAACAGTATTACTGCTACTACTATTACTACATGAATAGACATTTAGGTCATTAAATCACCATGCTTTCCAATAAGATCATAAATATTCCAGCAAAACATCCCACAAATTAGTAAACAGGGATTATTGGTGTATCCTTACAACCTTGTGAAGTACATGCTTAAAATAATCAATCAAAGAGTACAGCAGTAACCAAAGAAACATAAAACAAGTAAGCCAAGCAAACTTAACACAGGGTCCGCCCTAAATAATCTGTCATGCTTTGATTCTAGCATTGTCATAACTCCTTTGTTTGCTTTTTTGGTTTTATTCCATTTCTGTTATCTTAAATATAACCCGTTCTAGCATTCCCTTGTTTAGTTAGGGGAAGGACCTTTAGTTAATCCCTTTTCCCTCTGGTGTTACGGTAATCATGAAAGCTGTCACCTGATCTGACCTTTAATCACAGCTCTTCACCAGCGCATAATCCTCCCCATATCATCAAGCCCATGCCACCATTTCCCTCTGAGTCTTTAGCGCTTTTTCAATAGCATGCTTTGGTTTGGGTTTCCTGCTTTTGACTCTTGTTTTGCTTCATCGTATTGTTAATAATATAGTTGCTCTTTTGGTTTGAGCTTCAAGATGTGCATAATACAGATAAACCTTAATAAAAGGATGAGTGTCTGTGCATCTGCGTGTCCGTCTGGTTGCAAAGTGTCTGTCTTTCCAAATGATGGTGCACCACAAACATTTGTAGTAATAAACAGTATTGCATTTGTCATTCCAACATTAACACTGCTTTTACAAATCTCATACCTAACAGCACATAACAGACATTCACGCATTGCATGGTGCACTGCAAATGTTAATACTGAGGTCTATGTTGATTATTTACAATTCATCCCCTCTTAGACAGGTAGCACAGCTAATTCACCTTTAAAAAATAAGATGTGTGTCAGTGGGTCTGTCTGAGTGTCTGTCCAGTTGCTACCTCCCTGTCATTTAAAAAGATGGCACATCACAAACATGAACATTGTTTTTTTTTAATCCCTTACCAAATGGCATATAATAGAGATATATGCATTGCATTTTTGTCATTCCAACAGCTGGAGCTTCACAAGCATTTGTAGCAATGCATTTTATTAATATGCATGTCTGTGAGGTGCCATTTGTTGGAATGAAAAATACAATGCATTTTATTACTACATACATTACAAAACACATTCCAATAGATGGTGCACTGCAAACATTAACTCTGAAGTCTACGTTGATTGCTTAGATTTCTATTCATTTTACACAGGTAGCACAGCTAGTTTTGAAATAAAGTTTCATGCCAAGTGATTTCTTTCTTTCACCAGTCTATTCCATTATAGGACTATGCTTTTAAGGTTTTGATTTTTGCCTTTTAATTAACAATTTTCTTTGAGTATATTCATAATCTTTGTTTATTCTGACCTTTAAATTCTATTGTCTTGTGCTAGTTTCTTTTTTAGATAATTATTTTATTTTCTTTCTCTTCTTCTAATTATTTCAATTATTTCCTGACCCATTCATTGTTAATTTTGTTCATTTTTTTTAATAGTTGTTGTTTATATAATTATCCCCAATAAAAATATGTTATTGTGCTTCATGTACAGAATGCAGTGAAAGTCTCAATTGTATGTCCGAACAGCTTGCAATGCATTGCCACTGTCTGCCACCTGATAACAAAAATGTCTAAGTTACGCAAAGCACAACAGCACACAGGTCAGAATATGATGGGAGGCCATCAAGCTGCTTGCAGAATGAATTTGGCAGCCTTAACAGTAGAATTAACAAAGCCTTTCAAAAAAACTCATAATCCCAGCCCACCTTAAATCCCTTCTCACCTCTCCGTCAGCGTCTTTTGTGTTGTAAATGTGTTGATTAACACAAGCAGCCTGCTGTCTAATCCCACTGTCCACTGCCGCAGTTCAATTAACTGTGAAACACTGAGCACTGAGAACCTTATCTTGGAGTGAATTGCCTGGAGTTGTAGAGGGTAAATAATATATTATCATTTGGAATACACACATGTCATGTGTGTTCCACATCTATAATAACCTATGTTAACAAATCGTTAAAACATAAACATATTGAATATTTTAATTAGTGAATAATTAATTTACCTTATTGTTATTAATATTAGTTTCCTGTATTATGTTCCATGCATCTGCTTGTTGAACCCAAGGGGGTGGGGCCCCCCTCAGCATTTATACTGTTTTGAGTGGTTACAGGCATGCTTTTGCCAGTTGAGTTGTTTAGTTTTGTTTACCTTGAACTGTACTCTTCTTATATTTTTGTAAGTTCTGTTTTTTGATTCTTTGTTTCTGGTTTCTGCTCACTGGATTGTGGATTTGGCCTGGTTACCTTTTGGCTTGCCTCTTTTGATATATTTTGTTCTTGTTTGTTTTTGAATTTTGAAAATAAAATCTTTATTTCTTATAATGTTTTGATATTTTGACCAAAGTTTTTAAATGGTTCCCATCTCCCTTTTTTGTGTGAATGATAAGCTAGTGATCATTTCATCTATTTAGGCCACAAAGTCTGCTTCTTGAGTTTAGGGTTGGGCTTAATTTTTTTCTAAGCCTCCCACGAAGCTTGATATACCTACTTCTGGAGGTGAAGCTTATATCTGAGTTTTTTGAGCTGAAAGTGCAAAGAGTGCAATGCATGTTGCTGTAATGCAAACTCGCTGAGAACAGCTGCCCAGTGAGCAAAAATACTTCATTTCTATTCATTAATCAAATGCAAAATGCAAGGACAGGCTAGAGCGAGTGAAACAAAAAATACCATCTGCATGCCGGAGCAGCCTGGCACATGCTGCAGTGTGCTCAAACTGAGCTCTGCACCTCTTAACAATCCCTAGGGACTGGACTTGGCTGATTCAACCGAGAAATCCCCTCACATTAAACCACTACTTTGATAGCTTTCAGCAAAATTTAGAGACCACTTTTACATCTTGGTGGTCTGGCACATGTCATTCACAACAGTTTGTTTTAATTGTATTTTTAACTCTTGAAAAAAAACTGCTTGAAGGGAAATATAAGAACCAATTGTGTTACTGTCATCTCAACAAAATGGTGCTATTTAGCCTGGAGGAATCACACAGGAAGGCCTACTTCTAGGTTTACATAGGCAAAAATATACTTGAAATGCCCACACACACATATTCAAATAGGCAAACTCTTTCTACAGGTCCAAGACTGCTCTATTGAACTTACATTACACAATACACACACACACACACTCACCAATCCCTAAAATGTGTACAGATCAACACTACTCCTTGATTTTCTTCATATATAACTAAGTCAAATCCACATCATCTCTACCACACAGACTACTGCTTCTGTTTGAGAAGTGGTAGTCATCGATTTCTTTTTTTCCGTGTCCAAAAATACATTTGCTTTGGAAGTTAACATTATAAGAAACTTAAAAATAGTGTCTAAATAAATAGCCTCTAAAATGCAACATGCTTTTGATAAGGAATAAAAAGCAGGAATGCAAAAGAGAAGGAAGGCTCCAGAAAGCAACACTGCAAATTGCATTGAGACTACATTCAATGGAAAAGTGCCACGTGTAAACAGTTCCAAATGACAGAAAAGCGTTGGGTATTCAAAGGAGTTGCTCCAGCAAGCAACAGACCAGAGAAGCTACAAATCCACTACACCACAAGCAGAGGCCACTATCTAAATCTCACATTCACCTAACTTAAAAACAAAATAGCCGCTTGCCCCCTATCCATGATGAAGGGCTGAGCTGGTATACATTCCTGTACTCCTAGACTTCAGGATTGCAATAAGGGGTGAGTGATAGACCACTTTAACATGCTGATCATTACAGATCAGCAGGGACTATAAGATTAAATAGAATCACACTTTTAGGCTGCTGTGCTATGAACAGAAAGCACATGTTGGCGTTACTGCTTTTCGCACTTGTGCCAGGGTCTGCCCTGCTGTGACAAGGGTGGCACCTTATACATGAGCAGCCTTTGTCAAGCGTGTTCTGATTTCTTTCTCTTTGATGATCCATAATTAGGTGGTTAGACTGAACAGGCTCTTTATCATTAGTACCGTATCCTGCTTTAGGAGCAACCCTTAAAAAGATAAAAAGCATAAAAGCCGTGTATTGTTTCTGCTTTTATATAATAACTCATAATAAATGTCATTGCCCATTTCTTAAAGAACAAGATAATGGGCCTCAATCTAAAATATTTTCATTTGGTAAGTTTCTCTTTTTTAATATTTTAGCAGGCTTCATGTAGATGATTAACTACAGTCTGTCTTTGAGACTGAGGCGTCTAAAACATTGTAATTCCCGTCTGCTACTTTGAGTGTTAAATATGATAAATGATGTTTGTGTCATGGGAAAGAAGGTGACAAATCAATGCCATTTTTTGTATTCAAATGCAATTCTTATACATAGATGGTACTCCTGATTAAGGTTTTGGCTTTTTTCACTTTTTTTTTTGTTTTTCCTACTTTAGGTTTTCTGTAAAATAATAAATAACAATTTGTTTTTTTGTAAATTTGAAAAACAAATATCAGGAAACTTATTTTATCAAGAAACTGACATTCATCTCCATATGCATCTTACTTCCATACTCTTGAAACAACTCCATTTGTAAACGAGGGTTGCGAAAATCATTCTTCCTTTGACTATTTTTTTCCATTTAGTGTCATTTCTACAAAGCATCTTCCCTCTTTGTCTCTTTTGCAATGACGCATATTCTCTCCAGGGTACCCCTACTCCTATTCATTACTGCTTTCCGAAAGCTATGTCTGATGGAAATGGGGATTCTGATTTAGCTGCCAGCATATGCTGGTTCATGAGCACAGGTTAAGGACTGGAGTTCTACACCATTTAGCTCTATTAAATGATAAGACTGAAACACTGTGGTGTAACACCTTATTAGAACCGGGTGATCGGGCTCTAAAGTGTTTGATGCTGTCTATGAATAATATCATTTTCATTACTGTTAAGGAGATTTCTGCCATTTTAGAATGCTTACAGTCTGCCACTAAATAAAATAATTATCTCAAACCCAGTTAATCTAATTCAGTTAATCTAATTTGGCAACAGGAGTATGCAAGGAGAAAACTCTGGATGGAGCCAAAGTCCATAACAGAGCCCAGTGACACACACCTATGCTCCTACACCCCTGTTGTGAACTGTCTTCATTCTTTAATTTTTCTTCATCTTATGAATTAACATTTGAGAGTTTCTAGACTGCCAGGGAAAATTTTCAGTAGTTATTTTATTAATGAGCTTCGGTTTAATGTTTTGAAATTTATTTAACAATGTACATATTTATTTATTTATTTACTAGCAGATTATCCAGTGGCTTTGCTCACTGAGTGGAAGGGAAAAATTTGTGGCTCTCATGAGGCAACGGCATTAATGACCCAATTCTATGCTAGATTTGCCCCCGCATTTTAAATGTCGGCATAAAGCCAGAATCCTCGGTAGCAGCCGTGGTGCCAAACGATGTCAGCTGAAAATACGAATCGTATTTCATAATGTTCTGTAGAAAATGAGTTGAATGTGGATTTGCGCCAGAAATAAGAGACAACAATGGTTCAGGTGGATGGCTTAAAGGTGTTAATTTCACCTTGCCGTCTGAACAACGCATCCCACGTGATTCAAATTTAACCCTCTGTGCTTGGCAGTACTCACACATGATGTCCATTTCTCCTATTGTAACTTTTGGATGTAGGCAATAATCTTTTTCAATGTTATAATTGAATCTCTCCATATACAGACCCTGACGCCTGTGTGACGTGTTAGCCTGTCAATACTGCCTCCGTCGAATTCGATTCTGTTCAGCACTCAATTGTGATTGTCGTATATGTTGATCAGCGAGCCTGCGAGCCTTCTCTCTCGATCTGCTTCTGTCCCACTTTCTCTGTGTAACTTGACTGTTGTGGTCATACGTCATTTCCGTTTCAAACGCGAGTGCGCGAGTGCATTACAATATGTTCTGTGGTCATTCTGTGGTCGTAATTTCTATTTCAAACGTGAAAAGAATTTTATATATATAGATTTATTTATTTTCTTGACTCTATTTTGTGACTTATTCGGTTATTATGGGCTTGGTTATGCGGGATTATAAAGAGAGGTTAAAAGAGTCTTTTTTTTCTGTCCGAGCTTGCTGATCTATCCCTGAAGACTATTTAACATTTACTACACTTGAGATCCTCTTTTTGTTAACAACTTTTGCTAGTACCTTTTGGACTTCAGTTTTTGCTTTGGTTCCTTTGAAAATGCAACTTTATTTGCACACATGTTTTTTGACTATGACTAATTTTCTGGGGCTTCATTTATAAAATTTACTGTGATTTTGAGCGTGGAAAGTCGCGTATGTCAAAAAACAGGAAAATGTGTATGGCAGAAACAAAATCAGATTTATAAAACCTGGCATATTCACATTTCTGGCCTCTTTTTGAGGATACACAAGCTGTAAAAATGAGACCCCTTGGTCCTTAGCTTAATAACTGAATGGTGCTAGGCTGATGGGGACTGAAATTGTCAAGCCTTTGGTTTATTTTATTTATTGCCCCTACTACTTGATGGAAGGACGTGGCTATATCCTTCAGCTGCTTACAGATATTTTAACATCACCTTGCAGTGGTATTTTATACCTATAGATATGAGGTACATTTTTTTGTTTGAATATGTGCTGTATAAATAAATGTTGTTTTATACACGTCACATTTCCGGTTTGCTCATTTGAGAAATCTGCATTTCAATACTGTCTCGGAAGAAATGAGACTGTAAGAAGGCAATAAGAACTCTAAGGCATGAGATTTAAATCCTGAACGATGGAACCATGAGGCACCAGCATGAACCACTATGCCATCATGATGCCCCAGTTCATACTACATTGTTTTAAAAAAATTATGAATTAACCGACTTGCATGTAATTTATTAAACCTTTCCTATATGAACCCAATAACAGATAATATTAGTTAAACCTTATTGTTACCAAACATAAATTTTGAGTTATAACTTTGCCCAATACAAATGTCACAACTGATGTCCCTAAAGTTCCCATCAAGGTGGCTTTCCCAGATATGTGGTATTAACTGCAACATCTAATATCTAGTGAATACAAATACAACAACATTTATTTCTATAATACATTTTCATACAAATAATATAGCTCAAAGTGCTTAGGCAGCGTATTGGAGATAGTTGCCATTACCTAAATCGCTGTTATTATTATTAGTATCACCATCATTTTTATTATCACAATTTTCTTTGCAGGTGCCAAATTCAAAATACATTACACTAATAAACTAAATAAACTGATTTTACTTAATGTTAGGATTGTACAGTAGCTATCCCATCAAAATCACATGCAAACAAGGAACTTAACCTGAGGGGAGGAGAGAGTTTGGCAGCATGCACTGATGGCGCATTGCCACACCCATAGCCGCTGAACCACTTGGATTGGGACCCGAATGCAGCAGGTGACACCTCAGCACCTCACTGGAACAGTTTGAGGTTTCTTTACGGTGGCTGGAGTGACAATCCCCAAGTTTTCTCTGTACGTTGGAGGACCTGCTTGCAGGGCTGGATTCAGATTAACTTCACACCCAAGACAAAGTAAACCTGGATGGATGCCAGTCATTCTCATGATATTCACTCATACAGTACAGTACATACCAAGTCAATGACCCTGATATGTGCATATGTACAATAAAAATTAGAGTACCTTAAGAAAAGCCCTCTCAAATGCCTAGTATGCAGTTATGATTTGAAGCCATTCTCCTCAAGCTGTGAGCCAACAGCATTACACTCTATTACACTGTGCCATCCAAACATCTATTCATAAAAATAAAAATCACCTAAGCTAGAGGTTCATAAACATTATAATCTGAGGGCTCAAATAAGAAAATTAGTGTCAAACTAGACCCCAAGAAGAGAATTATTACCATAAAGACAGCAGAGCCCTATAAAGAAAAAATAACTATAGTTATAAAATAAGAGGAATCAAAGTTTTTGTTTCCGCTCAGGCATATTTCACACATGAATATTACTAAAATAGAAAAGTGGAAAGTAAGCATGTTGTTAAATAACTATAGTTATTATTCTTAAAAGGCAATATGTTTTTGAGGTATATCACTGCCAGTATAAATGCATAGTGTAAGCTTTAGTAAAGATGAGTAATATTCATTTTCTTTATAGTGGGTGCGGCTAGAGGACATGATGATTTTTGTCACTTGTCTCATGGCGCTGGAGGTGGTGGTGATGTCCCTTGCAGACAACTGGGTTGTATCGAGTTAGTTAAGTAATAATGTAGTCAAAAAATTAATTAATCAATGCAGTTTATATACCATGTCTTAAATTATGTTTTTTGAAATAATGTTTATTTTTTCAATAAGCTCTACCATTGACAATCCAGTTTTCTGAATGAGTTCTCAATTTGTTCAGCATATTTTGGTTTTCATTTAACAATTCAATCAACTGAGTAAAAAAGTGGAGTCATGTAGCTAAATTATTCCATACAATTTTATGTGCTATTTAGATTTTATATGGGTGACTACATGATGATGAATAATTTTGCAGACATCCCAGTATGAAATGTTTAATACTACTGTCTGGCATTATGCTGAATGCAGAGGACTTAACTCTAGAGCTTATCTTGTCCTTTTGATATTTTCTGGTGTTCTTACATTTCTGAAAGATCCAACAAACGCATCCTTTACCCAATTAAATTTATCGCAGCACTGTAAAATAGTTTAATGTGAAGTAATTCTTCATTATGTTAAATTTCAAATCTTTGTTGAACTCCTGTTACACACTTAGAATCAGAACCGCAAACACGCGATGGTATACTGTATGTGAAACTGCGGTTAATTTAAAATATCACCACAGCACTATGTACAGTATACTCAGTCCTATTCATTCACGACCCGCCCTCCAACACCCCGAAAAATCATCAAATCTTTGTATCAAATTCATTATTTTCATTTAAAAATTTGAACTAACAATGCAGTCCAATCACTTTAGAAACTTGTCTGTGTCCTTCCTTCCTCTGTCCTCTTTTCGTTTAAGTGTCTTTGATCATCAGTCATCACAGTTTGTTGTAAGAGGGGTACTGGTGTTGTTAGAAAAATGTATCATATTTTTGTACAACAACAATGAAAGCTCTCTGTGAGACATCAGTGATGTTCTTAATATGCTGCATCTTGGATTGCAAACTTCTACAATAAATGGTTCATCACAGAATTTTAATTTGGGTGATCTTAGCTAATTTTGCTAATCAATTACACAGCAACCCTTAAACCTGTCATAGTTTTGGAAAAACTGAAAAGGAATCAGGCAATGTGAATTTTGTAGTTAAACATCTTGAAGCACAAAAGAGTTAACTTCCATATGTAGATATTACTCTTACGTGTTTGTAATAGTCAGTCAGTCATTATCCAACCTGCTATAACCTAACACAGGAGTCTGCTGCAGCCAATCCCAGCCAGCACAGGGCACAAGGCAGGAACAAATCCTGGGCAGGGCGCCAGCCCACTGCAGGGTACACACACACACACACACACCAAGCACACACTAGGGACAAGTTAGGGTCGCCAACCTGCATGTCTTTGGAAATGTGGGAGGAAACCCACGCAGACACGGGGAGAACATGCAAACTCCATGCAGGGAGGACCCCGGGAAGCAAACCCAGGTCTCCTTACTGCGAGGCAGCAGCGTTACCACTGCGCCACCGTGCTGCCCTGTTTGTAATAGTGCATTTCCAAATCGTTTAAAACAGCGGTTTTTAAGTTCTGTCTTGGGTACTCCATGTCTGTAGGCTTTCAGAATCTGTGAGCCATTCTTACATTTAATTGATTTCAAATTTTATACATATTTGTATAGTTTACCACAGCTTTAAATGCTCATATTTATTTAGCCGTTTTCTTTTTAATGCATCTTTTCTGTATGACTTTGCTCCTTTCATTAAATCAAAATGTTGATGATTAGCAAAGAGCAGTGCAGACACAGGTGTAAATAATACTGAAAACTAAAGGGGGGCAGTTTTTGTCTTGTTATTGTCCCTTGTCCCCTTGTTGAAAAACAAATGAATGGACAAATAGTAATGGCACTGAAGAAATTGCTTGTCTATAGCATTTAGTACCTCTTTAGTTCTCAACATTTTATTACAGTTAAGGAAGCAAACTCTATAAAAAACGGGTCATCAAAAAGAAAATGGCCTGAGAATTGAAAATTTTCGAAGAAAAGTTTCTTATGAATAAGAAAATAACAGCAGACAGCTCGCTAAAAAATAGAAATCGATGAAAAGGAAGAATAATGCACTGATTGTGAAATTGGTTTGAACAAAAACAAGCAAACATAACTTGGGAACTACTAAATTAAAGTAAATACATGAGGAAGTTGTTATTAATCCTCATCTCCTCTGCCTTTTCCCTCCAAAAACACACAGCATTCATGAGATACCAAAAAGTAAGAACACAAAGAAAAATGAACAACATAGAATAACTGTACAGGCACGTGATCAAAGTTCCTTTTATATTACAAAGACTGGGATAGTCAGCAAACAAAAACAGGACTACATGTAAGAGAAAAATGGTAGATTTGAGAAACAACTTGGTCCCAAACAACACCAAGAATGAAGATGGTGGGCTTCAGAAGATGCACTGAAAAAACACATCCTGGTTAGCATGAATAGTGCAACATCTCGTGTAGACTTCTCTGGTCAGAGATGTCTAACAGCCTGAGTCAGACCAACAGCACCAAGGTCAAGTTACAAGCTCCATAGTCATTATTGTGCCATGAAGAATAATGTCATTACAACGTAATTTATTGAGGTACTGATGCTTTATGTTATCCATAAGCCACTGCTTAACCATGGCAAAATTTTGTATAATGAGAGGAAGGAGTGAGAGATCATTACTATGAAGAAGCATGTACTTGACCACAAAACAAAAAAGATGGCCTTCAGGGGCATCTCACATTAACTCTACCACTGCCCAGTCTACATATTGTAGCCCGGATGATTAGTAGTATAACCTACACCTTGACTGCTGATGTCTCTTAGTGTGTATCCCTTGTGGACACCAGAGGGCACTGTTGCTCCTCCAACCCAACACAACAGACACAGAGCACAAGTTAAAAGCACAAAGATCTTATTTTATTTAGAGAAACTCTTTCCAATCGCTTCCTGCCACCACTACCACAAGTAAATACTTCACACAATACTTTATTGTTCTTCTCTCAATGTATTTCTCCTTCGCTCCTCCCAACAAGCTTCACCCACCTACCACTCAACTCTGGCTCCTTTCTGTGAGGTCAGTCCCATCCTTTTATATTGGCCAACCAATGTGTTTCTGCTCTTTCACACATGTGGTCTGCAAGCACTTCGGGGTCAGGAGGAAACATCATGTCTCTTCCACAGCACTCCCTGTTGGCACCCATGGTACCCAACAGGGGGGCTGAGATATTAAACTCCAAGTTCCATGGTGCCCTGTCAGAATCCAGGGGACCACTGTTAACCTGGGGAGCTGCCATCTAGCATTTTGGGGGAGGCAGTGTCCTAAAGCAGCTGCCTTCCCCCATCCTTCCATCTTTTGGGCATCCCGGCTGGATTGGGTTGCCGGCCGTCTCTTACACTCTATTAGGGTCAAGATCCTCCTGTCCTCTAGCCATCTACCTCAGGAGATGAGGTGATGGGTGAACGCTGTTTCCAGGTTTGTTATTCTTCTTTGACTACAATAAAGAAATTTGATTTAGTGTGTTCTTTTTCTCATAAATGTTTTAACATCAAAGTAAATCAACAAAACAAACAAAAAACCTCTCTGTGTTTTCTCAGTTGCCAACATGTTAAGTGTAACAGATTTACAAAAACTTCATTTCTTCCTTTTTAACTTCATGGCAGGGAGGCTTAAGTGAAATCTCTTTTCTCATTAGTTTTCATTTGGAACACTTACTTCTATACAAGCCCGCTGCTGCAGAGACTTTTGACGTTGACACATTTCAGGGTTTTAATTAGCGACTAATTTACCTTTTCCTAGTTCTTTTCCGACCTCTGAAAAACTTCAAGCCGAAGCTGCTTTATTAGCATGCAGCCGGATATTACACAGAAATGCTGGAGCAGCAATCTGTTCAGCCTAGTGAGAAGAAGAGCGGGGACCTAATAGAGATCTTTAAATTCCTAAAAGGCGTAAACAAGATAAATTGTTCAAAGTTTTTTTTTTTTTCTTTCTGAAAGCCACAAGCCGCAAAAGAAGTAATGGGATGAGTCTGAGGAAGCATAGCTGTAGGATAGATAAAATGGAAATGTCTGCACCATGAGGGTGGTTAATGTACAATCCAAACAGTGAAATATTTAGAAAAAGAAACCATGACAAAATGTTGAGGTTTCTCTGGTTACTTCAAGCAACTGCTTTGGGAAATCCAATTTTACTGAATATTAGCATAGTCATAAACTCTGAGTACATGTACAATACAACACAACATTCTTCCATCCATCCATCCATCCATCCATCTTCTTCCTCTTATCCGAGGTCAGGTCGTGGGGGCAGCAGCTTGAGCAGAGATACCCAGACTTCCCTCTCCCCAGCCACTTCTTCTAGCTCTTCCGGGGGAATCCTGAGGTGTTCCCAGGCCAGCCGAGAGACATAGTCCCTGCACCGTGTCCTGGGTCTTCCCCGGGGCATCCTCCCAGTTGGACGTGCTTGGAACACCTCACCAGGGAGGCATTCAGGAGGCATTCTGATCAGATGCCCGAGCCACCTCATCTGACTCCTCTCGATGCAGAGAAGCGGCGGCTCTACTCTGAGCCTTTCCTGAATGACTGAGCTTCTGACCCTATCTTTAAGGGAAAGCCCAGACACCCTATGGAGGAAACTCATTTTAGCCACTTGTATTCGCGATCTCGTTCTTTCGGTAACTACCCATAGCTCATGACCTTAGGTGAGGGTAGGAACATAGGTCGACTGGTAAATTGAGACCTTTGCCTTATGGCTCAGCTCCTTTTTCACCACAACAGACCAATGCAGAGGCCGCATCACTGCGGGTGGCGCACCGATCGGCCTGTCAATCTCACGCTCCATTCTTCTCTGACTCGTGAACAAGACCCCAAGATACTTGAACTTCTCCACTTGGGGCAGGATCTCGCTCCCAACCCTAAGAGGGCAATCCATCCTTTTCCGGTTGAGGACCATGGTCTCGGATTTGGAGGTGCTGATTCTCATCCCAGCCGCTTCACACTCAGCTGTGAACCGATTCAGAGAGAGCTGAAGATCACGGCCTGATGAAGCAAATAGGACAACATCATCTGCAAAAAGCAGTGACCCAATCCTGAGTCCACCAAACCGGACCCCCTCAACACCCTGGCTGTGCCTAGACATTCTGTCCATAAACGTTTTGAACAGAATTGGTGACAAAGGGCAGCCCTGGAGTCCAACTCTCACTGGAAATGGGTTCGACTTACTGCCGGCAATGCGGACCAAGCTCTGACACCAGTTGTACAGGGACCGAACAGCCCTTATCGGGGGTCCGGTTCCCCATACTCCCGGAGCACCCCCCACAGGATTCCTTGAGGGACACGGTCAAACGCCTTTTCTAAGCCCACAAAACAAAACTTGCATGCACCCTCAAGGACCCTGCTAAGGGTGTAGAGCTGGTCCACTGTTCCGCGACCAGGACGAAAACCACACTGTCCCTCCTAAATCTGTGGTTCGACTATCTGACGGACCCTCCTCTCCAGAACCCCCAAATAGACTTTTCCAGGGAGGCTGAGGAGTGTTGTCCCTCTGTAGTTGGAACACACCCTCCGGTCCCCCTTCTTAAAGAGGGGGACCACCACCCCGGTCTGCGAATCCAGAGGCACTGTCCCCGATGTCCATGCGATGTTGCAGAGACGTGTCAACCAAGACAGTCCTACAACATCCAGAGCCTTGAGGAACTCCAGGCATATGTCATCCACCCCCGGAGCCCTGCCACCAAGGAGTTTTTTGACCACCTCGGTGACCTCAGCCCCAGAGATGGGGGAGCCCACCTCCGAGTTTCCAGGCTCTGCTTCCTCATTGGAAGGCATTTTAGTGGGATTGAGGAAGTCTTTGAAGTACTCCCCCCATTGACCCACAACGTCCCGAGTTGAGGTCAGCAGCACACCATCCTCATCATATACAGTGCTGACACTTTACTGCTTCCCCCTCCTGAGATGCTAGACCAGAATCTCCTTGAAGCCGTCCGAAAGTCATTCTCCATGGCCTCCCCAAACTCATCCTACGCCCGAGTTTTTGCCTCAGCAACCACCGAAGCCGCATTCCACCTGGCCTGCCAATACCTATTAGCTGCATCCAGAGTCCCACAGGACAAAAGGGTCTGGTGGGACTCCTTCTTCAGCTTGACGGCATCCCTCGTCGCTGGTGTCCACCAACGGGTTCGGGGATTGCCACCACGACAGGCACCGACCACCTTACGGCCACAGCTCCAGTCAGCCGCCCCAACAATAGAGGCACGGAACATGGCCCATTCGGACTCAATGTCCCCCACCTCCCTCGGGACGTGGTCGAAGACGTCTCCGCCAGACGTTCTCAGCAGACCCTCACAACGCGTTTGGGTCTACCTGGCCTGACTGGCATCCTCCCCTACCATCGAAGCCTACTCACCACCAAGTGGTGATCAGTTGACAGCTCCGCCCCTCTCTTCACCCGAGTGTCCAAGACATGTGGCCGCAAGTCCGACGACACGACCACAAAGTCGATCATCGATTTGAGGCCTAGGGTGTCCTGGTGCCAAGTGCACATATGAACACCCCTATGCTTGAACATGGTGTTTGTTATGGACAATCCATGACAAGCACAGAAGTCCAATAACAAAACACCACTCGGGTTCAGATCGGGCAGGCCATTCCTCCCAATCACGCCCTTCTAGGTCTCACTGTCATTGCCCACGTGAGCATTGAAGTCTCCCAGCAGTACGAGGGAGTCCCCAGAAGGTATGCCCTCTAGCACCCCTCCAGGGACTCCAAAAAGGGTGGGTACTCCAAACTGCTGTTCGGCGCATACGCACAAACAACAGTTAGGACCTGTCCCCCCACCCGAAGGCGGAGGGAGGCTACCCTCTCGTCCACCTCGCGCACTAGCTCAGGCTCCTTCCCCTTCAGAGAGGTGACATTCCACATCCCAAGAGCCAGCTTCTGTAGCCGAGGATCGGACTGCCAAGGTCCCCGCCTTCGGCCACCACCCAATTCACATTGCACCCGACCTCCTTGGCCCTTCCCGTAGGTGGTGAGCCCATGGGAAGAGGGACCCACGTTGCCTCTTCGGGCTGTGCTCGGCCGAGCCCCATGGGTGCAGGCCCGGCCACCAGGCACTCGCCATCTAGCCCCACCTCCAGGCCTGGCTCCAGAGGGGGGCCCCGGTGACCCACGTCCGGGCAAGGGAAAACACTGTCCAAATTTTTTATTCTTCATAGGAGGTTTAGTTGAACCGCTCTTTGTCTCATCCCTCACCTACGAGCTAGGAGCACTGTTGTTTGGGGCTTTATGTCCCTGGTAGGGCCACCCAAGGCAAACACAACATTCTTATATTTACTTAAATCATTTGGTGGATTGGGGCCTTATCCAGATAACATTGGGGAAAAAGGTAGGAACCGACCCAGTCGTGAACAAAAGTGTAAGCTCCCAAAGTCAAATGATATGCTTTGCTGATTTTAAACAGCCACCACCAGGGACAAACTTAAACAAGATATACTACTTTTAATTCACTATTAATATATGATAATTGCTCCTGCCTTGTGCTCTATGCTAGCTAGGTTAGGCTCCAGTGCCCCAAACCCCTGGGACCCTGGTTAGAAAATGACATGTTAATTATTAACTGTAGAACCCATTAAAACACCTCTGTGTAGAAATGATATGGAGCCATGAGTTATTCGCATATATACTCAGCAAAAAAAGAAACGTCCTCTGACTTTCAACTGTTTTTACTTTCAGTAAACTTAATGTGTAAATATTTGTATGAACACTAAAAGAGTCAACACCATAAGACATGAACTAAAAATGTTTCACAATGTGTCCCTGAATGAAGGGAGGCTCAAAATCAAAAGTACCAGTCAGTATCTGGTGTGGCCACCAGCTGCTTGAAGTACTGCAGTGCATTTCCTCCTCATGGACTGGACCAGATTTGTCAGTTCTTGCTGTGAGATGTTACCCCACTCTTCCACCAAGGCACCTGCAAGTTCCTGGACATCCCGGGCAGTTGTTGTGGCCATCCTGTACCTGTCACACAGGTGTGATATTTGGATGTACCGATCCTGTGCAGGTGTTGTTAAACGTGGTCTTCCACTGCGAGGATGATCAGCTGTCCTTCCTGTCTCCCTGTAGCGCTGTCTTAGGCGTCTCACAGTGCGGACATGGCAATTTATTGCCCTAGCCACATCAGCAGTCCTCATGCCTCCCTGCAGCATACCTAATGCACGTTCACGCAGATGAGCAGGGACCCTGGGCATCTTTCTTTGGGTGTTTTTCACAGTCGGTAGACAAGTCTCTTTAGTGTCCTGTGTTTTTAGAACTGTGACCTTAAATGCCTACTTTCTGTAAGCTGTTAAGGTCTTAACGACCATTCCACAGGTGCATGTTAATTAATTGATTATGGTTAATTGAACATGCATGGAAAACATTGTTTAAACAATTTACAATGAAGATCTGTAAAGTTATTTGGATTTTTAAAACATTATTGTTGAAATACACAGTCCTGAAAAAGGGACGTTTCTTTTTTTGCTGAGTATATGTCTTTGGGGATATGGGTGGCAAACCAGAATGCCTGAGAGAAAATCCATATAGACACTGTGCAAACTTCACAGATCAGTTATGGGATTCAAATCCTGGGAGCTGAGTCTATCAGTAGGCAATATATGCCATTGTATATACAGAATTCACACCATATAAAAATGCAAGTGTTTGACATGTGCGATTGTTCTGATACAATGACACAAGCATAAATGCAGAAGACAAAATTTGAGTTCAGTCAAAAGTGTCTGTTGCTCACTCAGTAGTAGGTATTAACAATAAACCCAATATCAAGTGCAGTATATAAAGTAATTGTATACAGCACATCAAACTACTATATGTGTGTAAGAGTGTCTGAGTATTGTAATGGACAACTTCCCTTTCAGGACTGACTCCATTCCCTTCACCGGCTCGGAGGCCAATACAATGGAGAGATTGGAGGAAGCTCCATACCAAGGCTAGATGGCAGCATCTCTGGTCTTTGGTATTCATTCAGACACCCGCAGGAAATGCTAGCAACTGTAGTCCAGTAGAGCAGTGCTCTTGGGGTCCGTGGGTGCTGCCAGGGGGTGCTGCATTGAGTTACACTCCCTACTTTATAACCCGGTAGTGCTTCAAACAGGTAGTGGCCTGGCACTGGAAGTTCTCTTGGATCTTCAATAAAAGGAACCCACTGCCTTATCCATAAAATTTGGAGCAGGGAGAGGAGACAGGCAACACGTCTCTGGGAGGAGTAGCGGAGAGATGAAGAAAAAGAGAGGTAAAGACGTATTCTGTCTAATAAACGTTTGTACTTTTAACCCAGGATTGTGTTGGTGTGTTTGTGTCTGGGGCTCTTTGGTGCCCTCTGTTAACCTCAATTTACATACACACACACTGAATAAGCAATATATACAGATTACAGAATATATAATACTGTATATGTATATATGAGGGACATTCAAAAAATTTCCGCACTTGTATATTTTTGTTGGAAATGGTGAAGTCGGGAGAAGTAGTAATTGGGCATTAAAAAATTGCTACGACACTGGGAAAATTGCATCACAAACGAAGGTGACTATGTAGAAAAGTGATGTAATTTATTTTTAAAATTCTTAATAAATAGAGTTAAAAAAAGTACAGAAACTGTTTGAACGTTCCTCGTATATACATATATGCAAAATAATAATAAATATATACAAAAATGTTTTATGCTTGGTCGTTTAATGTTAATATAGCCAAACATAGTAAATTAAACTTTATTATCATTTAATGCACATAATGAGGCTGACACGAGACTGGTAGTGATTCAGATGATGGATGCATGATGATATATTAAATTATGATGAATAGAAGCTAGTTAACAATGTCAAAGTGCTTCCAAAAACAACAAGGCAGATGCCACTTAGTGCTTGCAAACTGACTTGCTGCAGGCCCCGGAGAGTAATGGTCAGTGCTGAAATATATGTTGGGTTAACATTTTTTTTCTTTACCATTAAGAAGCAATTTTCCTTGTGACTGCTACAGAAAGAATGACTGTCTACATCTGATATCCAGCAATGCAATCTATGATATTCTCAAATTTTCAGCAGTGAAGCAACAGCAGATAGCACTGATCTGTTCTAAGTCTCCATATCAGGATATACAATAAAAAAGAAAAACCTTGTCATATCTGTGAGTGGAGTCGACATTAAGTATTGCATTGGTTGTGATAAGCAGCCACAGTCTCCAGCTCCAAGCATTTCTCTCAATTGTCCTGCATATCAGAAGTCTCTCCAATTGCTCCTGTATGGTGGAAAGAGACCAGGACTAGAGTTTACTGTTCATATCGTTTTAAGCTGAAAATAGTTGGATTTAATATCCGTGAATAAGGATCTGTGCAGAGGGAATTTCAGAAAAAGTCCTTCATCACTTACGATGTTTATATTTTATTTTCCCTTTTGCTAAAATAACACTTTACATTCAGTTGACATCTCTGCTCAAAACATCGGAAACAGCAGCAAGTACTGTAGAAAACTGATTAACAAACAGAGGTTACAGGCGCACCATAAATAGGACTCATTTAATATGTGTCAAAAAACTGACTCCAATGTGGAGTTTTGTGAAATGCTCTGCACAGTAAAATATTTTCATTTTTTACTGTGGCAAAGCTGAGAACAGAGGCAGCTAAATGTAAGCAAGAAAAACTGATGAGATACACATTAATGTAAGCACTGATCAGGTAGGAGGCTCAGCGCTGCTTCCAAAGCTTATAATAAAACTTTAGCAACTTAATTTAAAAAAATCTGCATTACATATTTATATAGTTTAATTAAACATTATATATTTATATGCACTGCTTATTAGTAATTTAAAATGCAAATGTTGCATGCTTGCTACAACATAATGGACACTGCATGAATTATTCATGTAACAGTAGAAGATATTTTTAAAAGTACTATTACACTCATAGTCTCATAGTAAAAAAAACTATGACAGCTTTGGTAATATTGTTTATGGATAAAACAGTGATTAGCACTGTTGCCTAGCAACTCCAGAGCTCTGGGTTCAGATCCCAGACCTGGTCTCTCTTTATGTGGATTCTGCATGTTATTCCCAAGTCTATGGGGGCCTTTCTCCAGTTTTCCTATCATATCCCAAAAAACATGCAAGTTAGGCTAATGATGACACAAAATCATCCCGGTGTGCATGCGTGAGTAATGTATCCAAATAGTTGAATGGATCCTAATATGCTGGTGTGCCAGTAAAAGCAAAGGATCCAACAGAGTTTGTGAATATTGGAAAAGTTGCTGTAATGATCAGTATTTTAATAATTTGTGCTGTCAATATAGGAATTGCTAATGCATATTGGATAAAAGTGTCATTTTATCTGTCACATGTTGTAAGTAAAATTCACTTCTGCTTTCATCTTAATGTAATAGTTTTAAAACTATTAATAATTTCATAATTTAATACTTTAGTCAGCAAAAATATTTCAAAAAAATATTTTTCACTGTACAGATGCTGAAATTGGTGTTTTGCTAATATACTATATATTGAATTTTAGTATTATTTTATTTGTGTTATTTAGTATTATTTTATTTGATTGAAAATAAGATTTATTGCAATCATTGTAATCTACCTATATATTTTTTTCAGAAACCATTCAGGAAAGGTGGTAGTGGCAAGCCCTGGATGGACAGAAAATAAATCACGGGGAAAATTTTGCAAATACTGCACCCACATTTATTCATAACCCATAAGCACACATCTTCAAAGAGCAGCATAAGAGTACAGTGGTTGGCACTCTTTCTTCACAGGTCTAGCATCCAGCATTTGATTTTCTAGATGCACATTCTCCTTGTGTCTCATTGATTTCCTTTTCCCATATCTCCAAAGATGTACAGGTTAGGTTGACTGAAGATTCCAAATTAGTCGCTGCATGGGTTGCGTGTGTGTGTCAGTGGGCAATGTCATGGATGGGCCCCCTGAAAAAGGCTGTTGCCTGCCTTCTGTCCAGTTCTGCTGGGATAGGCTCCCACACTCAATGACCCTGGATTAACCGGGTTTGAGAATGAATAGCACATCTTTGGTATGTCGAAGGAAAACCCTGGTACCCCCCCAAAACAAAAAGAATTTCCACACACCCAGGATGAGCCTGTACATTTCACAGGACTGTCAAAAAGCCAGGATTCAAACCCAACATTCTAAGGCAGTAAGACAAGCCATTGCACATTACATAGGGCATACAGAGATGCCAAAAGACAGCACTATATACCGATTACAAGTCTTTCTGTATTATTATCTGGAGTCAGTTTTTAAAATGAGAGAGTTCATTGAAAACTGAAATCAGGGTGGCAAACCATGGCTCTCTAGTAGCTACAAGCTGTAGGAAAATGTAGAAATAAATAGAGATTTTCACAAGAGGAGTACTTTTGTTATAAAAAGCCTCACTTCCTCTTGATTTTGTGTTGGTAATTCACCACTATATTCATTACTAGCTGACCCTGTGGCTCCACCTGCATAGTAGTGAAACAGGACAAACTTTAAAAATGAATAAACAACCAGGTATCGATAACTAAGCGGAGGCAAGGTACATTCCATAACGTGGCAAAATTGTGATTTACAACCTGCCTGAAGAAGGGGCCTCAGTTGCCTCAAAAGCTTACATAATGTAATTGGTTCAATTAGTCATTAAAAGGTAACATTTTGCTTGACTTCTCATTATATCCATAATGGCTAGCTTGGTACAACACACTACTATTACATGAAATGGCTAGAAATGACTAGAAAATGTAAAAATGCTCCAACCCTGAAATGAGCTAACCAGGTCTATGAATATATCTGAAAGTTACACCATATATATATTTTCTTACTTGTTATTTATTAGGATATGTCCATATATATTGTGGTCATTGGACTGGGTTGTGAGTAGAGTGATCCTTCATGAAAGTATTAATTACCTCTGGGTGGACCAGCTCCCTGTAGGTCCTCATGCCCTTGGCCTCAAAACAAAATGCAGTCAAGGCCTTGGTTTTGCCATTAGCTTTCTGAATAATGTTGTTATCTCTCTTCAGATAAATCACGGTGCCCCTCATAATACTGATTCTGGACTTAGATAACTAATCATAACAATCAACTGAAAAAAAAAAACCGTAACATTCAGTAGCCAAATGTACCATAAACAAAAATTTAGTATGTTTAAATTTTTAAGCTATATATTTAACGTATATACAAGACACCACTACAAATTTCTATCCATCAGCCCATTTTCTGAACTCATTTATTTGAATGCAGGGATAAGAGAGAGCAGGTCATTGAAGTGAACTTTGGACAGGACCCCAGTCCACTGTACAATTGCACAGCACACAACCCCATGGTTTACTGCTGCAATCATCCCTCAATCTAACCAGCGTGTGTGTGAAATGTGGAAATGAACCAGAATACATGGAAAAAAAACAAAATGAATTTATGGATTATGTTCAAACAGCTGGTCATAAAGGCTGCCCCACTATGCTACCCTGCTACTAACTTGATTCTAAAAAAACAAAAACTACACATTCATATGAATGAACTTGCTTCTCTTTATACAAACTGGCCATGCACATCATTTGAGTTTACTGGGATCTTTAAATTACTGTAGTGATGTCAAGATGTAAAATATTTGCTGTAATATCTTTGTCTGAGTGAGCAATTACATCAGTTGGGTGGAATTTCTGGCCACACTTCCCAGAGCTATCCTGTTATTCTCAGCAAGAAGTCCTTGACAATGAACTTGTTTTGATTTTCCTAAAGAGTTGAACGTATTTGGTCACCACATTTCATTTTGGATTAATGCTAGACTCCTGTCATCATTCCTATAGTTCCAAGTAGGAGCAAAGAAATATAATAATAGCTCTTTGAAGAGAAAGCAACATCAAAAGATGAACTGCCAGAACATTGCAATTGTCTATTTGATACCCCAATGTGTTAAATGAAGAGCCATGACATGAATTGACAGGAGGCTACAGAAGTCACAGGCTACCATAAACTTCAAACAATGGGAATAAAAGCAAACTATTTCAAACAGCTTAAAATTATATAACATGTCTTACTCGATATGTAAGCATCAAAAAAGCAGACCATAGAAAGTATTTAAATGACTTGGGTCACTATCTGTAAATTGTGTTGGAAAACAGAATCAGCAGCATAGAATACTATCTGGAAAGAGACACACAAGTTGACACGTCATGCTTCAGCCTGACAATGATCTGTATCACACTGCCATGATAATAAATATTCAGCCAGCGTTGAACAAGCGAAAAATCTAAACCGTGCACAAAAGGCCTCAGGAGCCTCACATGCTGCCCAAGCAATCTGGGGCTATTCAGACACAGAGGCAAGACAAGAAGAAAGCTGGGAAAGAATGATGGATTGGGAGTATTCCTCAGGACATTTACAACAATATTGCACTATCAGGGCCTATAAAAAATAAAATCTTTCAAAAAATAGATAGAGGAAATTCTTCCTCTGGCCATGAGGTGATGACAGTGTTTCAGATTTGATGTTCCACTTTTCCTTAAGCGAATGATGATACAGCCTTCAATTTCTATTTGCTATTATTCCTGGGTGGAAATAATAAGGTATGTATGGAATTATTAATATTATTATTACCTTGTTTTAGAAGACATCAGTTGATTTTTAGAAATATAGAAATTTCTGATTGATAATCAGAAGTTTCAAGTTAAGGCAGTGGTAATACTCATTAATAATGGCACTGGAAAGTGGCGACCAGCTACAAGTTGGTTAGCTAATGAAAGTTACAATTTCACCGGATTCTGCACATGTGAAAATAATGAACTTATAAACCCATAATCACAATCTGACCTCACTATTATCCATTTGGGAGAGTATGAGGGCATGCTTTAAGATGGGTTCACCCCTTTGAATCCCAGAAACAAATTTTGATAAAATTACGAGGAATGTTCAATTATAAACATGAATTTTCATGCTCTGTTCTTATAAAGAGAGAAAGGTAGACCTGACTTATTGGACAAACACACGTATATATGAACTTGTCGTTAGTAGTGCTAGCTGTTCTTTTCCCCCCTTCCTGTCAGTTGTAATCAAAATGTTGGAGCAGGAGGTACACAGTAGTGTTGCGCAGCACATTATTATTCAGTTTTTGACAACTGATGGAGTCATTCCATCTCAGATTTATTCGAGACTTAAAAAATAGTTCGAGGATGAGTGTCTCTCTCAGTCCACAGTGTATGATTGGTGCAAGTCATTCAGAGAGGGACTATCATGTCTTCGGTCCACTTAAAGAATTTTTAGGAGGGATGTAATTCAGGTCGAATGAGGAGGTTATTGATGCTGTGCAAGAATGGGTCAACATGCAGTCAAAAGACTTCTACTCTTTGTGGATTAAGAAGCTTCCTGAGCGCTGGAACAAGTGGATTGCAGTGGCAGGAGACTATATAGAAAAACAGTGTGTAAGTCATAAAAAAAATAAAGTGCAGCTCACAAATTCCTGTTTATATTTGAACACCCCTCGTATTTAGAATTTTAAACAATGTGTTAGCCCGAAACAATGTAACTCAGACTAGCGGTTTAGAGCCACAGTAGACATAATAATTTAAAATCTCCCACTAATAGCTAAACAAATCCTGTGCTGAGGGACAATTGATAATTAGTCTGCTTGAAATGATCTTTAACTAACTATCTAATAAATAAAAATTACTACCAAACCACGGGCATAGTGATACTTTCTGTGAAATGTTATGTTTCAAAGGCTTTGGACAAACAAGAATCCAGTTGAAAGCCTTGAACCAAGGTTGAACCAAGCTGTTCATCCATTTCCTTTAGTTTAGAAGACAAATAGTAAATATAGTATTAATTTTATTTACTGCATATGATTTAAGCCTTTACATACTGTATAAATAAAATGTATTATTATTATTATTATTATTATTATTATTATTATTATCTTGTATAAAAGGTAAAGGTAAAAAGAAAGAAGGTGCTACTATAGACTCAGCGAGCTGTATCCTGCTCAAGTAATAATATACTTTAAAACATTTGAATTACACAGAGGAAACTAAGAATTTCTGAATAAAAGTTCATCTTTCCCCATTAAACCAACAATTTAATTTACAACATCCTAAATTAGGTCACTTTATTTCCTATTGCTTAACGCATCTCGGCTTGCTGCAGGAGAAGCCTGGGACTAGTTCATTCTATCAGGACAAGAAATGCTTAATTAATACATCATAAAATACTCTTTGTGATCTTTAGAACACAACCTACAATTAGATACAGCAATTATTCTTGCCCTAAAGCAAAAATAGATTTGCATGGTGAGCCATGGTGGAATTTAACCCCCTGATGTTCTAAATACACATCAGGAACCAATGTGAACAGAATTTTGGGCAATGCAAACAAATACATCTATTTAAATGTCAACAAAAGCACCACAATGTCTTTAGAATTTGATAAGACAGAAGAGAACTGACATTCTGCCTGTTGCTGCTAGACAATTGATGAATGGAAGAAATAAGAGTATGGAGTGAACACATATAAGCTCAACACTAAACTCATCCCCAGACTGGCATGAAAGCAAGCATTCTGAGGTAAACCTGATATTCCACCATGATCTACTGTACTGTATCTATTTGTAGGCAAGTTCACATAAAATGTAAAAAGCACCTACTGCAATTGTCATGTCCGTTTGCCTGAATGTCTGCCTGTCTGCGTGAAACAACTTTGCTCCCGGTGCACCAATTTAATTGATATTTGGCACACTTATTTGTCAAGGAAATTTGTCAGAAAAGTTCAGGTTATTGCAATATCTTGCAGACAGTGTTGCTATATACATTTTTAAAAATGTAAAATCTCAAATCAAAAACTGTCTTAAAGTAGAAAAATATTCTGTGTGATTTCAACTGCAGATTAGTTTACTGTTTTAAATTTACTTTGAAAGAGGCCACTTTAACTTGTATATTTTGTATAATTTCTTCTTTTATTAGACCGATAGATGCTGTTAATAGCAAAACAGATCCCCAATACAAATAATTCAAATGCCGGGGAGGTGCACAAGCCATACCTGTTGTACACCAGCTCACCTCTCCTGCTGCCTCAGGTAAAACCATAAAAGTCAACAACAACAAAAAAAAAATAGATAAACAAAAGTCATCTATGTATATATGAAAGTAAAAGGATGTCACACTGAAAACAACTACACCGCTGCATTAAAGATAGACTTGATGTTTCCTCAGAGGGAAACCTGGCTTTTTGCAGAAGCTCTTTAAATAAATAAATAAATACATAAATAGGTAGATAAGTAAGTAATGCATAGATAGGTTAGTAATAAGTAATAGATTAAGTAAGTAATAAATAAATATATACACACACTTTGGTCTGAACAAATATCAGAATGACTATAAAGCAAGAAAATTCAAAAGAAATAACTTCTGACATGGCTGTTGCAGTCACAGTGAGGCATTATGCAAGTGTATTGTGGATGGTATAAAGGAGCACCTGTAATGTTTCTTGACACACTACTGCTGGATAATTTGTTGGCGGCAAGTTCTCAGTGTTAGTGTGTCAGACAGAGGATGTACAGAATTGTATATAATGGCACACAGTTTGCTTTTAATCCTCTCCTTTGCTACTACATCCAGGGGGCCCAGAGTGCATCCTATAACTGGCTTTGCTCTATTAATGAGTTTGTTGATTCGGGGAGCCTCTCTTGAAGTGATGTTACCAGCCCAGCAAACCACATTCTGGAAAGATGCACTGACCATTACAGAGTTGTAGAAGATGTGAACAATATCACTTCCCACATTAAAGGAACATGGTCTCCTAATGAAAAAGAGCCTGATCTGCCCTTTCTTATATAGTTCTTCTGTGTTCTGAGACCAGTCAAGCCTGTCATTAGTGTAGACCCCCAAGTACTTGTGTGTCTACTCTACATCTACTCCCTTGAATAGTGACTGGTGTCACACACGTGCGAGTAGGAGGCAGCTAAAAGGCCCGAGTAATTGTAATACCACCACCAACCAGGGTGTGGCGGAGTTTGCTGACTGTCTTTCTCAGTTACTTGCAGACTTTTCCCAGGAAATCCTGCCAGGTTCGATGACATCACCTCCGGTTCTGGCCCCAGAGATGGCGCAACTTTTGGGCCCGATGATATTACTCCCGGTTCCGGCCCCAGAGATGATGTCACTTCCGGTCCCAGCCCTAAAGATGACATTACTTCCTGAGCGGGCCTTTAAAGCTTTCTTGTCTTAAGTCAGTTCTGTTTTGGACTCAGTTGTGTGAACATCTCTGTTCAACAATTTCAACTTTTGCAGCCAGGATAAATCATATGGGTGGCCTTCCCAAACCTTTATCATGTCTCATGGTATTCTTTATCACACTGGACATAGAGGCGAAAGTCAATAACCACTTCCTTGGTTATTCAATTGTTATACTAATTCAGTACTTCTCTGACACCATAATTTATCATTAAAGCTCCAGATCCTGCTATTCAACAAAGTCCAAATCAGCCAATAATCTTACCTTGGGACTTAAACAAAGTTTAAGTCATTGGTTATGTTATTCAAAATTTTTATGCTTAAATCTTTTAAACTAAAGTTAGTCACAAATCATCCACATACAACAACAGCAGGACATCAGTCCGTGCCATTTTTACATCACTTGAATTGGAATCTGCTATCTATGAAAGCTATTGAGTCGCCACAATTATATTTTGACTACGTCTTTAACTACATATTCTAAACGTCTTTTAAAAGGCTGTTAAAAAGACATGTATTTATCACAGTCTACTAACTCATTTAATCACATTCTATTATCATTGTTATTTTTGAATATAAGAGACTGTTGCAAAAATATTTCATGAACAGAAATGTAAAGTAACTAAAAAACATAAAATGATCCAAATTTTAAATCTGCAAGCTAAGTCCCTGATCCCTAGGCTTCATTTTTCCTGTTCCAAAGCACAGGTAGTCAGAACTCATCCTGGCAGCAATGAGTGCAAAGCAGAAACCAGCTGTGGCTTGGCTGCCAGTCAGTCAAAGGCACCATTCATGCACACATCCATGGTTACTCAATCATTCCATATTCCATTTACCATACTCATGTAATAGAAATTAAGGGTCATGGAAGTCTATATAGCTAGAAGTGGGTGAAAAGCAAGAAATATGTCCTAGATTGGACTCTAGTCCTTCATAGGACACTTTCATGCAAATGCTCATATTTTATAACACTATAACAATTTGGTGGCACTGTTTAACATAATGAGAACATTCAGAGTACCTATTGGCAAGTAAGTGAGGACATGAGGCTAAGGTGTAAAATCTATCCAGAAATTGTCCAGCCTGGATCAAAATTTGATTTGATTTTAATTTGATTGGATATACTTTATTAATCTCTGAGGGCATATTATCTTTCGTCATAACCTTTGGAGGTCAGAGCACAGGGTCAGCCATTGTACAAAGAGCAATTTTCTGGTTAACAGTCTCATGGGCTGTGAGGTAACCCCTTCAATACGATAATCTGGTTATACAGCATTCATGAGGTGTACAGTATACAAGTAAAACTTTTTATTTATTCAGTATACTGTGTTCTACACTAGTATTACTAAATACAAATGAGGTATGGAACAGTTGGGTGAAGCATGCAAAAAATTGCAAAGCAACTATTTTTTTTGGCATAACCTTATATTGTACTTGTTTATTAATACAGGTGTAATCCACTGCATCCAATGAACAGTGTCATCTCCAGACAGAGAAGTAGCTTCAGCGACAGACTTTTGTCACTGTCCTGCTCCACTGACAGACTGAGGAGATTGTTCCTCCCCCACACTATGCGACTCTTCAATTCCACCCGGGGGAGTAAATGCTAACTTTTTTCATTTTTATTACTATTTAATTTAATATTGTTTCTTTGTATCAGTATACTGCTGCTGGATTATGTGAATTTCCCCTTGGGATTAATAAAGTATCTATCTATCTATCTATCTATCTATCTATCTATCTATCTATCTATCTATCTATCTATCTATTTAATATTTCTTGAACAGAGATCATGATTAAACACAAGGGAAGATGTTACCAACAGAGTGAAATCAAGCAAGTGGTATACATATCAGATCTGCATTCGTTTCTTAATAAAGTAATTGTTCTACAATTATTTGGTTTCTTTAATGGTAATTACATGCATGTATATAGTATTTTTTGATTATTATTTATTGTTTATTATTGTACTGTATATAATGTGAGAATTTCTTAAATGTGTTTTCTATCCAATTAATGCTAAATACACTTTGTATGTAATCAACACTTCGACTACTGAAGTAAGTATAATATCAGGCATACAAACCATAAGCTGCTGTTGCTTATGGTAGTGATATAAAGTCTTATGACTATATTTAGCTCCCCACAAGGCTTGATATTTTCTAAATACAGGAATTTAAAACTTACATTAACAACATGTTTTTGTTGTTAAGAAAGCATTTTCTACCAGGGAAGTCAGTCCCAATATAATTCCTTTGGGTTGTGAAAATGCATCACAAGAGGCCTCAGAAAATTACTAGTTGTCTATATACAGGGTTGTCCCGGGGGGTGGTGAAGCTCAGGCTTATTATTAGTGTAAGGGGAAAAACACAGTATAATAATCTGTTCATCTCGACTATGTGAACACTAAGAATAGGGATGAGTCAGTTATCTTAAATTCTTTTTAGTAGTTAATTATATTTCCACTGCAGATGGCTCTTGGGTTTCTCATTTAAACACGCACAGTTGAAAGATACTATACTCCTTTTATACCTCTTCCAAATCAATGCAGATTTCTCAGATATGACAATAAAATACAGCACTAGCTCCAGTTTAGGGTAACGGGGAGCTGGAGCCTTTCCTGAGAGCACTGAGAGCAGTATAGGAATCAACTCTGGATGGGGGCCAATGACGTGCACCCATACCAGGTCCATTAAAATAGCCAATAAACCTAATAAGTTAGATGTGTTTGAGAGGAACTTATTAGGTTAGGATAACACAGGATAACGTGCAAACCCCATGCCCAGTGGGGGGTTTAACACCAGGATGCTCAGTCCAGGAGGCAGCAGTACTAACTATTACTCTGCCCTCTTGGATTCAAAAATGGTTCTGTGTTAATGAAAGTAATAATGTTATACCAAGTGGGAGCAACTTTTGGTCCCTTTTTCTAAATCTACAATAATAATTAGCTTAGCATTAGCAACTAGCATCTTTCCCCATTGTTGCTTGCCTTTACCATATAACTTTGGGCTATGGAATTACACACTAACATGAATATGCATTATAGCCTGAAAGGACGTCAGATCTAAAATTTTTCTTTTTATATGCAAACGTCTCTTTTATACATTTCTAGCTTGACATCCTTTCTATCTCAGGTTTTGAAGAATAAAACCAATTGCGCGACTACATGACATGCAGTAACAATGAAAGCAGAGAAAAAAGAGCTCTTTCCAAATAATTTGTCTGCAGGAGGGTTTTGAAAGGTGAGGAGAAAAATACTGTTGAAAATATTCTTTTTTTATAACTATAAGAATTATAAGCATTTATAGCAAAGCATATGTAACAAATAGCATTTTGCTAACTAAATCTAGCCGTTGATGGTTTGAAAAACTGTAGCACCGCTCATTACAAAACACAAGCTTGACCATTACAGGTCATTTAGCACACATTCTTTTTTAACAAATCTAACAAAGAATTTTTGCTGTATAGAATAATTCAGTCACGGGGCAGGACAATAAAAGAAAATTCTGACATTTGGTTCTAATGGTTGATTACTGTATATACTCACGGATGAGTTCTCCCACGGATAAGTCAGGACTTGATTTTACCGTATAATTTCTGGTATTTTATAATGTCGGTCATATAAGTTGAATGTGGAAAACTCACACTATTGGTCCAAGAGATTATGATATGCTAATGGCCACCTGAGAGAGTAACCACGGAGCAAACTGCCTTTTTTTCTATGTATTGTGCCTACGTGACCACACGGTAATACCTGAAATATTCCAAAGTGACGTTTGCACTGATTTTTTAGATTTTATACCCTCATACACCTTTATCGTAAAAGCATTTGATCAGAAGAAAATATGTAGTTGGTTTTAAATTAAACGTCATTGAAGTAGCGAAAGAAATTGGTAACTGCACTGCTGCAACAAAATTCAATGCATCTAAGAAACTGATGCGAGATTGGAGGAGGCAAGAAGATGTAAAAAAAAAAATGTGTCATATTTTTGAACGGGCGTATAAGTCAGGGTCTGATTTTATGATCAATTTTTTGGGTTTCAAGACCTGACTTATATGTGAGTATATATGGTAAGTAAGTATACCTTGACAAGCACTGGAGTGAATTTTTCAGGTCAACCCTGGGACACTTTTATGTGCCTCTTCTCTCACCCCAAACTACTGTAAGCTCCAAGTATCACCACTGCTGTCCAAGTCTTGTGGATGCAGCCTAACAATCCAACACTAGGAATCCCGCACTTTGCTCTTACCTTTTACCAGTTTGTTCAAGTCTTTCTGTGACCTTCTTCTTTCTATGTCTCTCTGTTAGCACTCCTCTCAAACATCCATTCATCCCACTATATCCTAACTACAGGGTCACGGGGGTCTGCTGGAGCCAATCCCAGGCAACACAGGAAACAAACCCCAGGCAGGGCGCCAGCCCACCACAGGGCGCACACATATACACACCAAGCACACACTGGGGACAATTTAGAATCGCCAATGCACATAACCTGCATGTCTTTGGACTGTGGGAGGAAACCAGAGTACCCGGAGGAAACCCACGCAGACACGGGGAGAACATGCAGACTCCACGCAGGGAGGGCCTGGGAAGCGAACCCAGGTCTCCTAACTGCAAGGTAGCAGCGCTACCACTGCGCCACTATGCTGCCCTCCTTTCAAACACTAACACCCATATAATGCAATGGTAAGGTCGCATCTGGAGTACTTTGTACCAACCTGGTCAACACAGTAAAAGAAAGACAAAGCAGCACTTGAAGCTGCTGAAACAGAGAACAACTAAGTGCATCCCAGGACTAAGTCAAGTCAAGTCAAAATGTATTTTAAGGTCACAGAAATGTTTTTCAAACTGCTGTATATGAAAGTAGGAAAATAAAGTCAAAGATTATTATATAAAAAGTTAAGAAAGAAATAAACTTCAAAAAGTAAATAAAAACAACAAAACAATTGGCAAATACAATAACAATTTGCAACACATAAAAATGCACCATGAGCAACTAAAAGCCAGAGAGAATGTGTTTTCAGCAAAGACTTTAAAATCGACACGGAGTGACTTTTATCTGAAGCAGTAGGCTGTTCCAGAGCTGAGGAGCAGTCACCCCATTTCTTTCGCATTGATTGTAGTAAGGCCAGTAGCAACTGGTCAGATAATCTCAGGGATCAAGAAGGGGCATAAGAGACAAGGAGGTCAAACAGATAAGCAGGGGCCAGCCCATTTAAACATTTAAAAGTATAAAATACAGTTTTTAAATCAATTCTAAGACTGATGGGAAGCCAGTAGAGTGAATCCAAAATAGGAGTGATGTGCTCACGTTTACATAACCCAGTTAAGAGCCTCACAGCAGAGTTTTGGACCAACTGCAGGTGAGAGAGAAGAGCTTGACTGACACCACTGTATAATGAATTACAATAGTCAAGGTGGGATGAAACAAGAGCATGAAGAGCTTTTTCCAAATCAACAAAAGAAAGAAAAAGCTTGATTTTTGAAATGATTCTTAAATGGAAAAAACAGCTTCTTACAACAGAGCTTATCTGCTTATCCAGTTTAAGACTATTGTCGAGGATAACACTCCGGCTTTTTACAGATGTCTTTCAATGTTTTACTAAATGGCCTAAGTTAGTGACAGGCGCACTGGATGGACTAAACAGCACAATCTCAGTCACGCAGTCACCATCTCTAATCAACCTGTCCTACTCTGACAGTTTCGGAGAAATAAACCTGTTTAGTTGCAAAGAGAGGAGACTTTGTGGGGACCTAAGTAGATCCAGCAGAATTGTTTCAGCTCAAGCGTGAATCACGTACTCAAAGACACCAGTGGAAATTAAGGGGAATTCCATTTAAGACTGAAGCCAGGAAGCACTTCTTTACACAAAGAGCTGTGGAAATCTGGAACAACTGAGACAAGAATTTGAAACAGAAACCTTGACACTCTTTAAGAAGCACTTGGATGTGACACTGTGACATCTTAGCTACTAGCTAAACAAACAAGCTTGATGGTCTCCTCTTGTTTGTCAAATTTCTTACATATTTATGAACACATGAGCACAGGCTATGCATGGAAACACCTTGCTTATATTCATTTGTTGGCAGTATCCCTACTGTGGTGTGCTTGGCTAGATGGTATGTCACAATATTAATTTCTGAAAGTTTTCTCCTGCATTATTTAACTAAAATCTAAAACTGGACTAAGTGCCTCTGAAAAATTTATGTTATACAATTACTTTATTATTTTTTGGAAGATACCTCATTCTTATGTTCTGTCCCACTTAGACTTCTGAGGCAAACAGCCGCAATTTCTGAGTCATGGAGGACGAATTTAGAGTACAGCTAAAATATTTCTTCTGAAATGAAAAAGAAGGCCCTCATAAAGATTATATCTGAGTGTTAAGACTAAAGAATCTTCTCCCTGGTTGGACTATGGCACGCCATTTTATTTTCAAGGTGCTGCATTGCCTCCGTAAGTATTATATTATATGATGACTTTGAGGGTGAGAATTAAGTTCATAGATGTTTTCCATGACCAGCACTTAAATGTACATTTTTTTCCCAACAAAACAGTGTTTATTTGGGATTGTTTTAGAGGCTCTGGCTTTCCCAAAAACGTTATGACTGGTAATTCTTAAGTAGGACTCCTGGGTGAAAAATGGGATAATAAGTGGAATACATAAGTCAGATATTAAACACTGGTCCAAATGCAGATGTAAATGTTTAAAAAAAAACATGCACCTCAGAGGGTTATCCTCCAAAATCCTCTCAAGTAAGTGCTACCACCCCAAGCCGAAAGGGGGCACTGCTGCTAACTGTCTTGTCTTCTTATTACGTCACAGTGCAGAAAAAAACAAATCAAATGAGGGCAACTGACTCAGCCCAATGTGTTTCCTGGGCCATAAAGGTGTGACTGCCCAGTAGGATGTGATCCAAGTGATCTGTTAGGAAACTAACTTTGTTACGGTGGCAGCAATTTTATTTCTTTTTGAAATCCATTGTGCTTTGTTTTTGTTCAAACCTTTAACACTAGAATTAACAGAGCCTACAAAAAAACTCGTAGATCCGTCCCACCTTAAAATGCTTCGCACCTCTCCGTCAGTGTCTTTTGTCCTCTAAATGCGTGGATAAACAGCAAACAGCAAGCAGCCTATTATCACATCCTCCCACCCCGCACAGTTGTCTCAGCTCAAGTCTGTTTACCTGCGTGTCAGTTGCTTAGAGTTGTATAGAATGAGAAGTCACTTTATTTTTTTTTTATTCAGTTTTATTGAGTGTTTCTGCTGCACTGAATAAGCTTATGCCTTCTGGTGCATGATGTCGACGCAGTACGGAGAAAAAAAGAAAGAGACAAATATATGGGACATTGGGTATAAAATTAATCAGAAAACTTCATCGCACTAATGCAATATTATTTGAAAACGAACAGCGTCAGATCGGGTTTGAATATTCACTGGCGCTGTTACAGAAGGTGTGAACTTATTCAGTGCAGCAGGATCAACTCACAGTACGTGCAATATTATTTGAAAACGAACAGCATCAGATCTGGTTTGAATATACGCTGGTGCTGTTACAGAAGGCGAACTGTTAACATTTGAATCTGATGATTGCATATAGTGCTGAAGTTACTGCTCTGTACTATTCTTTCTTCTGCATGTCCTGGAGTACAAAAGAAACAGCATACATCAACATGTGGGGACTGGCAAGATCGGGGAAAAAAAAACACTGATTACAAACCAGAAGATGTTATGCGAATGAATATGAATAATACGAATAATGTTGCATCCGTTCCATTGTCTCAAAACACCACTCACATCTCCAGTTATTCCCAGTTTCAAATAAAAACTAACAGTGTCAGATCCCTGGGTGGGGGGACGGTAGTATGTATCATGATTGTGATTTAGAGAGAATAAAAGTGAAAAAAATGGTAACTTTTACAAGTCCTATAAATGTACACCATGTGTTACAGATGCAAAACAAGTGTATGTGTGTACTGTATAATATTAATAATAAGAGCAGCTCACTACTGAAAACGGCAAATATAGGAGTGAGTAAGGCTTGAACCGGGGACTCTTGATTACAAGTCAGCAAATCTTACCACTACACCACAGAAGCTATTGTTGTTGCTTTGAACCTTTTGTGAAAGTGTTTACTTGATCATTGGATTTCAGGCTTCATACATTATATAGATTATGCCTACATTTTTTCATTTATTACTAAAATATGAAAAACGTTTTTGATTTAAAAATGTGTTTACACAGATTACTGTAGAAACAGAACACACATGAAATGGGTGTGTTCCAAATAACGACCTATTATTTCCACTCTAAAAACTCCAGCACTTCACTCCCAGATAATTAATCAAGACATGAACTGGGAGAAGTTCGTGCACGTTCTAAGTCGGTGGGGGGATGAAATAGCCGGCTGCTTACTGCTTGCCTTTATTGGCACATTTAGAGGATGAAGGACGCTGGCAGAGAGGTGTGAACGGATTTAAGGTGGGCCGGATCTACGAGTTTTTTCGTAGGCTCTGGTAATTCTAGTGTTAAATAAATGGGGAAAGCCAGGCTTATATCCCAAACACTTATCGGCGTATCAGCCTGTCATTCCCACAAATGTTACAGTGCCAAAATGGGTCAGCAGTACTAATTCATCACTCCAGGATGTAGGTGTGATTTAAATTATTATATCAAGTTGGTTTTTTCATTGATATTCCAGTTTGTGTTTCGTTAACTGATGTCAGGAGAAGGGCTGCCCTTGCGTAAACTGGTTCTTTTCTGTTTTAAACTTGACACTGTTGGAACAGGTTTCAGTTCCCCATAGCTCTATTATAATTAAGAAAATAAATTATTAAATAATGAAAAAGCATACTTCTTTTTTCTTTATAAAGTTGGCAATTTGGCCAAGTGGCTACAAAAACCAAACAGCAGGAGTTTTTTTCCTGATTTGTTGTAAGGCATTCAGCACTGTCAGTTTAACCTGCCTTGTCCTCAATTTCTGGGATATTAATTGTATTGTAGAATTCATGCAAAGTATTTTGTGATGGTGTTCATCATGACATGCAACCAATAAACAATAAGACAGATGTAGTTAGCTGCTGACACATTAGTGAATTTTCTGCTATTTAGAAACACAAATATGTCAGTTAACTTCAATGCTGTGAAGCATAAAAGGGCACTTTTAACCCTTAGATATGCATTCCTTTATCTTTATTAACAATACACTCAGCACCATTTTGTTGCATTACAGTAGTCTAAAATAGTTGATAAGGAGGCTTTGTAGCTTTCAGATAAAATACCTACAAAGATTTAAAATTATGAGTGCAGTATAAATGCAGCATAAACATGCCATAGACTCTGTCACCTCATGACCCGCAATACATTTCAAATGGGGTTAGAAAATGGATGGGTAGATGGATTGACATCCCTGTCCATTATTATAGGCAGTCTGTCATCTAAAGGCAGTCATGGTTTTGAGAATCTTCCCAAACCAGTTTGTTTTCACAATTCACTGATAAAATATTTCTGGAATGAATTATTGACATACATACTAAGATCATTCATAGACATGGAAAAGCATGCTAGCTACTTCACATAAAATCAAGAAATGACTACAGGGAAATTTGAATCACACAGCGTACAATATGTATGAAGTAATTAATTAACCTTCCTACCATCTTTTCAGTTCAATTTATTTTTGTATAGCGCTCTTCACTGAGTGCAGGCTTAGGGTGCTCCAGGCAATCAGTTAATTCTAATCACACCCATGCCGGCCAACATTATTTCAGTTGTGGCCGTGTTTAAAAATAAATTGCAAAGATGTAATAAAGCAATACACATCTAGACAGATTAGATTTGTGTGGCTTAGAGTTTTGCAAAAATGTTCAAATGCACCTGTTGCCAGGCAGCAAAAAAACAAAGCTGTCAAATCCAGACAAGCATTGCCTGAGCAAGAACCCAGTGGATACAGGAAAATCATTATTAACACTGGTTTCAGGAGAGATCTCATTTAAATCATTACTACATCTGGACATGAGTTTTTACCCTGTATCCTGACCGTACGTGTTGGATCTGTTCTCATCCTTGTTGTCATTGTAATATAAGGCTGCCACATCTCAAAAGAAGTGCTGGGAGTCAAAATCCTATGGGAAACGAAGCAGGAGATGTGGGTTTAATGCTTGGTAGAGTCGTGGGTATACAGACTTCAACATAGAATTCAAATATTTCATATAGAGGGAGAGACACCAATCATGTTCATTTCTTGAAGAGCACAAGTAAGAGGTCTTACCACTATACAGTAGAGCAGGATAGTATGAACATTTTCAATGTCATTTTTGAGACTACTTCATTGTCTCTTTTCTGTTGGACACAGCAGGGCCGACTTTGAAGTATGTACTGTGGTTTTACTGGTCTGGACATTTGGCTTCATCAAATAATCTAATCGGTCATCCACATGATAAGAAACAGTCAGTTTAATGTTGGAGTAGGAACCAGAAGAGAAGAGTCATTTATAGTATAGATTTGTGCAAAGACTGAAAAAGACCAATCAGAGTAGTACTAGAAATTTTTAAAGAACTATAAAGACCTATTTCAACAAAAAGAGTTCTATATCATCTTAAAATGAATTAGAAACATGTCATTAGATATTTAGTCACTTTTGTGTGCCTACATGAGTGTCTGTATATACAGTATATATAATATAATCTTATATATAAACGTCTACGCGTGGAAGTGTATGTATCTGTCCGGCCCGGAAGCCTGGAAGGCAAACCAATACTGGAACAGAAAAGAAAGCAGTTCTCTGCCTCAACCATGGGATGTGCAGAAGATGCCAACACTGTAGCGGAGATGCTGATATCCAGGAGGGCTCAATTGAGGACCCTTGCCTGGCCAGGAGTCCAGTATGCTGGTAGGACAGGGGGAGAGAAAATTTATTAACTATTTGATCCCCCAAGATTTGACATGGCAGCATCCCTGCTCTATGGCGCCCGTACGGACACCCACAGCTAGGATCTGTAGTCTGGCAGATTGGCCTTTTTGGGTTCTGCAAGGAGGTACTGCAGAGATCTGTTAACTTTAATTTGCAGAACTTACACGTGATCTGGAAGTGCTTCCAATGCACCATGCCCTAACACTAGAAGTACTCCTGGGTGCTAGATAAAAGGAGTCAATCTGCCTCTCCTCAGGGCATTGGAGCCAGAGAAGAACTTTTGCTTGAAGAAAGACGAGTAGGATGGAACCAATGGAAGACTTTTATTCTTATTACTGTGGTGTGCTGTGTGGGAAGATTCTAGAGGGGCCTTTAAAGGTACAGGAAAGTATAAAAACATTGTATTTGAACCTGTGACTGTTGTTGTGTCAGTTGTGCTATGGATTATAAGGTCCTCCTTGCGTGGAGTTTGAATGTTTTCTCCGTGTCTGCATGGGTTTCATCCGATTGCTCCGGTTTCCTCCTACAGTCCAAAAACATGCAGGTTAGGTGCATTAGCGATCCTAAATTATCCCTAGTGTGGGTGTTTGTGTGTGTGTGCCCTGCGGTGGGCTGGCGCCCTGCCTGGGGATTTGTTCCTGCCTTGTTCCCTGTGCTGGCTGGGACTGGCTCCAGCAGACCCCCGTAACCCTGTGTTAGGATATAGCGGGCTGGAAAATGACTGACTGACATACAGAATTTACACTTAACTTTACCTTGCATTCATATACATATAAACATTAGAGGGGGAAAAATGGTAGGCTACAACAAAATAATAAGCCAGCTTATTAGTGTTTAACAGTATATCAATAACACCATCTATTACTTGAATTAAATGGTTGGTCATTGCTATCGAAAGATTCAGGAACAGAGGACCACAGAAATACACAAAGTATTACAAAATCTGAAATGCTGAGAAGCCTGGTGTTTGATATTCAGAAGACCAGAGGATTTCAATACTTGTTGATAGGCATTGCAGGCAACATTGGAGTTTTTGTTTAATTTCGATTTATACTGAATTTTTGTTCCAACTTGTATTTGTAGCATTTAATCCACCTTAATAAAATAAGCGTACGTGTGTCTGTTTGTGTGTTCATCTGGTTGCTGTGTCTCTCTCATTCCAAAAGATGGAGCATCAAAAACATAATTAGCAGTAAAATGCAAATTACATTTGTCATTCCATTAGATGGTGCATCACAAACATTAACACTGCTTTTACGAATCCCATACCAAGTGGCATATGACTGAGACATATGCATTGCAACATTAATGCTGAAATCTGCATTGATTACTTAGATTTCAACACATCTCAGACGGGCAGCAATGCTAGTTTTTCATTTAACAACAACAGACACAACAATAACAATAATAACAAAAGAAATAATAATAATCATCTATTTGGACTAGCCTAGGAGATACAGACAGAGCGAAGTTAAATTAAACGATCAACATGATAACATAACAGTAACTCTAGTCTTTAGATGTATTGCTAAAGAATTATTTAGTTCAAAATAAAAATGTAAAAGTCTACTAAATGGATTTATATTACAAATTTGAGCTAAAATATCAAATATCATATTATATCTGGTTTGCTAAAAATAATCTCTATTCAGCTTCTTCCCTAAGAAACTGACATCATACATTAAGTGGTGATATTGCGTTATCTGAATATGCTAGCCTGAACACAACAAACACAAATCATGGGTCCATATTTAACGATAATTATATTTCAAATGTATTGAAACTTGTTTTTATATTGCATTAGTCAGTGTATTTCAGGTCCTTAAAATAAATTTATACAGTATGTTTTTGGTTTATGAGATAAGATAATGATTTTGCTGTTTACTGAGTAGACTGACAGGTCAAGTGCAGATCTGTATTTATAGACCCCACTGCATCTAGTATGCACTTTATAAACTTAGTTTTACTTTTATGACTTTTCTAAAGCATTGGTCTAGTAAAGGAGGAGCATACATGATGCCTAAGCCATTTTAAAACTGTAAGATTTAATACATTTAGTACATTCTTTTCAAATGTAAACATCCAGAGATAAACCAGAAAACTAGACAGAGCTTAACATTAGGCATTTGATCATTTTATGTGCCAGAATGTTCTGGTCACAGAGAGAAAGAGGAAGAAGGGGCATATGGATTACTGTTTCAGTTATTGGATGCAACCTAGCTGATTACTGTCTGTCCATCTACCATAATAGTTTACAGTCTTAGTGCTGTCTTTTTGGAATTAATCAAGCTGTGCAACCTTTGGACATTTTCTTTGAAACAATTCACCTTGGACACAGCAGAAGAGCAAAGAACTCAGAGAGAAGCAAGAAACTTGCACATGTTCCTGTTTTACCAGAGACTCTTGTATTAATGATGTGTTGATTTCCTGGATGCTTGTTTCAAGACAGAAAGCCAGCAATAAAAGTCAAACTAAGTGATATTTTTTTAGACTCTTTAAGCGTTCTGTTCTTCCATCTCCAATTCTGAGTGTGACATTGTATGTGGAAGGATTAGGGAATTAGTAAAGACTGCAAAATAAGTATACCCACATGACGCACAGACTATCAGAGTGTTCCATTAAAAGATCCACTTTACGAACACATTTTACGAAGAATACAGTAATTTTGAAATGAAAATTACTTGTTTAGTGTTGCTGCTTCGCGGTCCTATTGTCATGATTTTGAGTCTCCTGACTTGTGACTCACTATCTGTGTGGTGACTGCATATTCTTTTCATCTATGAATAGGTTTTTATCCGAGTATGTGTATGTTCTTCCACATTTCGAAGACGTGCAGGTTAGGTAAACTGACAACTCTAAAATGGCTGTACATGAGTAAGTGTAGGTGTGTGTATGAGTGAATCCTGTAATATTCAGACAGTGTATCCAGGGCTGGCTATTGCTTTGCATCTGGTGATGCCAGGATAGGCTCCAGCCCCATCATGGCTGTGAACTTTGATAAATAAGATATGAAAATGCATGGATGGAAGGAGTTAACTCTGTTTCTTTATCACAAGTCCAGATTTACAGCCACACTTAGTACATAACAGGCTTCATCTGCTCCATAAAGAGGAAAAACTCAGCTCTGCTCCTCTCTGCTTCAATTCCAGTTTATATCTTCAACTTTAATAAAACCACTTGATTCATCATCCTCTATCTGCCTAGTAACAATATTTAAAATTTAGTTGAATTTATTACTTTCTACTCAGTGCCTATTTCTACTATGCATTTAAACTTCAGTTATGCTTACATGAAGAAATTAATCTCAGACTGAGGCTTGCTGATTATTTTGTAATTATGATTACTGAAGATTTATTTCTCAACTCAGGCTGACAGGCTGTTGTTTCACAGTATGTGCTGTATAAGAAAAAATTTCAAATTCTATACAGGGATTGGCAAACACCCCCGCAAATCAACAACTAATAAGTACGCCTTCTTTCTTGTACTTTTCAACCCTTACTATATTACTGCTTCTCTTTTTCTGAAATGTTGTCATATTGAAACTCACATTCTTCACTAGTGAAATGCGCTCACTGTCACAAGTATCTGCCACTGTCACTGTTTCCATACCGTGATTACAGTCTGATATAGCATCAAAACACTCTAGGCCACTGACCAGATCCCCACATAGACCACCTTTTTACATAATGCTTTACAGAATGAATGCCACCATGCATTTATGGTTTACCAACAGCTTAAAATATACTGTGGATCGTATTTCCCAGGAGATGCAAATGAATCATTTTGTCAAGACTGACACGTTTTAGTTTTCTTCCATCCATCCATTATCCGAGTCTGTATCTCCATTAAATGGTCTAACTGGAACCAGACTCTCAGCTATCAGCATTGAGTGTACAACAGTGTGAAAGGGTCCTCTTCTGGCAAGAGGTTGCCAGGACAGAAGTACCATCAGTATGGCTCGGGATAGTCTTATATTCTGTGAAAGACCTTACTGAAGACTAAGTGATCAGAAGCCACTGCACACATGCACTAGACTAGGTTTGCTATTCGGCTAAGACAAGTTGAAACCTAAGTAGTCAATGAAAACCTCTGTTTGCAGTGCACCATGCAATGTATACGTGCATATATAACATACTCTGTTATATGCCATTTGCTATGGGATTTGTAAAAGTAGTATTAATGTTTGTGTTCCATCAATTGGAATGACAAATGTAATGCAATTTATTGCTAAAAATGTCTGTGATATGCCATCTTTTGGAAGAGACAGAGCAACTCTGTGAATACACAAACAGATACATAGACAGACATCCATCCATCCATCCATTATCCAACCCACGATATCCTAACTACAGGGTCACGGGGGTCTGCTGGAGCCAATCCCAGCCAACACAGGGCGCAAGGCAGGAAACAAACCCCGGGCAGGGCACCAGCCCACCACAGGGTGCGCACAAACACACACCAAGCACAAACTAGGGATAAGTTAGAATCGCCAATTCACCTAACCTGAATGTTTTTGGACTGTGGGAGGAAACTGGAGCACCCAGAGGAAACCCACGCAGACACGGGGGGAGAACATGCAAACTACGCGCAGGGAGGACCCAGGAAGCGAACTTGGGTCTCCTAACTGCAAGGTAGCAGCACTACCCACTGGGCCACCATGCTGCCCCATAGGCAGACATATATCTTTTAATTAAGGTGGATACACTAGTATTATTGATACAAATATTTTACGCAGATGGAATGGCCTTCCTGCATGCCAGAGGCCAGGTGACCAAACAGAAGACAGGGACCTCAGAACATCTCCCTAAAGAGAGAGCGACACTAGATAGATCTCCATTCCAGCAGGTGCAAGCACATGACCACCACATTTAAAGTTTCCCTCTTCAGAGTGAGCTCAGAAATCCAGTAGCCTCATTTTCATTCATGACGGGACAGCAGAACATTATCCACTTAAAGAGAAAGGTCAGCTGGGAGGGTGCATTTAGGTCCTAACTCTATAATAATAATAATAATAATAATAATAATAATAATCTGCGGTGGGTTGGCACCCTGCCCGGGATTGGTTCCTGCCTTGTGCCCTGTGTTGGCTGGGATTGGCTCCAGCAGACCCCCATGACCCTGTGTTCGGTTTCAGCGGGTTAGAAAATGGATGGATGGATGGAATAATAATAATACATTTTATTTATATAGCACCTTTCTCATGCTCAAAGCACTTAAAAGAAATTGAAAAATGAACAACAGGGCTTATACAAACATTGGAAACAAATAATATACACATAAAACAGTATATAAAGATAAATTCCTGAAACACAAAGCTTTAAATTAGACTTGCAGACCAAGAGAAAAAAAAACATAATAAATAAACAAAATATCCAAACAATACAAGAAACCTGTGAAGTAATAGCATAATTTTTGATACAAATGCAAATCATTTTGAGCACCTGGACAGAGGGGAATGTCAGGGTAAGTAAAATGGCTTCCTCAACAAATGAGTTTTAAGTTGTTTTATAAAAGAATGAATTGTGTCAGCTGATCTCATTAATTTAGCAAGGTTGTTTGAAAATCTGGGCGCTATAGAGGTGAAGGTTTTGTCACCTGCAGAGCACAGGTAAGTCTGGGACACAACAAGAACGCCTGAATCAGTGGACCTTAATCGGCGAACAGGATCATAGTGATGTAGGATGTTACTGGTGTGGTCATTTAAAGCTTTCTAGGTGAGTAACAGCATTATATTCAGTCCTATAAGACACAGGGAGCCAGTGAAGGTTGAGCAGGATGGGTGTTATGTTCTCACTGTTGTGAATCTGTGTAAAGACTCTTGCAGCAGAGTTTTGATCCAGCTGTTGCTGTGAGAAAAGGTTAGCAGGGGTGCCTGCCAGTAGTGAGTTACAGTAGTCAACAGAGATGTAATAAAAATCATGGGCAAGTTTCTCAGCATTAGAAAAGGAAAGACATGAACAAAAACACAGTACATGTTATGGGAAATGGAAGTAAAAATGTTTCTTAATGTTGCTTATGTGAGTAGAATAAGAAAGGGAGGAATCAAAAATGATGGCAAGATACCTTGTAGTAGGAGAAAGTCTGATGATATCATCACTGAGAGTAATTATTTTCTTTAGCTGACTTTTAGTTCCAGTAGACATGACTTCAGTTTTGTTGCAGTTTAATTTTCAAGAGTTATGTTCCACACAGGTTTTAATTTCATTGAGTCAAGTTGTTAGCTGAGAAAAACTCTAAAAAACTTTCACGTTTAACAAATCAAGGCCTGGCTGTGCATTGACATTAGTTTGCGACTAAAGTATATCAATATAGCAAAAGCAAGTCCACCCACCACTGTCACTAGAAGTAAGCCTACTGGGCAGCATGAAACCACCTTGCGGTCAATGTGCTTTCAGTTCTAGAGCCAGGAAGAGAGTTTGGGGCAGAGGCTTAGTTATTATAGGCAAAGTGAGCGGGTGAAGACAAACTCTTGTGAGTATATGTTAAGGGTCACTCTTATAGCTTCCTTCCAAACGAGGGAATTACACACGTTTTATGTCATGTGTTGTTTTACCATTTTTGTCTGTATTGTTTTTGCCAAAATAAAAGTGGCTCACTGACATGATTTTGTATCATCAAAAAATGTCTTTATTTGACATTTCTGCTGGTCATGACAAGTGGGCAAGTCAGCAAATGACTCCACCTAATGGAATTGGGTCAATAGCCTTGTTAGACAGGCCCAGAGGGATGGCAGCATAATTATTTTTGTCCATTAACTTGCAGGGGTGAGGGCATCATAATTACTTGATGCCAAAACAGAATAAAATTATAATAAAAAATGCAATAAAGTAGATCACAACACACTCTCTGACAAAATTGTGACAGTGACATGCAGCTAGTTAGTTAAATTAAATGAGAGATGACTTGTGCTGAATAAAAACAATGGTACAGTGAGCCATCTAAAAGCTAAGAATAACAGTAGGGGCTAAAAGACCTCAGAATATGCCCGTAATCTATCAGCAAGAAAATAAATGGTGTAGTTGTGGTGAGCCAAGGAGCACAAACACTGTACACTGGAAAACCAACATCAAAACTGGTGAATTTGAGGTTCTTAAGATTCATGCTGCCAATTGGACTAGGATGTTGTGGTTCTTTTAGTGTGCAGTAAATATAATCAGGTAAATTAAATTTAAACAGGTAAATTAATGGAAGGAATTATTAAGGAAAGGTAGCAGTCAGCATAAGTTCAAATGAGGGATGTCACGTTTTACTGACATACTGGAATTAAATGAGGAAGCAACAGAGGGATACAACCACAGTGGAGCTTATGATATTATTTAGCTGGACTTTCAGAAAGAATTTGATAAGGTCCCACATGAGAGGTTGGCCTGGGAGTTGAGGGCATAGTATGTAGATGGGAGCAAAATTGGCTCAGATATATGAAGCTGAGGGTTATGGTGTGAGGAACCTTATCAGAATTGGGTGATGTTAAGAGTCATTTCCCTCAAAGGTCAGGTGCTAGGGCCACTGCTTTTAAAAAAAAATATACACGATTTGAATAGGAATATAAATAACAAGTTGGTTAAGTTTGAAGATGATACCAAGCTAGGTGGATTGGCAGATAATCTGGAATGTATTGAATCATTACAGGATGATTTGGACAGCATACAGGCTTGGGCAGATTTGTGGAGGATGAAATTTAATGTCGGTAAATGTAAAGTATTACACATAGGGAGTAAAAATGCTAGGTCTAAATACATAATGGGAGGTCTGAAAATCAAGAGTACACCTTATGAGAAGGATTTAGGGGTCAAAGTGGACTCTACACTATCAACTTCCAGACAATGTTTAGAAGCCATTAAGAAGGCTAACAGAATGTTAAGTTACATAGCACGATGTGTGGAGTACAAGTCCAAGGAGGTTACGCTCAACCTTTATAATGCACTGGTGAGGTCTATTCTGGAGTACAGTGTGCAGTGGCTACAAATAAGACATAGCAGTGCTTGGAAAAGTGAGTTACGAAAAAAGATTAAGGGAAACTAAAGCATTTTCAGTTTAAGCAGAAGAATATTAAGAGGTGTTCAAAATTATGAAAGGAATTAGTACAGTGGATCGAGACTTTAAAATGAGTTCAACAAGAACACAGGGACACAGTTGGAAACTTGTTAAGGGTTAATTTCACACAAGCATTAGGAAGATTTCTTTACATAGAGAACCACAGACACATGGAATAAGTTACCAAGTATTATGGTAGACAATAGGACTTTAGGGACCTTCAATGTTAGACTTCATGTTATTTTAGAAGAATTAAGTGGATAGGACTGGTGAGATTTGTTGGGCCTGTTGAATGGCCTGTTTTCATCTAGATTATTCTAATGTGCTAATGTTCTAATCATTCATTTTTACATCTCTGTGATTTACAGTTTTAATGCCTATGCAGACATTAGACATATGTAAGCAAAAGACCTGTATGCGTGTGTATGGAGCAGTCCGCTCTGCTCACGCTCAACCACAGCCATTATATGGCACAAGCATACACTTTTACATTTTTGTCAGAGCTTGCACGCACCTTATTACAAAAGACCTGTGTGCAGCAAATGCTGCCTTGAAACAACAACATCATACTAAGGATACAGGTCAAGAGACACAACGTCAAAATGTTGAAAGGAAGCAAATGCCACAGCTCAGCAATGTGAAAGTGAAACACCTCAGGCACATAGGGCAAGGCTTGACATTTTCACTAAAAACATTGTCTATCTGGAGGTATTTTATCAAGACAATAGGACTAATAGGACTCATGTCAGTGGTATGGCTAAGATATGGTATCACCAGTGTCTTCTTACGAAAGCCACTGGGGTAACAAGCACAAGGTGGGTCCATGTCCTATCCACTGGGTCATTCTTAAGAGTTAGCTAATGCTTCTCATGAATATAGTAAAACTGCTAGATAGTCATCAGGTTGTTTTTTGTCCTGAAGACCACGCCCAGCTAGTACAATATAAGTAATTTAACTTGACTTAATTTTTTGCTATATTTACATACTTGTGCATGGATTATGCGAGTATGTATCCCCATTTAAAAGTAGCTGGAATATTAGATGCTATATGTGCTGAAATATAAGACTTCTTTCAAATTTAAGCAAGACCTCAAATCAACGCAGAGATGAAGGTCAGGCACAAAAAGCAATGGTGTATCTATAGGCAGGGTGGACAGGGTAGTTCCAAAGAGGATGATGGAGTTGGTGGTGGGGAGGTTAAGGACACAGTGACTGCATGGCTATTGTTTCCCAAGGCTTTATTATTAACATGCTTGCCTGCTTGAAACCAGAAAGAGGGAATTAATGGTGTTACCATTTCGCATGCCTCCATAAAGATTAATTATGACTATTGCTCTATTATGTAGAATATATCCTTGATATACTTCATTGATGCTGGTCAAATTGTTAATTGATTTAATTTAGTTATATTTGATGCAAAACTAATTTATTTTTTTGCACAAGGGACACATCCAAGTAGTGTCAAACTACTAACAAAATGTTTTGAACTATCAGTCGGTGTGAATATTGTGGTTAGAGAGAGAAAGAACTGTATTGTTTATTGGACTCATTTCTGTAAACAAAATTTGAATAGGATGATTAAAGATCAGCCATCATATCCCGGTGCTTGCTGTTTGTCTTTCACTATGGTTCAAAACTGGAATGGTGCAGACAAATGCCATATAGCCTCTACTGCCTATCTTTCATAATTTAGTCTTTGGAAGCATTTCTTCCTAAGCAAGCAACCTTGGTACATTAGAACAGCCAAAGACTCAGCGATAGGCAAGAAATTTGCCCATTGATCGTGTTGTGCTAGAGATTCTTGTTCTGATGATGACAATGATAATAGAATCCTTATCTCTATTGTATGTGTGAAGTTAAAGTAGCGTTAAAGGTCAAGTCAAGTACCATTTATTCCATTGTGTTTAAGTGTCTTATCATTTGTTTTGAACTATTTTTCTACTTTTGAGTTGATAGTACTCTGTAAGATAAAAAAAACAACTAATTGTAAAAGAGCATGGTCCCAATATAAAATACAGATCCATCCTGACGGGTATCAACAATGCATACAGGTGAGGATGTTGTAGCGGTTTTTCATGGGACATATTAGGTTCCCTTGATGCATAGAATACCTGAACATTGTTGTTAATAAAGTACTTCACTTTTTGGCAGCCAAATTGGTTATTTAACAGGATAATCCTTGGCTATGAAGACATCAAAATGGCAGTAGGAACAAGCATGTAAAGTCTGCTTAAAAAGTTGCCTCACGTGTCAGTATATTCTAGTAAAGTTTGGCATCAGTTTAGAAGTCCACCACAAATAAATGAGCCATAATTGTGTCACAAAGTGGAGTCAACACAGGCCTTCATTCTTATGTCACATTGTCAACACGTTTGAGTCTACACCCTACTAAATTCAGGCATATTTATCAGCAAAAGTAAAAACAGCTTGATATTTGGCAGATGTTCTTAATGAAGCAGTCATTCCTGCATATGTTAAAGGTTCTTATCTAATAAACACATAGTAATTAACTGCTGCTGAAAAGAAGATGGAGCTGCACCTTCAGATACCTGCACCTAAAGCTATTTTGAGTCTTCAGGAGTGCGCCAAGATCTATCCATACATGCCAAAGGATTCATGTACTGTATATTCACCAATCAATTACAATTACCTTTCCTTTCTGAAAGTTTGAAATGTAAAAATGATACTGCTAACTTTTTTGAGTGTTTCTGTTCTTTCTGTCTTTTCTCAAAATTAGAAAAAGCAGTCCAGTCTTTGTCTCTCTGACATTAGTGCACAAATGTCAGCTAACTAAAACACTCACAAGAATGAGACATATCTTGCAGGATCTCCAGCTCAGCTTAAGAAATTTGAATTTTGGATCCTGCCAACTTGTCACATCATTGTCTGTCAGCAGCCTTACAGTCATACTTGACAGTATCCTGAACTTTGAATCTCATATCTCAGCTACAGTCAAAGCTTCATCCTATTAGCTCCAAAACATTGGCAGAGTGCAACCTTACCTCTCCATCTGAGATGCTGAGATACTCTGTCATGCCTTTGTTATCTTTACCTATATTTCAATTTTCTTTCCAAATAATTTTGCTGCAGAATGATTTAATGGGGTGCAGTTGGTTCAAAATGCTGCCGCCACAGCCCTCATCTCCCTTAAAAGCACATCTCCCATCAGATGACCCGACTAAACAGATTTCCTGCTTTATTTGAAATAATAAGTAAAACCTTGAGCTTAGGATTTATATTTCTTATATTGTTTTATTGTATTCATTTTTATGTTATTTATTGAGATACTTTATCATTATCTATGTTTTTCAGTGCTTACACATTACATGTGGATGCAGTGAGTCGCTGGACAACATGGTGTGTACCCGTGCAGCATATCCTTTCAGCACAATTTAATTTTTAAAGAAGATATCCAAACATTAAGACTTGTCTTGTGGGACAACTTGTGAGCAATGACGAAATAAAATAACTGTATACTTTTCCAGTTTAGAATCTCATATTGTTTCTAATTCTGAACTTTAGTTTTGGTGAAACATCAATCATCTACTGTAAAAGGTTTGTGCCAAATAACTCTTAATAGATTTAAGACCATTTCTATTATTCTACTGATCATATAGTAAGTTTGTTCAAATTTATAAATCATTTTTGTATACATACAAATATAAGGATCCCAACAATCCTGTATTAAGAACTACTGTAGTTGAAAAGGTATATCACAAATTAAGAAAAACTATATATGGAATTGCTGTCTCTATCTGTGTATAAGGTCAGCTACAGAAGCCCATGTGTTAATTAGAAAAGATAGATAGATAGATAGATAGATAGATAGATAGATAGATAGATAGATAGATAGATAGATAGATAGATAGATAGATAGATAGATAGATAGATAGAGTGGTTACCACAGGGTGCTGCTAGATCCCAAAACACCCGACACACAGGCTCTAACAGAAGTTTTGCCATAAACAGAATGATTTTATTGGTGTGAAACGTTTCACTGGCCAAACTTTCCCACAGCACACCCACAAGTACAATTCGATTGCAACACACAGCAATTCTTTGAATGGCTGTCCGAGTTGTGGTAGGCAGCTGCTTTTATGTCACATACTGAAGTACTTCCAGTGTCCCGATGTTGGTTCAGAAGCATTTTTCGGTTAGGTGGAAGCCTGACAAAATAGGGCTCGTCAGTCTCCACAGCACCCCCTGTCAGTGCCCACGGAACCCAACAGGGCTGAGCTAAAGAACCCCAGTTTCTATGAAGGCCTATGGGAATTTGGGGTGCTGCTGCAACCCAGGAGGGCTGCCATCTAGTGATCTGGAGAAGACAATGCCCTATTAATGCTCCAGGATGCAGGTGTCCTTTCTAGGTGAGGTTCCTGGGGGGCACCCCTCACAATAGGTACAAAGATATTCATCTCTAAGAATAAATTTCCTTCAGTATCTTAGACAAAATAGTAAAATCTATACACACAATATGAACTATGAAAATGTCACCTGAAAGAGTGACTTATTATTATGTCATTCGTGCAGTACACCTCATCCAATTAGCAGGGTCAACCTACTTCTTGACCATATAATTCAGCCACTCTATCACCTGAGGCAGAGATACAGTTTAAATGCTAGCAGGAAATATGAAAGGCTGAGATGTCAAGGAAAGAAAATGTGTTAGCATGTAACTGTCTTCCATGACTTGTTCTTTCAATATGTTACACCGCCTGCTGCATATACATTTTATTCCCTGTTTTAAATTCTGACTTGACTCCAGATTTATCTTTCGTTAGATTGTTGTGACAATATATAAGCTGTACTAACCTTATTATACACAATTGCTTTGCATTATATTCTTGCTTGCTTTGCAAAGTACGTTGTGATGATGGTGATTGTTGTAGAAAGTTTTATGTGTTAAGAAAAATAAAGACCAATCTATGGAATAACCTATCGAGCAAATTTGCATCAGATAACTGAAATGAAAAAGTTAACTCTTGTGTTCCCTACTGTTAATACAAGCCACATGCTACTTACTGTGTGTGTAAGTGTTATATAGTCGGGGCTTTGGCTGCACCTTAGGAAGAGTCATCTGGTTTTTGTGTTAATGATGATGGGTAATCAAAGTCTCAAATGAGTCAGAACTGGGCAGTAATTCATGTGGGGCCTCAGAGTAGCTGCCGGCTAGGCCTTCCCCATAAATGGTAATTTATGACCATTGAATCAATGCAATCTGAAGAACGAGGTTTGGGGGTCACCTCAGGGCATTGTGCCATAATAATAGAAAGAATTTTCATGACCAATCAATTGCTGCCCCAGAAGTGGCATTGGTGGAGGAGGGTGAGGCATTTTCATGAGATATTATTTTCTGTTCCACACATGGGGTTCCTTTCTTGATGTTTGCCATCAAGACGGTCATAATTTTCACAATGTGACTGCTGCTCCATCTTTTGTGAGTGAGCACCCGTTTTGGTAAAGCAGTGGGGGTTTAGGTTCATTTTCTGTTGCACCATTAAAACCTCAATGCTCTTGATTCAGAGCTGGAATTGAACGGGGTTTATTTCTTTCCAGTATGAATGAAGAGGAAATGTGTCTTCTTCATCAAAATGTTTTTGTATTTTTTTTTCATCTTCAACTGAGATATTAAATAAACTGTGAACTAACAGCCTATCAAAGACCAGCTACCATAAAGAGAGCAATGGTGCATTTGGGGGAAAATATCATGCAAAGGACTGACATAAAATGGTAAAAAATACAAATTAAAATGTCAAAGTAACTAGTATTTAAATGACTGTTTCCAAAAATCTGCATAAGACTAAACACAATGCAAGACAACATAAGGAAATCCCACATGACCTCCTAGAGACACGTATAAATAAGAAGTAGTAACATGAGTGCCTGAAATAGATGTTTCACTTCACCATCTGGAGTGCAGGGTGAGGGCAGGATATGAAAAAATCCCATAGAGAAGGAGCTGGGACTAATTTTATGTTTTTGTTTCAAACAAAACAATTATTTTGATATAAAGGGCTTTGCCACAGCTTGAGTCCTTTTTACTGTTTCTCCATGCTGTAATCAGCGCATGCTCCCAACCTCCTCCTCCTCCTCCTCCTCCTCCACATCCTGGAAGAAAATCTAGCACTATGGAAGGTTCCAGTAGTTGGCAGCAGACATGTCATGTACAGTCCCTAATGGATTTGTGCCGTACCCAAAGGGAACAGCACAATGTTGCCCTGTTTACCAAGGCATATCTGCGGTGTACTTCAGTATGTCCTTCACCGACAGCCTCAGATATATTCAAAAACTTCAAAATACAAAAATTCATTTTTTAAAACTGTTTACCTTAAATGTTTATTTTATATATCATTTGTTGGAGTGTCTTAATTTAGTGTGTTTAATTCAGTGTGCTCCTCATATTCGGGGGTTTCCTCAAATGACTCTAAAGCAAAGTTTCTTAAACTATGGGTCATGGGTTGCCGCCGTTGCGTCGCCATGTATTGTTGTATTTAATGGTAATGGGTCACAGATGGATTGCGAATTTGGTTGCACTGGATTGCCAAAGGTTGATTAAGCATCGATTACCCTTGATTACCCAACCCTCTGACAATCATCTATGATTCTGCCATGGTGGATGCCCCTGCACTAATGACAGCCAAGGCATTAAACAACTTATGGGTCTCGAGACACTAAAAAGGGCAAGATTAGATTGCAACAAAAAAAAAAGAAAAAGAAACTACGCTCTAAAGATATGAAATAGAAAGATGCAAGCATAGAGTGTAATGGAGTACTGTAGCTCTCAATTATCAATCTTGCTTAATTTAGGGTCACGGGGAGCCAAATTCTATTTTAGAAGCATAGACATGAGGCATAAGAAAAACGTATTGTGACAGACAACCAGGGCTCTACCTGGAAGGACTGGGGAGAAAACAGGCACAGGGCACTAGGTGGCAGCCCCCCTGAGTTGCTACAGTACCACAGGTTCCCACACAGCATGCTGGGACCTGGTGTTTGTGAGCTCAATCCTGTTGGGTTCTAGAGGTGCTGCCAGTGGGTGCTGTAAGAATTGGTTAGCCCTATTTTATCGGGCGTCCACCACACTGGAGAGTACTTCCTGATTCATGCTAATGGGCCACATTGAGTGCTCCCATGTCAGGCAAAAAAGAGACCACCTTACTCATTCAGGGAGACAGAGTCGGGAGGAAGAGAGACGAAGTTTGCTGGAGGAGGAGTGGAGGCAGACAAAGATAAGAAAAAAAAAAGAGTTCTTTATTATTGTGCTTTGTACTGTGCATTGGTGGGAAATGGTTGGAAAGCTGAATAAAAGGTGTGTGTTGCTTTGAACTTGTGTGCACTTCTGTCTTTGTTGGATTTGGGGACCTGGTGTTCCCCCTGGAGGCCACAATATCTATTTTTACTATGTTATGTACTGCATATTGGCTTTTGTAAAATTTATTATACATGTTTATATAAATCTGTTTATCAAGTGTATATCAGTTTTGATCATGGGTGTTATTTACACCTTTTCATCCCACCCTAACTGCACCCTATACAAGTTCCCCAAATCAGGATAATATAATATAATACTAGGGGGGCAAGCCCCCCGGTGCCTTTGGCACCAAATCCCCAGTTGGAGCTAGTCTGCCGCTCGCGTTGTGAAGAGGGGGGGCTGAACATACCCCAAGGAGACGTGGTCGCTCTTCTGAAACCCCCTCTTAAATGGTAAAACAATGGGAAACAAGTACAGTTTTGTTTTTTTTTTAATTCCTCTTTGCTTGATTAGCTACTGGCTTGCTGCTGCTGCCGTGCTGCGTGATCTGCATCTCGCACTGTGCTTCGAACATTTTAAAGCCTGTGCAGCAGCGGTCCTACTGCTTGTGTTTTATTTCCAGCCCCGGGCGTGGTTAAATCTCTTGGCACTCTTGGTTAAGTTTTCTCTCACGGGATGTGAGTTCTTGATATTTTTTACTTTATAATTTAAAATAGGAATAAGAATCTGAAAATCTAACAATATCACATTAAAGTCTGATACATTCTGAAAAGAATGATACCAAACATATATATGTAGGTTTTAAAATAAGCCCGATTTAAAGCATGACAATAAACGTGATGTTAAAACTTCACATAAAATCATTGCACAAAATCATTGCACTATAGGCTTAGGATTTTATATATAGAGAGTAGATAATAAGCATCTTTTTTTTCAGTGAAATTGAATTCTGTTATATTGTAGGATGGATATTGTTCCATGTACAGAGTAAAGTGAAAATCGAGCTAATCAACATGCAACACATTGCCATGATCAATGAGTATTAGATAGATAGATAGATAGATAGATAGATAGATAGATAGATAGATAG
>JANRMT010062813.1:89882813-89911090 GCA_026402145.1 Polypterus bichir lapradei
TAGATAGATAGATAGATAGATAGATAGATAGATAGATAGATAGATAGATAACACTATATTTGTCTCCAAAGGGATTTTACAGAAGCTTAATAAGTAAATAAATAAATAAATAATTTTAAAAATATGAATAAGATGAAATAAAACTGAACATATTTCTCAGAAAATAAAATTAAACACCTCCTGGCCAAAGTGAATTTGTAAACATCACAAATCAAACTAACAAATGGGCAAGATAGAAAAAAGTGCATCTTCATACAGAAAGTGAACTCCCCATTTGTGCATCTTCTACATGGTCATTCTCTGCGACTGCATTTGTATGTCTTAATTAGACCAATACTGTAACTTTAAACTTTCACTACTGTGTTTTCTAGAATTCAAAATCAGTCTCATTTTCTGTTATTCTGCAAATCGACATCCTAGGTTTTATCTGTTACGGTGTTTTAAGTCATACAAGTCATAAGGGACCAATATTCCTTGATGGTAACTCACAAAAATGTTGCATATAGTAAAATACAAGAAACAAGTGTGTTGGGTGGGTTACATACCAAATAATAACCAGTGGTGCATTCTGAAGCTCCATGACGTTGTGAAATAGTCAGGTTTATGATTTTGTGTAAACTGAGATGATGGGCTAAAGTATTCAAAGTATTTTTTGATGTTTTGCTTGCTTATAACTGTAATGAATGACATCTTCACCCTGCATATTGTGTATGGATAATGCTAAAAATGAATGACAGACTATGAATATTGAAATAATAGGAAATGAGTGCTAAAATACACAATATTATTGCAGTGTCAGACGTGAATGATTATATGACCAACTACTGTCATATCTTTTTAAAATCCCATTAATCTGATGTAAAGAGCGCCTCATCAGATGGCTTATTTAAATCTGAGTCACTGCTCATTAATTATTACTCCACTTCATTAAATTAACCTTTTTTATCATCACACTGCTTTTCTTTTATTTGACACCAAGGTATGCACGGTGCTCCTTCTCTATACATGCCTGTTGTATACAATGCAGAGTAATATCTTTTTGTTGCCACCTAGTGACAGGTGTATGAAAGTGAAGCACTGCATTTCTGTGGAATTGAGAAATATTTAAATATTTTAGTAAACCTTGTAGTAGAGCTACTTTAAATCCGACACCAAGGTTACTTCTGTTAGGTGGCCAAGCACAAGTGATGATGGATACTTATTGATTTTGTTACTTTCTTATTCTGGTTACTTCTACTGCGGTGCCAGATGCCTGTTCAAATTTATGTGCTTATTTTTCTTTCAGTACCTAAAAACAGCTCTGACATTTAAAATAGTTAAGCTGTCAAATTTCACAGTTATTTTGAACCACATACAGTAAGTTTCAGATGTATGCCAGCTTCTCCAGATATAATCTGAGTTACAGGACTGTAAAAAATGGCATGCTGCCACATGAGGTGTGGCTGGCAGCATGGACCTCTGTTGAGATACAGACCTGGACAAGCTAAAGACTTATGAGCCATGACAAACATCTGTAAAGCGGATCTGAAACTGAAAAACATGAATCCACAAGAGAGGCATTAAGTCACAACAGAAAGCAGGCAAGCACCATCAATACTATAGCTAAAAAATCACAGCCAGAAATAAAGCCATAAAGGGTTGAAAACTAAACAGTGGGAAGTCAAAAGCAGTTGCCATAGACTCTTGGCTTTTGCAGGGTCAGGATGTACACTACTGGAGGAGGAGCATAATAACCATTGCTATTCCCATCATATGAATACCACCTGATTACTGTCCCACATCAGGCGGGGTGTGGGCATGAATTGCAGGTAAAAGAAGGAGGTACGATGGGGGAGTCATTCCAGGCAATAACATTTTACATCTTGTACACTTTTGATGATTTTAGGTTACAAAGTGGATCTGTAATCACAGTTTTTCTTAACCATATTAAACTCCTCTTAAACAAGTCAAGTCAAGTTGGGGAGCAAGCACTGGTACAGCACGTTGCTGCACCCACCACATGACAAAACAGCTCGGGATCCTGGTTGGAAACCCCCTAGGCAGACATGTGGTCCAGGCCCACCCTCTGGAAATGACCCTCTATCTGCCACAGCTAGGTGTTACGTGGGCATCCCTTTGGCCTGGTCCGGCCACTCGGGAACCCAACAATAATGATCCTGTGAGCCGAATCACTCTCGGGGAAATGCGCCACATGGCCATAGTGTCGTAACTGATGCTCCCTCACAATGCAGGTAATGTGCATCATTCATGACTCCATGAACAACTGCTCATTTGACACAAAGTCAAACCAATGGTACTCAAGGATTCTCCAGAGAGATACAGTACCAAAGGAGTCCAGTCTTCATCTCAGGTCACTGGATAGCGTCCATGTCTCTCAACCATATAGCAAGACAGGAAGAACCAGGACTCTAAAGACTTGGACCATTGTCCTTTTGCACAGATATCAGGAGCACCACACACCCCTTTACCTCTTAAACACTGGGTTTGAAATGGTTAGAAACTTTTTAAGTGCAGATTTCATACAAATACTGAGAAGTTTTCATTACAAACACATTTAATAAATTACCAACTCTTGTGGTGGTGAGCAGGGTTTTGTGGACTTTGTGGCAAGCAGCTAGGGGTGGTACCCAGCCAAGACGCCCAGAAGAGGGATTACACCTCCTCCCAACCTCGAGGGGGCGACCGCCCTGGTGGCTAGGGGGACCACGGGAAAGGAGCATGGAAGCTCAACCCTATAGGGACCCGTGGTCACCGCCAGGGGGCGCCCGAATGCCTAGAGAGGCCTGGTACCCAGCTCTTCCAGGTGTGCCGGACGAAGAACCAGAGTGCTTCCGGGTGCACAGCCAGCACTTCTGCCTCACCAGAGAGTGCCGGCAGAAGTTCACTGGGAGGCACCTGGAGCACGTCTGGGTGAAGATAAAAGGGGCCTGTCTCCCTCCGTTCAATGGCTGGAGTCGGGTGGAAGAGGACGGAGCTCAGAGGAGAGGAGTGGAGGTGGTCAGGAAGAGAGAGAAACGCATTGTGAGAGGCCTGGACTGAAGGTGATTGGTACAGGAGTACTGGGAAGTGTGCACTGTAAATAATATGAATAAACATGTGTTTGGGTGCAAACCAGCGGTGTCCGCCTGTCTGTGTCCAGGCTACCTTCCACAACCTTCAAATCTCAACGTGATGTTATTTTAGACAATGTAGGTGAATAGGGTGGACGAGCTTGTTGGGTTAATGGCCTGTTCTCGTTACTAATTTTTTAATGTTCTAAACTTTTGAATACATTTTTATGAAACCTTCATTAAAATGTCCCTGGAGAACGTTTAAAGCAAGCTTTAAGTGAAAATACAAAATGAACCAAGAGTTTGTGTATGGAAAACCATTTGTGCCAAATGAAAGAAGGAAAATAGGGACCATTAAATAAATCATCACATGAAAATCTGAATTGTGAAAAAAAGTCATAATTAAATAAAAGTCATTTAATTATTATGAAATAAATTTTCTCATTTTATTTTTTTCAGTAATGTATTTACATTAAGTTTAATTATGGCAGAATTTATTTCAAAATGTTCTTACTTTTCACAATCGGTCTTCCCTGAACAGCCTGTTTCCAAATGGCTTTTTAATGTCTGCACAAGGCAGAGTGGCAGTTCTGAGGGTAAGGATTTGTGCTGGTATCTGGAAGGTTGCTGGTTCAAATCCGCTTACCACTACTCCATTGGGCCTTTAAGCAAGGACTTTAACTTGAAAATTTCTTCAGGGGTGCTATAAATGGTTGAGTCTGCACTCTGACCCACCAAAAGTCATGCAAAAAGTCAATTTCCCTTTACGGATTAATAAAGTATATCAAATAAAAAAAATGTGGTTTGGACATGTGCAGAGGAGAGATGCTGTGTATATTGGGAGAAGGATGCTAAGGACAGAACTGCCAGGCAAGAGGAAAAGAGGAAGGCCTAAGAGAAGATTTATGGATGTGGTGAGAGAGGACATGCAGGTGATGGGTGTAATGGAGCCTCTCTTCATGACGGTTTTGTCAGCTATTATTCAAAACATATGGCTTGATTACATTTTCAGTTCCAAGCAACAGCTGGAACTTCCAGCCATAGACATCCAACATTAAAATTTGCTTCTTCAAGGGTCAGCCTTAAACTGCTGATGACCTCATCAACGTCAACATTTTTGAGAGCACATACAGTACGTGTCCAAAAATTTTAATGTACTGCATCATCTCTTCATCTCAAAATACCATTATGTGTAATATTCTTTCTATTATGTCTACCCAAACTAACTACTAAAAATTCTTATTACCGCCATGATTTTGACAGTTTGAATGCAAGAAAAGTTAACCTAAAGATGTTTACTAGCGTAAGGCTTGAATTCAAACGAAAGTAATGAACAGCAAATCACCAACCAATAAGAAAAGACTTGGCCTGTTGGGCTTGGTTGTCAGGTGATGAAACCATCATGAATATACTTATCTTATTATATAATACGTTACCGTGGCTGTCCGTTTGTCTGTCCAGGATTTTAAATCACCTGTAGTTCGCAAACTGTTTGACCTATTAACCTGAAATTTGGTACACATATACTACATGACATATACTATCTGCTTTCTGGGTGGTGATTGACCTCCAAGGTTATTCCTCTTTTTATGTTTATTTATTTAATTGTAGAATCTACTCTCAGCAGTAGCCGTGTGGCATATGTGTATGGGCGTCGTTACTCATCCCTACCACCTTTGCCGTCACTTTCTCTACCTCTTCATATCTTAAATCATTCTTGAGGCAGATTGAAGACTTAAGTGCCAGCTTAAGTGAAAAATTAAAGAAAACATGCTAAGTAATTGCAACACAAAAACTAACTTAATCAGTTTTAACGTGAAAAGATGCCAACGAAAGAGGAGAAGCAGCAGACCGCTAGGGTGGAAAAAAGAAGAGCTGCTCAGGAAGCAGCAAGCGCATCAACCTCTGAGGAAATGAATGCTAAATGTACAGAGAAAGAATATGAAAACAATGAATGCTCATGTCAAGTGTATTCACTGCACGTTATCATGCAGTGCGCTGTTACTGGTTCTGAAATAAATAGTGTTGACTATAAAAGAGTCATTCAGACATGTGTCATTTGGAAAAATGTTATTATTGACATTTTGAAGTAAAACCAAGAAAATGCCACTTAACTCTTTCAGGGCTGATGTCAACTTTTGTCAAAAGGAGGAGTTGACGATGGTAATCAACTGTGAAGTTTGACAAAACCAACCATTATGTTTTAATTGGACTCTCGTTGGTAGAAGGAAAGTTAGCTTCATTGGTTTGATGAGATTTCCTGCGCTCGTGTGAGTAGTAAGGCACAAAGAAGAGCAAAAATGGCACTGACATAATGGCGAGAGATCAAACCGAATGTGTAAAGCAAAATACTCCATAGATGAAGTTTTGTCTATTATCTCTGAACTGGACTATGACTTGCCGGACTCCAATTTTGATACAAGCGATCGAAAACGAATGTGAAATTCCAGCTTCAGCTGACTGGTCCCCAGCTAATCGTGGCGCTGACAATTCTACAGCAATGTTCGCCAGGAGGACTGCCACTTAACAATGATAAGACATAGAAACCAGATTACAATGCACTGTGACTGTGACTGCTGCTACTGCTGCTGCTCCAGCCATGCGAAGACAGCCTGGCAACAAGCCTGCCACCCATTCTTGGCAAACTGGCAGCCACTGCATGCAGCAACAGATGTTTTATGTTGATTTGTGTGAAATCATTGCTTTTTCAGAAACTATGTTTTTTGGAAAAAATATTCAGCCCTCAAAGAGTTAAAATACCTACAGTAATGAAACACAATTAAAAACTGATAGTGAATTTTTATAATAATTAGATGACTTTTAAATAGGGTGGCACAGTGGTAGCCCACTGTGACCAGGGCTCGCATCCTGGGTCCTTCCTGAGTGGAGTTTGCATTTTTTGCATTGGTTTCCCACAGCTGCTCCAGTTTCCTCACACAATCTACGGACAGGCAGGTTAGGTGAATTTGCAATCCTAAACAGCCCCAAGTATTTGACTGCAATGTGTGTGTCTATCTGCTCGCCCTGTGATGGACTGCTGCCCTGTCCAGGGTTTGTTCCTACCTTGCACCCTATGGTAACTGGGATAGGCTCCAGAAGACCCTCGCAAACCCATTCAGGACTAAGTGGGTTAGAAAATGACTGAATGACTTTTATATAATTAGGCATTTTTTTCACTATTTAATGACTCCTTTATATATTTCATGTGATTATTTATTCCATAATTGCCTTTTTATTTATTTAATTGGGCTCAAATGGTATTCTATACTTTTGTACAGGATGTCCCTGTCATCTCGCCACACACAATACAATAATAATCATCCTCTTGGCAGGAGCAGCATGCCAAGCAATTTAAATGCCAGAAATTGTTAAAAATCATTAGTATGCTTTGTGTTTCATGATACAGTTTAAGCCAGATACTTTTCCGTTTGGAAGTTGCACTGTTTGGGAAACTGCTAATAAAATATAAATGAAAATCAAATAATTAATCAATCACTTGGTAACACTTTAGTTTAGGTACTGCAAAAATGCATCTATTACTCATTTACTCTTATGTAACAAAAGCTTAGAAAAGGCTTCCTTTGATGCTAACGACACTTACAAAGCATCCGTAAAGGGTTATTCATCCGTGCAGTGGGAGCTTCTAAAATAACTTCACTTTAGAACAGTCAGAAGTGGCTTAACTGAGACATATTGCTCTTCATATTGCATATTTTGGTATGAGATCTGTAAATCCTTTATATTCATTTCCAAAGGCTCCTAGCATGCAACACTGCGCAGAGATGAATAACCTTTTTACTTATGCTTTAGAAGCCTAATTAAGACCAAAAGAAGGTCTTGTTACATAAGAGTCAATGAGGAATAGATGCATTTTTGCAGTACCTAAAGTGTTACCAATCACTCAATTAATTTTTATCATCTCTTTATGTTGACCACGCCATAAAATGTGCTTCACAAAGCATGTAACACTTAACTAAAAGTAACAAGCTAATAAAGGTCATAAAATGTACAATAAATATGATAACGCACACAAAAAACAAACAATAGAAAGAACTTTCAAAAAAAAAAAAAAAAAAAGAAGTTAAAGCCCACAGGAAATATCAAAATTAAGAGTTGATGAAAAATTCAGTATAGCTGTCAGCACTTTAAGATGGTCTGTTGGCTGTTCTTTAAGTTAAACATTACAGTACAGTCACAATAGCATAGTTTGCAGTCCATTGAAATAACCATTAGAGTGTAGATGGCAGGATCTTAAAACAACCTTCATGGTTTAGTTGATAGTGCATTAAAATAAGCAGCACAGTACAGCTGGTAGTAAGGTAATGATCTGACTCGCAAGGACACAGGAAAATAATTATGAGTGTTTCAGAAACCATGGAGTCTGTGCAAGCTTCATCATTGCCAAAATGCTAACCAAAAAAATCAGTCTTAAGGCAGAAAAAATGTTTTATTGTGCCAATAATTGGATGTAAACAGGAACAGCTAACTCATACAATGTTTAACCTATCTTGGATATATAAGGAATGCATGTGGCAACGTTTATATGACCATGCACTCGCAGAGCATTCTGGGAAAGGATGCCATGGCAATATTAATACATGGAAAAAGGAAAAGTCGACAATAGTGCAAAAATGTTATGGAGATACTGTATAATGGTTAAAACGCATAATTTTAGAATCCTTCTAGTAGTAGTGTGTTGTACCATGTTAGCCATTATGGATGCAATGAGACATCAAGCAAAGTGACACTTTTTAATGGCTAACTAAAAAGATTACAATATACAATCTTTCGAGGCAACTCAGGGCCCTTCTTCAGGCAAGATGTCGAGTTGCCTCGAAAGCTTGCATATTGTAATCTTTTTAGTTAGCCAATAAAAGGTGTCATTTTGCTTGACTTCTTATCAGAATCTTTCTAAGAAAAAATACATTTTGTGAGCAGAGTCAGATGAGGTGGCTCGGGCATCTGATCAGGATGCCTCCTGGACGCCTCCCTGGTGAGGTGTTCCGGGCACGTCCAACCGGGAGGAGGCCCCGGGGAAGACCCAGGACACGCTGGAGGGACTATGTCTCCCGGCTGGCCTGGGAACGCCTTGGGATTCTCCCGGAAGAGCTGGAAGAAGTGGCCGGGGAGAGGGAAGTCTGGGCTTCTCTCCTTAAGCTGCTACCCCCGCGACCCGACATCGGATAAGCGGAAGAGGATGGATGGATGGATGGATGAAATAAAATACATGCACAGATGCCAAAACAGGACTCTAGAAACACCACAAACAAGTAAAAATAATGATCATATCATACAGTTAAGAACAATATCACCGTGTAATGGTCTTTTATCAATGCAATTTTGTGCTAAGGAAATGTTGTTTTAAAGGGGACGTACAGCCTGCCCTTTTAAGTGTGATGTGCGGAGACCTGACTGGCAGACTTTTATACAAGAAGATGAGATGGTTGTTTATTTCTTTCAACAATATTTGTTGTTTGTTTTGAGGTGTATGAGTTCGGTCGGATTTGTGGTTTGCGTGTTGTATAGTTTGCACATTAATTTCGATAATACACTTTTTATGTTCTTCAGTCCTACAAGTGTGCTAATTTACTGTATGGGAAGGTATAAAGTTGAATGGTTTGGTGCTTGCTATTGTCTTTACTGCCAATTAATGTCTTTACAGTAAATTAATAAATCATAATTATCTAGGTAGGTGATAAAAAGAGTCTGGGTCACTGTGGATATTATAGTTCCATGGTGGGGCTACAACACTATAGTCAGCTGTACATTAAAATAAACTTCTTAGCAAAGTCAGCAGTACAATAATCAAACCATGAGAGTACAGTCTGCAGTGCGTTAAGATTAACAGCTCAGTCAGTATAGTTGGTAGTGTGTGCAGCATGATAAGCAACCATCACAGTATTGCTGGTAGTACATCACACAACATTTGGTAATATATTAAGATAAACATTCCAGTACATTTAGTTGTTAGTTAAAACAGGAAATCACAGAAAAATTGGTAGTAAACTAATGTAACCATCATGTGACAGAATATTAAGATTTACAGCTCAGTAGCCATGAAAGCAGTACCTTAAAATGTACAGCACAGTGTAATCTGCCACATTTTATGATAAGGAGTTGGATAATAAAATCTGTGAAGATGCAGCATGAAAATCAGGAGATATAATCTGAAAGTTTATACTGATGGTGTGCTGTGTACAAGCTTAGGGACGTTTCTAAAGAACGCAAATAAGTGTTCAGTTAAGTGAGGAGGAAGATATCAGATGGTTTTTAAAATGACTTGTAAATGAAATATTTATTAAAAAGGTTTGTAGTCATAGAATAAGAAACAATAATCAAACTAAACAATATAGTGTAATACATGTTTCACATTCAGCTGAGAGTGCTGGCTATGTCCTTGGCATCACATCCAACATAATATGGTAAAACACGTAAATGAGAGCTGTGTCGATGTAGGAACCAGAAAACAACTACAAAACTGCATAAAATTGCAACTTGGTGCAAATCTGCCACCCCCCAGCAGCTTAAAAAAGCTAATGTGTGCTGTTTTGACACTTGTTACAGTCAACAGCTTGGAATCTTTCTTTTTTTATTTCAGTTCTCACCTTCACTTTCCTATGAATCATTCATATGTTCTCAAACTGCATAGGATCTTTCAAAGTCGGCAGCAACTTCTAATTTTTTTTTTCTTTAATTCTTTTTTTAATCCAAGTTTGACAAAATCTGGCATGACTGTGAAACTGAACATATAAGGCTAGTTGCTTCTTTTGAAAATAGGGCCAGTGTGTGATGCCTTAAATGCTGACAAATATGTCTGGAAAGAATCTGCCGCTGACATGAAATACTTGACGTGTTACACTTACGGAAAATGCCCAAATTACCTAAAAGTCTTCAATGCTAGAACTTTCAATATGTTCAAGTCACAATTTTGCTGTCATTTACTGGGAAGTATATTTTACACGACTGGCTGAAGGGCTATAGTTACAATAAAATACAGTTGCAGTTGCCACAGTCGCCTTCTTATTGCTACAACTGCAACCACTACTTACTCACCTAGCCATGTTTCTGTCTTTTGTTACTGTACTGTGCTCATCCTGACATGTTTTGTTAAGGAAGGATTTCATATAAATACCTGATGTATCTCACAGTGGGTAACACTGGTTATTGACTTTTGCCACAACAAAAAGCCCCTATGTCTGCTCAGGGTGTGGATGTACAGTACAGGTGGTGCACTCCTACAAGTACTTGGGGGGTCTACATTAATGACAGGTTGGACTGATCTCAGAACACAGGGGAACTATATAAGAAAAGACAGAGCACAGTCTTTTTCCTTAGGGGACTGCATTCCTTTAATGTGGGAAGTGACATCCTTCACATCTTCTACAACTCTGTGATGGCCAATGGGATTATCTATGCTGTGGAATACTGGGCTGGTAACATCACTTCAAGAGTGGTCCACCGAATGAACAGGCTAATTAAAAGGGCAGACTCGGTTAATGGATCAACTCTGGACCCCTAGGAGGTAGTATCAAAGGAGAGAATTAAAATAAAACGCTGTGCCATTATGAACAAGGCTGAACATCCTCTTTCTGACACACTAACACTGTAACAACTAATCATTCAGTAGAAGTGTGTCAAGAAACTCTACTGAGGGTCCTTTATGCCAAGAGCAATACGCCTGCATGATGCCTCACTGTGACAGCCAAGTAAGAAGTTTTTCATCTATCTATCTCTCTATCTACTGTATCTGCTTATCCCAGGTATGGAATTATAGCCACACATTGAAAAGATGGAATATTATAATGTAGTTACATTTCTTAGCTAAAATATGGCAAGAGGACAGTAAAATGCGGTTAACTTGTATCATACCCTGTAATCAAGAATGTATTAAAATGTAGATTTGACAGAATGTTTGCAGAGCAGCACCATGTCACACATTACAATGTGTGCCCATAATAAATAATGATCACTTGCATTTCTCCAGGAAATTGTCATTTTAACTCTGCTACTTTTATGTGTTCGGTTCATTTTCTGAGCACATTTCCAGTCTTAGCATTGCAGTCAGGAGATAGAACTTAGGCCAGCTGTGCTGGAATTATGGTAGAATTAACCCTAGACAAGATTCTAGTCCATCGCTAGTAACATTCAGTCACACCAAACCAAATCTTAACCTGCACATCCTTTGGCTCTGTGTGGAACACCAGACTACTGGGAGGAAAATCCGCACAAACAGTGCAAAGTCCAAACTGACAGTGACTGAGCAGGACATCTCCTGATGCTTTGAGACAGCAGTTTTAACCACTACATCACCAGGGCTGCTAGAAATGAATTATACCTTATGAAATTATGACAGCTAAAATAATGAACAAAATTCCATCTTTTTAATTCTACAAATTTCCACCATATTTCATAAAAAGTAAGGGTGGAATAATTATACTATGCCATGTAAATCAGTCATTCTCTTCCCCACAAAACTGCAAACTTCGCTCTTTCATCTGTACAATGGTTACTTGCAGCTTGACAGGACAATTGGCCACTAACAAGCTCAAAAATGATCTCTTTGCCGCTAGAACGCAACTGCTTGTAAGATCCATCCATCCATCCATTCTCCAACCCGCTGAATCTGAACACAGGGTCATGGGGGTCTGCTGGAGCCAATCCCAGCCAACACAGGGCACAAGGCAGGAACCAATCCCGGGCAGGGAGCCAACCCACCGCAGGACACACACAAACACACCCAGCACACACTAGGGCCAATTTAGAATCGCCAATCCACCTAACCTGCATGTCTTTGGACTGTGGGAGGAAACCGGAGCAAACCCACACAGACACGGAACATGCAAACTCCATGCAGGAAGGACTCGGGAAGCAAACCCGGGTCTCCTAACTGCGAGGCAGCAGCGCTACCACTGCTCCACCATGCCGCCCTGCTTTTAAGCTCTCCTTTAGAATATATGCTATTGTAGAAGATATAAAGACTTTGTGTAATAACTTTATGTTCTCCACTAACACCCAAAGCATGCACAACTGAGTTAACAGTGCCAGATTTTTAAATGTTTGTAGGCTTAGAAGTAGTTAATGGTTAAAGATAAGGTTCAAATGTATGAAAAAAAGGCAAAAAAAATCATCTTTTAGAATACTAGCCCATATTCTTTATTGCATGAAGCTGATTTCTACAAACGCTGCCTGCTTGAAGGCTGTCAGAAGAAGAGAATCAGCTGTCAAATCAACCCATTATCCTTTGACTTGACAATATTCTGAATTCTGAGTCATACTGTACATCTCGGCTACAATCAAGGTTTCCGTGTACTGCTTATATAACATTATCAGAATCTAGCCATACCTATCCTCACCATATGCTAAAGCTCTTTGACTATGTTTTGAAAGGAGATGCTACGCCATACAGCATTATTATCTCAGCAGTAAAACACAATTGGTAAATCGGGATGCAGTAGGCCTCAGATTTATAGAAGAGTGTGAACTTAATGTATAGCTTCACATTTAATCTTGTTTTCATTAAATATTCAAATGAATATGCTGCTTCTGGATAGATTATTCTGACCTAAATGGAATTGGTAACATCATTCAGACTTGACTGATAGACCTATCTCGGGTTTAACACTGAGCTCAGCAGAGCTCATCTGCGCTTGTCAGCACACTTTGACTGTACCGATTAACTGTTTACCTAGTTAGAAAAACAAATGCATTATTCACTTAGATAAGAATTGAAATCACTTGCAAACAAGAATGTTTCTTGCTTAACAGCTCTGTCCTGCATTAATAGAAGGAACAATAATATATTTGACAGAAACCAATGGAAAAATCTTATAAACTCACCCTAGGCAATATGTTATGCCATGCCTGGGACAAGTCCCTCCACTATCTCTGAGATGGCACAGTATAACACTGAAAATCCCAAATCCATGATCATCGATTTACAGTGGGCTTTCCTTAGACTCAGTTGCAATCATAGATGATGTAGTTTTCACAATTTATTGTTATACAACATTGAAACACAACACATTTAATTTGGCCGTTTTGACAGAAATCAAGGGCAGCATGTGGGTGCAATGGCAGCTCTGCTGCCTCACAGTAAGGAGACCATTATTTGCGTCCTGGGTCCTCCCTGCGTGGAGTTTGCATGTTTTCCCCATGTCTGTGGGGGTTTATATAATTCCTCCCATTGTGCAAAGACATGCAGGTTAAATGAATTGGCAGCACTAAACTGGTCCTTTTGTGTGTTCGGGATGTGTGTGTGTGTATTCACTCTATGATTGACTTGTGGTCTGTCTGGGGTTGGTTCCTGCCTTGTACCCTATGCTAGCTGGGATAGGCTCTAGCCTTGCCCCAGTAAGCCTGGTCTAGATTAGGTGGGCTAAAAAATTTACATGTCATGACGCTGATAAACAAAAATAAACGTGTTAATGTCAAATTGAAAACAGCCCTCTGCACAGTGGCCTAAATGAACTACAAATATAAACTCAAAATAACTAATTTTATAAGTATTCACCTACTTTAATGTGACACACCTAAATCCTCACTGATGCTGCCAATTGGTTTAAAAAGTCACATGATTTGTTAAACAGAGATTACCTGCCTGTAGTCAAGGGGTTTCAACTAGCTGTAGCATAAAAGTGTGTGTATTGGCTTAAGCAGTTTAATATTAGTGAAAAATAGTACATTTGGTGTGTAAAATAGACAAAAATCCAGAAATTTTTAAAACGAATACATTGTATATATCATATAAAAGTTATAAACATTTAAACACAAAGGAAGGGGTCTCAATCCAAAGACCTCAGTCCATATTAAAACTCGTACAGAGGCAGCACACATCCACTGTGTGTAGTCGTGAACAGCTATAGACACCAAAATTCACATTGGAGCTTTGTCTTGCCAACTCATTTTGGACAATGTCAGTCCTTCATCAGGCCTTCCAAGACACTTCAGAATCCTGTTCAGGATATAGCTGCATGTATCAACATCAATGCAGTACTACTATGTTACAATATGTAATTTCATAAATTGGTGCGATAAAAACAAAGCTTCCATGATTCCGCAAAGATCACAGCATCGTCAGCAAAGTCAAGATCCATGAATCTTTCTTCACCAACAGAAGCCCCACAGCCGCTGGACCCCACAACCTTGCCCAACAACCAATGCATACAAGCATTGAACAGAGTAGGAGCAAGACAACACCCCTGATGAACCCCAGAATCAACTGGGAAAAAACGCAGAGGTTCTGCCTCCACTCTGCACAGCTCTCACAGTATCAGTGTACAGGCTGGCCAAGATATCCAGCAACTTTGAGGGGATCTTGACTTTGCTGGCGATGCTGTGATCTTTGTGGAATCAATGGAGGCTCTGATCAGGGCGCTTGAGAGACTGAGTCTGAGTGTCTGGGCTTGCGAGTATCCTGGATAAAAACCAAGATCCAGGCCTTCAATGACCGCTTGTGTGTCTGTTTGCGGAGAGAGTGTCAACCTTGTTGAGAGGTTTACTTACCTTGGCAGTGACATTCATGTCTCTGGTGACTCTTCCTATGAAGTCAATAGACGGATTGGAAGAGCATGGGGAGTCATGAGGTCGCTGGAAAGAGGTGTGTGGCACTCCTGATATCTATGCAAAAGGACAAATGTCCAAGTCTTTAGAGTCCTGTTGCTTCCTGTCTTGCTATATGGTTGAGAGACATGGACGCTACCCAGTGACCTGAGACGAAGACTGGACTCCTTTGTTACTGTGTCTCTCCAGAAAATCCTTGAGTACCATTGGTTTGACTTTGTGTAGAATGAGCAGTTGCTCATGGAGTCCCGAATGAGGCACATTACCTGCGTTGTGAAGGAGCATCAGTTACGGCATTACAATGTGGCGGGTTTCCCCTAGGGTGATCCAGCTCGTAAGATCCTCAATGTTGTGACCCAAGTGGCTGGACCAGGCCAAGGGGTCGCCCACATAACACCTGGCTGTGGCAGATAGAGGGTCATTTCCAGAGGGTGGGACTGGACTGCATGTCTACCTGGGGGGCTGCCAACCGGGATCCCGAGTTGTTTCATTGTGTAGTGGGTGTGTCAATACACTGTACCAGTGCATGCTCTCCAACTTGACTTGACTTGTGCGATAAAAGTAATACTCACAAAATGACCGTGTATCAAGTATATACAGGTGACTAGCCAAGGGAGGGCCAACCAGCAGAAATCTCAGATAGAGAGGTTAGGAGCACACGCTGATACAGCACATTGCTGCACACACCATATGACAAACCAACTCAGGATCCCAGATTAGTACCCGAGTATAGCCATGCAACAGGTGACACCTCAGCACCACACCAGTACAGATAGAATGGAACAGTGTGAGTTTTTTTTATGGTGGTTGGAATGCCAATTCTGCCACCAACCCCCAGATTTTTCCCTGCCAGATGCAGATTAATGTCATACGCAGGATGGAGCAATTGCAGGTTAAGGGCCTTGCTGAAGGGCCCAATGAAGTAGAATCACTTTTGGTGTTTATGGGATTTGAACCGGTAACCTTCTGATTGCCAGTGCAGATCCCTAGCCTCAGAGCCACCACTCCGCCCAGGATGTAGATCTACAAAGATTATGAATATACATAAAAGTCAGAATCTGGCGCAAGAATAAATAAGTGAAAGGTACACAATGGCGTACAATAATACATTTGTATGTAGAAGGTCCAACTTGTGATGAGCTACACAATGAAGATAAAAGAACACTCCAATCAACTCTAGGAAAAGAAAATTGAAAAGCACAAGTCTGGGGATGGAGACAAAAATATCCAAGCCACTGAATATCCCATGGAGTCCAATAAAACCAGTCATTACAAAAACAGAATGAGTATGGCACCGCTGTGATTCTGCCTAGAGCAGGCCATCCACAAAAACTGAGTGATCATTCAAGAAGATTACTAGTAAGAAGGGCAGCACCAAGAGACCTATAATAGTTACAAGCTACTGTTAGAACTATGCAGACAACTGCTGTTGCCCAGATGCTTCACCAGTCACGGCCTAATAGGAAAGTGGCAAAAACAAAGCCACCATTTAAAAACAAACAGAAGGTTTACCAGAAGGCACATGGCACAATCTGAAGTTAGGTAGAAGATGGTTTTACGGTCTGAACAGACCAAAACTGAGTGTTTTGGCCATCAGACTAAACGCCAGTTTGAACCCTACAGTGCACATTATCAAAAACACATCAGCCCCACCGTGAAGCATGGTGGTGGCAGCATCATGCTGTGGTGATGCTTCTCTGCAGCAGGCCTGCCCTGAAAGGCTTGTGAGGGTAGAGGGTAAAGTGAAAACAGCAAAATACAGGGAAATCCTGGAGAAATCCTGGTGCAGTCTGCAAGAAACATGGGAAAAGATATGTTTTTCAGTAAGACAACAACTTCAAGCATTAAGCCAAAGCTAGATAGACAAGAGGATAAACCTCATAAATGTCAGGAATTAAATTTTGATTTTCCTTTTTCATTTACCTACACTACGACCGGAGGTGAACTGTCCTTTTGTCATTTCCTTCCAGGTAGTCTAGATTGCTTGACCTTGACAGAAACACCAGAACATGTAATTAATGGCCTTGTGAGACTCCTGTCTATGGCGATGTGTGAGGTGTTGGCTCTCTCAGCAGAAACAGGATTTAAAATGCATTAGAAAACGACAGGATGATTCCTGGCAAGAGTTAGGAGCTTCATCTTCTCAAACGCTGAAAAGAAACAGCTAAGGGGCTTTTCCTAAGGCACATGAAATGGGTCACTCGTGCCAGCTACTCCAAGCTGAACACATGCCTTGAAGCTGAACAAAAGCAGTTTTAACACTGCAAACAATTCCACACAAAGATCAGTGAACAAACAGGGTGGCTATTCTCTGTAGGAATTTAACAGAAGTGCATAAGATGTGCTTTCGTAAAGCTAAGAACTATTTAAAGTAAGCATTTGATATGTGGAAAACCTTGTCTAGTGGAGAATACAGCCAACGGGCTGGCTTCCAATGTACATGGTGTACTCCTTAGGGTGAAAATTTCAAAAATGTAATCTATGATTCGATAAGCAGCAGCGTGAAATTTATCCAGATATGCGCATCACTTCATACAAATATGCAGGGATTCATTTTAATACTTCACAGTGTCAGACGACTGGGTTAAACTTTTGGCCCGGTCATGGTCAATGTTAATTTCTTGGGCACTTTCCACTTTTCCTCAATTTCCTTTATTCCAATTGAATTTAATTGTTCTCTGCCTGTCAAAGTATTTATTTTGGCTAACTTAATTTTCGCTTGATATCTCAAAGACAATTTATGTTAAAGGGGAACAGTAACATTTTTCTATTTTTTATTGCAGAAAATATTCTTTGGTGCAGGTGTTTTAGAAACAAAATGCAGTGTGAAATGATGGTTAGGATTTGAGTTTTTTCACCAGTTCAAAAACTAGACCAGAGATGTCACTTGGTTGCTCTCCTCTAGCAATTTATGCATAAACAGCTGCATCATTTCACAACACAATTTTTTTCGATGCTCCTACATGATAGAGTACATTTTGTTATTAACAGAAAGAAAAAACAAATTGTTCCCCTTTAATAAATGCTTCCAAATTGCCCGGGTATGAGTAAATGTGTCCCGTAATAGACTGACTTCCTGTGTAATACTGGATTCTGATTTGTTCTGAGTGCTGCTGAGTTATTCTATATTTGCTTGTGTGAAATATAGATGATAAAAACATTAATTTGTGTAAGAATTTTAAAAAGAGCTACTTGATTTACAGAGAAAAAAATTGCTAATTTAATGTTTAATGTAATGCTTGAATCATGTAAAGTATGTAAATACAAAAAAAAAATCTGAAAAACATTGTGTGTTGTCTGCTTCTGGCTAAAAAGCAGGTTTAGGTTTAAAGCAGGTTTAGGTAATGGATGGATGGATGGATAGATGGATTGGTTTGTAACCAGAGTCCTAAAAGAGAAGCCATGATGTCAAGACAACAAGCCTAACGGTGCAAGATGACAGGGAGAATACCGTTAAGTATTCTAAAAAGCATGCTTGATGTGCCTACCGTAAAAAGGTGCTATATATGCGCCCGACCCGACACAGATTGGACATATGGCACACGTATAAAATAAATAAACTTGCATTTTCTTCAGCTAGAGGGCACGTCTTCCCCATGTCCCCCAGCCACAACACAGTCCCAAGTGTAACACCAAAACACCACACTCCTCTCTTTCTTCCACCATCACCACTCTTCCTCCACCTGACTCTGGCTGCTGAGTGGTGGTTGCTGGCTCTTTTTATTGGGCACCCGGAAGTGCTCCAGGTGCTTGATTGCCGACATCCAGCTGTACTTCCGGGTGTGGCGAAACCAGTGCCCAGAAGGATCCAGCAGCTCCTGCTTCAGCACCCCCTGGTGGCGCCTGTGGAACCCAACAGGGCTGCACAACACTCCAACCCCCTGCAACCCAGGAAGGCTGCCATCTAGCGTCCAGGGGGAGATACTGGGTTTCCCATCCTTGCTCCCCCAAAGGATATGCTGCAGGGGTGTCCCGGCCCACACATTCTAGCTCAAGATTCAGCATGATTCCAGCCTATGGTGCCCACAGTTCTAGCAACTATGCATGCTGTTATCAACCTCCCCAGTTTTAAACTACCAGTGTCCATTTTGGTCTGATGTCAGGATACTATACATTATTACTTTTATTTTTACACATGGTATTTTACTGATGCCTTTATCCAGGGCACCTTACAAATTCAGGACACATTTGATCTTTTAAGAGTTGAAGAAAACATTTTCAACTGTTCAGCAAACTTGTGGTTTTAGGTTCAATGTCATAGCCATTACATCACACAACCTGCCTAATAACATTGCAGAGGACTGTTTAAAAGCCAAGGGAGAATTGTTTGGCTTGAATCTCGACAAATACAGAAAGAGAATTTTTAACAAAACCAATTTTCTAAAGCACTCCCAATCTGACCCCCTTTTGGATGGTTTAACAATTTCAAATTATCACGATTTACATTATCACTGAAAATGAAGAGCAAATAACAAAGCAGGACTGGTTAATGTGGCCATTGCCAGAAAAGCTGACAGCACTATGAGATCAGGGTTAAGAGAGGGGCTTCATTATTTACATTTGAATCCATTCAACAACATGCAGATGGTTTCCTATCAGCTATTTTCTCATTCACATTTCCACCGCCATTGAAATTAATTTGTATTTGATCCACACCATGTTTGCTCAGAGCCATCAAAGGCTCTGAAAAATCTTAAGAGAATGAGTAAGAAAAGTAAGCAAATTTCAAGACTCCAGCAGGGTGGTCCTATCTATCATTACATTTGGAACTCTGTTGTTTAAATCATACCTGGTCATCATACCTGATAATACAATGTGAAGAGCATGGCTTGAGGGTTACATTTCTGCTTCCAAGGATCCTCAGAAAACAAGCCCTAATTGCAGAAAGCATCCCAACCCAGCCACAAGAGTTGCGCTGCAGGAATGGAATCAGATGGGTTTACTGTATGTGTAAAGAGGCATTGCCCAAACAGGTAAAACAGGAAAAAATAATGATTTTATACTCAAAAAGGGTGACCTCAAAAACAGGCAAGTGTCAAAGTGTAGCAGAAAAAGGTATCAAAAGCACTAGATGAAAAGGTGCAGAGCAAAAGACATGAGGAACATTTTAAATTTAAGATCACAAAGCACTAACAGGCTAATGCTCTAGCCATCTAGCCATGACCCATCATGTAGCTGATGCCTAGGTAAGGTTACTAGGTGTTTTGTCTATGTAGTAATATATTGCTCTACTTTCCCCTTTTGTATTATTAATATGTAGCCTTTGTCAGAATGCCTCAAATACCCCAGACTTACCACTGTTTATAAGGTATTATAGTATATAACTTTTTCCCACCTTCCCTTCTACATCTATAACCTCAGGCAATTAGGTGTAGTAAAAGACAAGCAGGACTTAAATTACAATTTAAACAATGTATTATTGGTAATATGCATAAATAATAACAATATGCAAAGTACATTTGAATATTGGTAACCATACAACCTGATTGAATGGTGATGTGTAGTTTCAGGTGGCACACAGACTTGTTAATTACTTAAGAATGTCTCTAGTTCATTTGTGGTCAGCTTTCTCCAGAACAGGCTGTATGCCTGTTTCAATATGGCTGCCAAGCTGTGGTGTTCATTGTGTTGTTCTTGTCAGTTCATGGTTGTGAGATGCTTCTTCATCAGATGTTAGTATGAGAGAGAGTGAGGTTAACCAAGAAAAATGTATAAATGTTCTGTCCAACCCCTACAGCCAATAGGGCATTGTGGTACCTAAAGGCATCTGATACAAGCCAGTTCCAAACAGCCATACTTCAGACCAATGGGGGAATAGAACATCTTAACACGTGCCACCCCCCAAGACCATATGTTAAGGTAAAGCTTGGCAGTTAGGCAGCCTAGCTTTCCTATGGGGGTTGAAAGACTTTAGCAAAGAAACACTTGCCAAACTGGTTTAAGGCACATCCCCCAAATCCTGTCATAAAATTCAAAGAGACTCAGTCCTGGTTGTTCTTAAACCATCAAACCATTGCTGTTATTATCAATAATGTAACACTAATATTACATTGCTTTGCCTAAGTTACAAATAAAGACATACAAAATATTTATCAAGTTATTTGCAAAATCTTACATCACAACACTAGGCAACATATAATATGAGAAGAGTTAAAGGGAAACTGCAGACAAAGTCAAGGTGTCAGTGAGTTTTCATTAAAGGGAACTTGGAAACTCACAGGAACAGGAACAGGTCTGGCAGACCCAAAGCCGTACTAGGATCAGAAGATAAGTTTATGAGTCAAGAGCTCGCATGATAAGTGCATTTGGGAATGTAATAAACCTTTTGACTGGCACTGTATGTGAAAGCAGAAGCAACTCTTGGAACATTCTGATAGGTGAATGGTTCAAATAAATGCTACTACATTTGATAGGTCAGAGTAAATATGGGTGAAATATGGGTAAATGTCTGATCATGGCAGCAGACAGTAGTGATGTGTTGCATGTTGTATAGCAAATTCAAGTAAGAATTTTACTGTATTCTGTACACGTGACAATAATGATCCTACAAACTAATGTGTGGAGATGGCTTGTAATGCACTGCCATCTTGTGTTATGCTAGGTCCTAGCTTGAACCTGTTGTTACTAAAAGTGGCATTCCACAAGCAAAAACTAAATAAATGTGAATGAGAATTGATAGATTTATATATAAACTGACTTGATATCATGAGAAGTTAATGCATTTTAAGGTAAAAAAAAAACACATTCACTTTGATGCAGCGACAGTATGTCACAATTCCTTGTCTATTCAGTTATAGACTTTTACCATCAGTTTTCAAACGAGTTGAGGAATCCATTTGACCCTCAAAGCAACTATACCTAGTGGCGAATCTACATTTTTGGGACTATGCTCACTGTCAGTCCTTGCAGAACCTTGAAATGGCTCTTGTTGATTGAGTCTCCTTGCTTGCTGCTTCTAAGAGTTACTATGTTGGCTGACTCTCCTGTCTTTCTTTTGCGTGCTGGTTGAATTTTGGTTTGTTAAGATTGATTTGATTGTATGGATTGTTTTTTTGGTTTTAATTAAAATTAATGAAATAAAATAATAAATAAAGTATCATTTATGAATGTAGCCTCCTCAGTGGCATTTTTTCCATTTTTAGTTTTATGATGACCATGAAATAATCTAAAGATAACATGGTGACTCATCTGAAGTTTTAGAACATGAATTATAGTTTTTTGGTAGCCACTGTCTGGATATCCTGATGAAACTGTCATTTTACATTCAGAGTAATGATTCATGTCTTTATCATTCTTTTTTGAAACTCTTGTTTAGTTTTTAGCTTTTACTTTAATTGTAATACAAAAGATAAGTTTCCAGCTTCTTGTTAACAACTACTCTGTATGGTTTTCCTCTAGTGCTTAATTGCGTGCTTATGCATTGTTTCAAGCTTTTGTTTTTTCTTAGACTGTTGGCCTTCAGTGCCTTAGATGATAAGTCCTCATGGGAGTGCTCACTGTGGATTGGGCTATACAAACAAACCACTGAGTTATTGACTGAGTGATCTTCCAGTGCTCTATTACTTTCTCCCTCTATGAGACTCCATTCATCTCTCTTTCTCTTTCTCATAAATGTAGGAGTAAACCCTATCTGATGTCAATTAGAATGAAACTATTTCACTCATTCATTATTAGACTGCAAGAGTTAGTTGCCCTGCTTTAAATATCACTTTGGATTTTTTTTTGTTTGTTTATTTTTTAACTTCACACGCCCACTATTTGACAATGCTATTATGCCTTGGTGCACTGGGATGAAAAATATCAGATAAAACTGATTGAGTTACCACACTCTGTGTTAGCACATCTTGCTCACAATGCAATACCTGGCAAGTGTCCAGCTGTATGGAAACAAGGAAGTTTAAAGTCACCAAGAGCAAATCAGTATACCTGCCAATGAGATATACATCAGTGCACCCCAAGTAACATTACCTAATGGCAAGGTATCATCACAAACATTCAGAACGGGACACTAACCTGACAGACTCAGTATCTGAGTGATTAAATATTAACTACTTAAATGTATCCATCCAGGAAGAAAGAGCTTGACCTGCTAGTGTTGGCTGCAAGACAAGGATCAATCTCAAGTAAAACATTAGGTTTGTGGCAGGGTACACTCAAGGCTTCACCCAAAAATCATAACAGTCCAATCTTGATTTGAAGCATACCTAGAGAATACATGGAGAGCATGCAGATCTCACACTAAAGGCAGCTGGCAGAGCTTTTCTGGCTTGATTTGGCAAAGCTATGTCACTGGGCTACCCAAATACATATACAATGTGCTATCTGACCGCCTCATTACTTTCCCAAATACCTTCAGGAAAATATTACAATAATGAAGCAAGGGTATAAACAACTTAAAATAGATTGCCAGCTCATTCAAACACCAGCCCTCCCTCACACCAGTCAAATTGGATGGAGGAGATGGAGAATTTAGAGAAAATCCACAAGGATAGTGTACAGACTCCCTACAGACTGGACTCCTTTGGTACTGTGTCTCTTCTGAGAATCCTGGTTTGACTTTGTACTGAATGACTGATTTCTCATGGAGTATTGAAAGAGGCACATTTCCTGCATTGTGAGGGAGCGTTGGTTACAGCACTACAGCCATGTGGTGCTATTCCACGAGGGTGATCCAGCTTGCACATCAAGCTAAAGGACTCATTTTCAGATATTTTTTTTTAAACTCTAAATGATACGTTGCATATGAATGGGAAAGATCAAATATAACAGAAAAGTATTGGCATTTGTATTAAGATCATATGTATGGGGGAAAGTAATATGGTGGTAGTTGTTCCTTTTGCTATTTATTATACTATCATTTTAGTTTTTGCTGTTACTTGCCATTGTCTTAGGATGATGCCTGTTTCTTCCTTGGTATTAGCCTAATGTCAGGAGTATGATTACAAAGTAACCTTTAAATAGATAAACTTGAAGGGAAGAAAAGCCTCAAATGTTCTTGCCTTTTCACTGCATAGCCGTCCAAAATCCAGAATAATAAGGACATTATCTCAACTCATGGTCAAACCCTTGTTCATCTTTAAAAGTTGTCCCAACCAAAACTAAAGGATCTTGAACAATCTGTGAGAAGGTGAGGACTACCTAACAAAGAAAAAAAAAAAGACAGAAAGAAAACACAAAGTACATCCTTAACATAAGAAGAGATTTGCCGTGAAGTACTTGTACATCTAACAAAGTCTAATGAAAACTGGTAGGTACTCCCAAAACGTTTTTGTATTCTGCCAGATATGTCTACACTACTATACATGAAGTGGGACATGAAAAATTATGTTGCAAATCATGGTATACACTCTGACATTACCTTCATGAAACACTCATCTTTTGTGATAATCAGCACATCAACTTACCAGCGTTAAGGACATAGGTTATTGCAAGCACTAAAACACAGAGAGATTCTAACACTATGACAGTACAAAAAACTGAAGTCAAAGGAACAAAATACAAAAACCTGAAGCGTAAGCTAGCTGCCTGATTTTAACCACTAACTGTAACATGAAAAATGCTTTCTTTTGCTTGGAAATATCCACTACGTGATATTGGATATCAACACATATTTAGGATATCAGCAGCATGGCCATATTTAACCAGGAAGGTAACTGGACTGAGCCCCAGTTTGACTCCATGGAGCAGAGGAACCTAACCAATCAGAATGTGCGGTACTCTAAATCGCCAATGAAATAAATAGAAGGAAAATGATCATTTAATAACCATTCTCAGTCATGTGATGAATAACACAAAGATAACAAAACTAAAACCCACCAAAACATATAAAAAAATGGAAAGAATCCATAAGTTTCCCAAAGTCGGCAACAGCCTCTGAGGTATAGACAGATACTGCTCCACAAATTTCTCATATGTCCACTTGAAGGAGTCTCTATGAACATAAAGCTCTATGATCAAAATATTAATAGATGAGAAAACAAAACTAACAAAAATGTAACAAAATATGTATATGCACTTCCATCTAGTTGCTGCTAAAACCAGGAAAGGGTTCTTTAATGTGCACAGGGCTACTTTTTCATGTGCCACCCTGTAATTTGTCATTACAGATTGAATTTTACAACCATTCACCCAAAATGCAAGCAGAGCTTTTGGCTTTGCTTACAGTCCAACTCACTTGTGACTTCACACAATTTTGTATATTACAAAACAAAACTGAACCGAAAAATGTGTGACTAAAAATGGTCCTGAGAGAAACAATGGTTTGACTGTGGTCATCTGAATAATGACACGGTCTGCAACCTCTCAGTGGTCATGTTCTGGCAACACTACAGCACGGTTTAGTTGCTTCTATCAGTGTAGATGCACATATACGGCCAAATGTCCTGGATATTTTGAGAAAAGGATGTAGAAATACAACAGGAGCCAGACCTAGCCTTTGGTATTAGTGAGAGGGGAATTCCCTCAGGAGTCAGAGTGAGCAGCCAGGAGTCACAAGCTGGCATTCATTTTGTCTTTCATTTATTCTCTCTGTTTACACCACTACTCTTTGATTGTGCTGAGCCATAGTGGGAGAAAAAGCATTTTGGCTGGCTCACTAAAAAGGCTTTCTGATATCAGCACTATAAATAATGCAAACACATTATCACAGCGCAACAGGAGCAGTCTGCAAAAAGGGTGGATAGATAATGGCCAGCATAAGAAACAAAGGGTTAACACAGAAGCCAATGGCGGAAAACTTGTGATAATGTTTATCAGGTTAAAACCAGGAGCCAGAAAAAAATAGCAGGTGCAATTAACTCCCATTGCTCCTGGGTGAGTAATTATCTACATTAACCCACATAACCAGGAGACTATTATCTCTCAGGTTTTTGCCCAGCATTCAGCATTTTAATCTGCTCAGTGCTGTACAGTATGCAAACCAAAGATGCAGTCCCCGCCCTGCATGTGTGCAAAACACCAAGCAATTGACTGGCCTGCAGAAACCTCCACGATCCCATGGTGAATGAAAGCAGCTGCTCTCCCTTTCTCTTTTCAAGGCGAAGGCTGGAAAGCACATGGCAGCAACTACTCGTTAGATTAGCTGCCTTCCGCACTGTCACGTCTGAGCGATGACAGGAGCGAGAGAGGAGGAGGCCGGTGGGACACTATCAGGTCTCAATGCTTTCATTTGACAAACTACAAAATTGCTTTTTTGCTTTAAGGTACGGGAGTGTCCACCCAGACAGAGATAACTGCTCATCTGGTTTTTACACACCACGCTGCAGCAGTTTGGACATGTCATCTCTTCTCATTCAGCGCTTCTAGTCTGGTACATAACCCTCATTAACTGCTAAATAAAAAGCCTATGATGGTCTTCACAATCCTACAATCAGTAGGATCACAATACAACCCTCTACCACACCTCTTGTCAATGCTCTCAGTAAGTAAGGCCTTCAAAATCAGGCTTTTCCTTTTGCGCTGTGCCTACTTCTTCCTTAATTTTTGAATAAGTTCCTTTACTGAAATGAAAATTGCCTTGATCAAAACAGTTAAATTGCTTTTAATAATGTTTGCACAGTTTCACCAGAAATGGTGTTTGTCCTCGAAGCATGGAATTGGATAGAGCACATCTGGTGATGAATAAATAAGCATGGATTATTGTATAGAAAGAATCAGTGATATAATTGAATTAAACATGTAGGCTTTGGGATGGGAGGTAGGGGTTGAGGAAACCCAAGGACTGTAACAAGTGGAGATAAATCAGTAAATTAAATGAACTGCTAGGCAAACCGTTGATGATTTGAGCTCCATACCACTGTACTCACCAAAAGTTTGAAGAGAGAAGCAGTTTAAAGGTTTGAATCAGATTTAGTTAGACTAACAAGTTTTAGGTCATGGATGGATGGATGGATAGAAGTAAGGAACCACTGAAGGGTTGGGGCATTTGGTGTTTTCATAGTATTCTCATTATTATGTAGGTTAGCCCTTGACAGTCTCCTTCCAGCCCAAAGATAGGCTGCCATTCTAATTTTGAAATGAGTGAATGTGGACATGTCAGTGTGTAATGAAATTTGTAGCCTTATAATCGAGTGGTGCCACTCTCAAAGATTGCTTCCTGCCTTGCAATCCTGAATTAAGAGGGATTTTGGCTAGATGGAATGTGTTAGGTTGTGTAGTTCCTCAAGTTGTTGCACTAATGAGGCAAATTCTGCAATTTGCAGTTTACTCTCATTGCTGGATATCAAAGTTCAGCTCCCCACAATTCCTTCAATGAGTAGTGCCTGTAAGAGATGACAGGCATGGGCTGGTGTCCCGTCAGGGAAAGGGCTCCCCCTTTGCTGTGTTTGGAGCAGTGGCTTCCCCAATATGCTAGATGGTGGCCCACCCAGACCAGGATTCCCACACAGATACCTCCAAGGCATAAGTGGAATTATAGTCTCATGGGGCAACCCGGTTAGGTTCTTTGGGGACCGCCAGAGATTAGTAATCCCTACTTTGCAAGACTTCCAATTGACCCAGAAGTACTTACATTGGGCTATTCTCTAACACTGGAAGTACTCTAGGGTACAAGATAAAAGGAGCTGCTCTCCCACATCCAAGCAAGTTGGAGCCGAGAAAGGAAAGCGGCAACACATGTCTTGGAGGAGTGGAGGAGAAAGAAGAGAGATAGAAGAGAAAGAGTCATCATTTGGTGGTGCAAAATTGTTAAAGGTGCCTTTGGTAAGGTATTTGTTAATAATAAACCTTACATTTTTAGTGAGAACTTGTGTCTCTGCGGTTGAGTTTGGGGCTCTCTGGCACCCCCTGTGGTTGACGTGTCCCATAGCCTTCTCAAAAGGGATTTCCTCTAAGCCCACTTACATTTCATCTCTCATAATTTACATGCTTCATTCTGCTGAACAGATTTATAGAGAATGGTATATACAAGAAAGTTCTCTTTTTCACATTTATTTAATGGCTGCTCTGATCAACTGAAAGACATGTAGGTAAGTAAATTCAGATGGGTTCAAGGCCTGTGAGAGTGGGGGTGATGGACTACTGCTCAATCCTGCTTTGTGTTTACTGCTGACCATTTCTGATCTTGTGATAGAGCATATCACAAAGCATTGTAATAATTAAGTTCATTATGACAAGAAGGGCTAAAGCAAAATCATAAGGCCACAAAGAATAAAGACATAAACAGCAGCAGTAGTAGCAGTAGTATGGTTGTGTTTCCTGAGTACTGTGAAAATCTTACTTGCATGTCCATCCAATATGCAACATATCACCACACTCCAACAGCGTGAGAAATAAGAATTAATTAAAATTGGATCAACAGATATGAAAGGCACTTCATAAGATGGTATATTTTAGATAGATAAATAGATGAATAGACAAATAGGTAGACATCAAGTCTATATAAATAAAATTATAATCTGTTTTTCTGTTTATTTGCTAATCATGCAAAAAAAACCATTTTAACAAAATTTTGCATGAGTGGTGACTTTGGTGCAACATAAATATTTGATTTCTCATTTTAAACAGTTATATAAATATACCCAGGTAATGCTGGGTACTTTGGCTAGTGTGCATATAAGACAGGTAGTTATGAAAAATGGTATGTGACAGATAGTTATGAAATCTACTCTCTGATAGATAGATAGATAGATAGATAGATAGATAGATAGATAGATAGATAGATAGATAGAT
>JANRMT010062813.1:89918892-89938927 GCA_026402145.1 Polypterus bichir lapradei
ATAGATAGATAGATAGATAGATAGATAGATAGATAGATAGATAGATAGATAGATAGATAGATAGATAGATATCAATGTACCTACCTACCAGGGTGACATAAAGTCATAAATAATGAGGCATACTAATATATACAATATATGAATATATAAAGTAAAATATATGGAGATATGTGGAGTAAACTGTGGGTTTGTAATTTTAAACCCTACACATTTACAGATATAATCTGAAAATATAAAGTCACAATTTATATAGAAAGTTCATTTCAAATAAACAGAGTGGATTTTAAAGTTATAAAAGCAACTTCAAAGTGGTCCAGTGCTTAGCACTGCTCCCTCACAGGCCCAGCATCTGAGGCTATGCAGTTGGTACTGTATACTCTCCCTTTGTCTGTGTGGCTTTTTCTCCCAGTACTCTAATTTCCTAAAGACATTTTTTATTAGGTTAATTAATGATACTACATTGGTCCCGTGAGAGTGTATGTGTATTTTAAAAGATTGGGCCCCACGCACTGCTGGTTTCTTTTGCTACAAATAGGCCCCAACACAGGTTTCAAAATATATGTACATGCTATTCTGTATATGTGAATCCAACTAAAGCTGATATCTCATTATGCATATTTTTTGTTGTGGGTCATATCAGATTTGCCAATAGTAGTTGCTGATGTCTTTGCTGCAACATGTGAAATTACATGACTGAAAATCGCAGCCAGTGTCACATTTAAAGTGCAAGCACCGATCTTCCAGTGCAACTGTGCTTGACCATTTATCTGACAGCCAATCATATCATGTTGTATCAGTATCACTAAGGTGGAAATGCAGCATTTGGTGATGGCCTGGATTTCAGACTTCAGGTAGTCATTGACTGTAAAGGATTTTCAACCAAATATTGAAAATGCACTTATCAATGATTATGTTAGTTTGTCCAAATACTTTTGAGCCCCTTAAAATAGGGAGACCATGTCTAAGAATGTCTGTCATTTCCAAATGGCTCATACAATACTTTTGGTATACTTCTTAAATTAAAGCTGAATGTTTACACTTCAATCGCATAATGATTGCTTTATTTCAAATGCATTGTGGTGGTGTACAGAGCCACAATTAGGAAAATCTTGTCACTGTGAAATTACTTATGGACCTGACTGTTTATATATATTGTGAGTGAATTTAAATGGTCAAATCTCACATATACTGAGTCATGTTTGACTAAACCGTCAATGATGATATTTATACTGTAACATCCATACATATACAAGTGTGTTATATTTTATCTATTCATACATACCATAAATATCTATGTTTTTATCTTCCTTTTATACACATATTTAAATTTTATATGTTATATATACATTATATATATATATTCCTCACATATACAATACATTATACACTATACAGTATAGTGTATTACCTTGTCATAATATAATGATTCTCCTTAATTTTTTTTTGCTTACTATTCTTTGATTATATAATGTACCTTAGCTCTTTCAAACATTATGCCCTCTATGTAGAGTTTGGTGTCCCTCATTGTCATGCACTTCAAGCTAGAAAACCTTGGCTTATACTTTATGTCAGGGTTGTAATTGTTAGGCAATAAACTTTAGATGGGTTGCACAGCTTCTGTCTGGGTCATTTAAACACCTCTACAGAGCAGCGTATAGACATATTGTATGACTCCTTATATAGCCATGTGACTCAATATACAGATCGACTTGCTCTATACACTTTGCTATTTTCCACAGCATAATCTGCTCACATTACAAATTTGCTGCTATCAAAAGTGGAAGGGCTTTAAATTTGATTAAAGAATGTGATGCTTTATAGTGAACAGGCTAAAAAAAAATGGGTCCAGTAGCAATCTGCTATCTTACGTGGATAGGAAATTGAATTTCACACATCTGGTGTACTGTATGTGCTTGGCTGAGGAGTTAAGAACGCAAAGCTATTGAAGATAGCTTCAAACCCAAATTATTTCATGTCTCTGATGGGGAAATACAGGTAACTCATCCTCTTGAGTTAAAAGAATATTTCTGAATTTTTATGATTTTTTCTTGGAAGGTAGAACACATGCTCACATTACTAGAGGTTATGAATAAATGCCTCTGTTTAGTATTTCCCCTAAGATTAACAAAACCCTTACATAGCAGATCTCCAATTGGCATTAGACAGATGAGACAACTCCCTGGGGTTTCGCTGATGGCTGAATGTTTTTCTCTTGATGTCTATTTACTACAGACTTTTCTGTAACATGTTAAGATGGACGCGAACAACGTGTGAAAGCCCCAAGCCTGGATGACCTCCACACAGTGGGCTCCTCAGGGAGCAATCCAATTCTGTGCCCCGCCCCCCACTACTATATATGTTATTATTTTATTATCAGTGATAGCATTTCTTAGGTGTTCTTTAAGTTTAGGTTCGCACTCCATCTGTCTATTCATCTTTTTCTAAAGTCAGGTTCCTCAGAATCTCAGGAATGCGGAGGGAGGTCTAATCTGAGAACTTGGGGTACTCCATCACAGGGAACTGTGGTATAGTGGGTCCACGGCTCAGAAAAACTAGCAGTTTTTAATAGATATATAATGAACTCGCTCGTGCTGGGGAGTGGAGCTGGAGCGAGCAATCTGTGTGAAGACACCCTGCTTCCAGGTTGGTGTGAGGCAGTCAACCGTCTGTGTGTTGTCTTGCCAGCATGTGCAGGAAGTCTGGTTGCCTTATTATCAGTCCGGGCTGGCAATCAGGTGATCGCACCTGCGAAAGCTCCCTGGCATATAAATGGGGAGTGCATGTTAAGAAGATAAAGAAACAGACAGGTAGAGCGGAGGTTAAAGGATGGGAGAAGTAGGCAGGAGAAAGAGAGAGAGGAAACAAGCCGGTTGACAGAATGGAAGCAGGTGGACGGGATGTGGGTCACTCCTGTTGAGCGTCTTTGGGAGCAGGAGTGACCATTATGCTCTGGTGGTACTCTCGACGGGAGGAACCTTTGAGACAGCAGCGGTTGAAGTACAGGACACCTGTGCTGGGTGGAGCCTGGATTGGCAGTGGTTCGGGTGGAGCAGGGCTTGATGTTGCCCGTGGATGCTGTAGGATTGGCAGTGGGGACGTGGGTCGGATGAGATGGGTGTCTGCACCTACTGGTCAACATCTCTCCAGGCTGTGAGGTCCGAATAGGATAAGCTGGAGAGCGTCAGTTTAAAGAAATGCACCAGCACTTATGGATTTTAAATGAGTTACCTGCACTGTGTTGTTTTAAGCTTGTTTTCAACAGATTTTTCTATTTATTTGATTATTTTAACCTCCATTAAAACTTGGACTTTTTATGGACTATTTATTGACAGTTTTGAACACTGCACTTTTAGAACACTTTGATTTTGAATTGTTTTTAATTAAAGCTCTTGCACTTTTCACCATCCCCTTGCTTCATGTGTGTATTGTCCTTATCTGCCACGCTCAGCTGATTATGTTATCAAAGGTGTCAGGTTCAAGAGGGTTCCAAAAAATGAAGAGGGGAGCAAGAAACCAACCCACACCATCACAGGAACATTCACTTGTTTTGGTCAATCTTCAGTAAATCTAAACATGCATTTCTTGGGAATGTGGAAAGAATAAATAACCCAGAGAAACACCCATACAAATAGTGAGTGGGCCAGGTTTTCAAACTAGTACTCCTTGAGCTGTGAAGCAGCAATGCGCCACCATGCCGCCTTCTTTTCAAGCTCACACGATTGCATATGTTATCAGGAATTCACAACACTGTATAATTAAACCCGCATTATATGCAGTTTACAGTTAAAAAACTTGTTACATTTTTATTTGCATAGAAACAATGAATGCTTTATTTGGACGGCAGACTGGCACTGTAATTAAAAAATCTCCACACAGTGTCAAGCTCTCCAGAAATACAAGCTTGGCTGCCTTTCAGATGCCTCAGCGGATGCCTTTGTGGTGCCCTGAATACTCGGCCATAGGCTGTACGGGTGGGTTTTTGTGTTTTACTTAATGTCAGACAATGAACTTGATCTTTGCCACCTAAGCTATAAAAATAAACAAATGGTATCTTGCATCTCAGTTGCTTCCTGCCTTATACCTAGTACTGCTAGGATAGGCTCTTTCCCACAAACAGGCTTCAGAATTTGATGTTATGTGACGTTAACTCACATTTCTGAACACATCCACTGTGGAATACTGAAATGTCCCTTTGGCTTTTTACTCACCAGTTCCTAATACAGACACAAAAGATTTAAAGCAGCAGGCAGACATTGCGGCATTCTAAGATGGCTGTGCTTCTGACTGACAAGCACAATAACTTATTAAGTGATTTCCAGCTAACAATCCTAATAGAAAATTCTGGAAAGGTTTTATAATGCTTAATAGGTACCTGGGTTAACTTTTGCTCAGAATCCATTAAGGGAAAACAGGCCTTGCAAGTTAAAAGGATCTGCTGTCTCCTCCTATTTCATTTCAGATTTATTACATTTGACAAGCAGTTCATGAATCCTCTGTTTGATCTAAAAAAAGCAAATATTGGGTTCCTAGTATGGGTACAATTGAGGCATCACATTTTTATTGTATGTGGGTATCCATTGGGGGGTCCTATTGTTAATGCCGTGTATGATAGAAAGTCTTGCCCTCCATCATTGACCCACTTAACACATTTCAAAGATTCTTCTGGCAGCATTGGGTACAAGCCATTAATCAAACCCTAGCCAGTTTAACACAGGGGTCACTTTCTCATGCCAGGCTAATTAATCCAAGCTACCTCTGCGTACCAGAAAGATAACTGACCAGACCCTGGAGGTGACAGTAACATCCACTGCAATCCTGGGGACCTTCATGGCTGCAGAGTTTTGTCCCAACCAATTTCACAATCAGTGTACCAGTATGACTTTTAGTTGATTTTATTGCTTAGATATCTGGCCTACATATATTTCTATCAAATTAACTAACATTTATATTCTTTGCCTTAGCTTCATTCCTCCCATTTAGTATTCTGGACTATCAGCTTTTGGATACAATTGCCAAAGGAAACTCAATTGAAAAGGTTGAATTAAAAAGAAAATGGCATAGGAAAATTAAGCATTTCAAGTTCTGGAAAAACTTCAGAAAAAAATTCACAATTTCTTAGAATAAGTGAAAAAAAGCAGAGCTCACTAAACAGTGATGTCAATCAAAAGTAAAAATAACACACTAATTTGGAATTGGTTGGGTAAAAATCCACAACAACATGGTCCCCCAGGACTGAACGTGGGAATTGCTGGTCTACTGCACCACTGTGGATCCCAAGGCCAAAGATGTCTGTTGTTATTTTACATGTGGCATTAAGGCAACTACCCACCCATTTTCGTAACTTGGCAGCAATGGACACAAGGCAGAGACCAACCACAAATTGAAGTGGTGTCCAGTCTATCACAGGGCACCCTTTCATGCATTACCCACTTTCAAGCTGAATTCCAACACTGCATGTCTTAATGGATTCAAGGCTGCTGGTCTTTCTAACTGTCCTCTTAATTAGATGCTAACTCCTGCCTTTAAATTAAGACATCCTGTAAGATCACAGAATTTCTTCTTCTGTGGAATCACAACTTCATGCCTTCTTAAAACTGGGGAGGTTGTCTTATTATGTTTTAAGTTTTAGCTCATTGGAAAGGTGCTAAGGCGTAATGGTTAAGGTCACAACTCCATCCCAGCTCCCTCTGTGACCCACACAGAGCCACTTCACCTCTCATTCACCTGCCGCGTAGAACATAAAGGACTGGCTTTCATTCCCCCTCATTTGTACTTCTTTCTCATTTGATTTCTTTTGCTTCTTGTCCTTTAATTATTTCTCAGCAGTTCCTTTTAAAAGAGATAATTAACAAGGAGCAGATACAGGGCACATATCAAGAGCAGCAGCTAATTCCCTCACATTACACCTGTGTCTGTTCACAAAAAAAAAATTCAGAAAGAGCATAAAGCTCTGCAAATCAAGTCATGAAGATGAATCCTCCACAGCATGCAGACTGCATGCACCTTTACTGCATTTCTAAGAAAAAGTAAAACAGACTCTGGCGGCTGTTTCTGAACTGACCGAGTAGGAGAATGTCACGTTTAATTAAGCAAGGATTTTAATTAAAGGCAGGAATTAATCACAGCCTCAGGATTCCTACATGACTGACTCTCTATTAGCTTGTTGTTTTTTCTGAGTACACATTGTATATGTAAATAAATATTTATATAACCAAAGCCTTTGTCTTAATTTGATTTTCCTAGCCTAGTCCATCCAATTCTAATGTAGAGTACGTGGGGAGGACTTGGCACAAGCACAGCTCATTAGCCTATTGTACACTTTTGAGCCTTTATTTATTACCAATATGTAACGCTTCAGCCAGCTAATTGTTTTAACCCTGTAACACGGCAGTATGAAACAGGCGCAGTGCCAGTTTTAGGCCCGGGTAGGCCTAAGCCAACACATTATATTTATTGGTCCACCTGTTTTGTAGCTTTGGTTATTTCTTTTTTGTCATACTTGGATTTTTAATATTAATATCTCGTGAAAATATTACAATGCATACTCAGGGAAGAGAACTGTATCCTACTCACATCATTCACCTGGGAGAGCTAGTCACACAGACTCTTTTCCAGCTAGAAAAATCTGCATCATTAGACTGGCATATAACAGAAAAAACAATTTCAAAACCTTCCAGAGTCTCCTGGCCATGTAACAGAAAGCAATTTCAAAACCTTCCAGACTCCTGTCATTGGTGATGTCCCAATGGCAGGTGAAAACTGCAAATGAGTGTGCTGAAAGATTCAAGAACATTCTGTTGGGAGATGTTGAAGGATCATCAGAGGTTATGGATTTGTCTAATACAGATGAGACAACAACTTAACAGGTGAAGTTTCTGACTTTCATTATTAATGATGATAAAGTGAGCAGCTTTTGTGGCTCATTGGTATAACAGATAAGATGCATGGATGGAACACAGGATATCAAAAGATGCATTTGATTGATATATAAACTTTGGGACTTGTGGTTTCAAATGTACAGCATGTATTCTCCTGTTTGTAGGACAAATTTCTCTTTCGCACGCTGTGGATTCTGGATATTTGTCTGTTGCTTAGCCATTAGACCTTATTGCAACCTGTAAAAAGAAATTTGAATGGTGGTCTATGGTGAAATTAGAAAAGACCTATAAATGTAACTTGGGGTACATACTCATGTACTCACCTTCGTTTAAAGCAAATCAAAGAAATGAGCAATTAATTTTTAAAAAGATTGCATAGTTAAAAATAAAAACAATAATATTAAGCCTATTCATAAAGAATCAAGGCCAAGTCTGCTCTAAAATGTTGGTACCACTGCTGGTATGCTGTTGGTGCAGGGGTTAGAGATGCTGCTTCAGGAGAAAGGGCTTAAATCCCAGTGCTGTCACTATCTTGTGCTGGAATTTCTACATGTGCTATGGTTTTCAAATACAATGAATCGGTGCCACTTCCAGGGTTGAAAACTTCCATGTATCCTGATGACGCTGGTGACCCCTAAGAGGGTACAGAAGGTGGAAGGGAATGGTTAAATAAGCACGGTGTTTCTTTCCAACTAATTATAACAATCCTCCTACCTCCTCTCAGTTATTTGAGAAGCCAGTTTATAGGGTCATTATTGCCACATGTGTAGAGTGGAGCAAAATCTGTATATGTGCTAATCAACATGCAACATGTTGCCATGCTTCATGATAAGTAAATGTAGCTTTTGTCTTTCTTACCTGAAGTAAGAACAGTAAGCTTTCATTATATAACAATATCAGATTTTAAAGTGGCAATGCAGTGAGTATGTTGTTTATATTGTGTACTTTGAATTCTTTATGTGTTTATGTCCTTTAATATAACTTGCAATGTTTCTTAGTATCAGGTTGAGCCCTATCAGACTTCTGGATACGTGTCCAGGGACTATGTGAATAGTCAGATTTGGGGTATGGTGGGTGTCACAACCTATAGGTTGTTCATGTTACACTGGTTTAGCCATATGAGATAAAATCAGGCAAGTGAAATGATTTGACCCCGATTTCCTAAATCATATTCCTTCTTCAAACAGCCCTGGGTTCATTTTTGTGAGTCAGCTTCCCATTTGTCCTTCATGGCTTCATCAACCTGGCTGGTATTAAACAGATTACATGAACAATGTGTGGTTTGCAATTAAAAATGTATAAGAATGTCTATGGCTCAGCTGCGCCGTCACTGGAGCTAATCTTTGCGGTTCCACATCTGTCTTAGTCAGCAGAAAGCTGCCTGCCCTAAGCTCCCCCAGGATCGCAGCGATTTAGCTGAACAAATAAAGAGAGAAGTTGTCCCCTGTGACCAGCACCGCTGTTCACACAGGAACGCAAGGTGCACTTAGCTACGTTGATATTAGCTAGATGGTGCCTTTCCCTGCAGTGGGGCATTTGAAATGAGATGTTTAAATATGTGGCTCCAAATTGTATAAATCCAGATTTTTTCACACAGCAGCAAATATTGGAAATGGCAGATGAAATGATACAGTGGAGTGCAAACATGGAGGAAGTAAGGAAGGCAGTGACAGGATAATGCATGACAGACAGTAAGAGAAAGAGAGAGATGCACAGACGGAAATGGGAACAAGAAGAGGAGCTGAGTGTAAACACTCAAAGAAATGTAAACATATGAGATCACACATTGTCATGATGCTCTTTGTAACCTAGCAGAGGTGCTTCAGGGGCTGAGGACAAGAACACTCTGCTGCCATGACGCATCATTTACACAGTGAACCAGCCAGTTTTGAGTCACATGTCTTTAAGACATAGGAGGAAGACCATACAGATATGAGGAAAATATGTAAACTTCACACAGAATGCAGCTATAACCATTCTACCACCATGCTATCACTTTGCAATATTCAAATAAAAAACATAATACATATTTAAATAAATCTGACTCATTGCAAACAACAAAAGCAGCCTTTTATGAAGAGAGTTTAAAAATGAAATTAGGGACATAGGATGTGGTACCCAAAAATAACCAGAATCTGTATCCGGAACACAATCTAGACTTAGTTGCGAATTTTGCCACTAGGTGTAGCATACTTACAGTACTCTGCAGCAGTCTGCCAAGTGGCGTTGCTCTGTATTGTTCGTATGGCACTCCGTGTCGATTTTTCTTGGTAATTATTAAACATGTTCTGTGATTTTTCTGATGGGTGATCATAAAGAACACCAAGTCTGTGATAAATTTTGTTTTCTCTTAGAGAAAACAGCTGCTGAAACTGTAGTGGTGCTTGAAACTGCTTTTTAAGGAGGAAGCTTTAAGTAAAACACAGGTCTACAAGTGGTTTTCAGATTTCAAACGAGGGAAAATGTCACTTGAAGACCAACCAAGATCTGGCTGATCTACCACAATTAGGAATGACGAAAATCTTGAAAAGGTTTGCAATGCAATTTATGAAGATTATCGTCGGACTATTGAAGAGATTTAGGAATTGACTTGTGTGTCTTGGAGTTCTTGCCACCTTTCCTACTCGCATGATCTTTGTCCATGTGACTTTTTCTTGTTCCAGCATATGAAAAAAGAACTCAAAGGAAAGCATTTTTGTATCTTTGAGGAAGTCAAAGAAAAATCAATTTAGGCCTTGGACAACGTTCCTCTTCAGCAACTCCAAAAATTGGAATTTTGTTTCCATCATTGGGACAAGTTCATTCATGAACATGGAGAGTTCTTTGAAGGAGACTAAAGTTTCAGTAAGTAAAAATAATGAAAACATTTTTTTTTTCAATTCCGGTTATTACCTGGCTAGCAAGAGGTTACCAGTGAGAAATGGGAACAGATTGCACAAGATGGTTTGTTGTGGGGGTAGGGGGGTTGGTCAAAAAGAAATGGCCAGAAAAGACAAAAGAGAGACAGCGTAATATGGAATGCAAGAGAAGGAAGATGCTTAATAGGTAATGACAACCATGCATAAAATAAAAAAATAAAGAAAGGTGGGGGCAGATTGGGTGGAAACATGACATTTCTCTCAGAACACTAAACAACACTGAGTTGGCAGTGTTGTAGAGATGTCTGACTCTCTAAAAGTGCCCCATACTCTTACCTTATATTTGTGGCAAATTGCTCCCTTTTGTAAGAGGGGAATATTCCATCTTAGATTTGAGAAAGGTACAATGGAAATCTGACAGGGAAACAGAAAACTTACAGGTAAGTGGAATATATACAGTCTAGAGTGGAACCAGGAAACCTTACTGTCTTTTCAAGAGGCATGGAGACTGCCTGGGAGGACTGTTCCTTTGGAGTCTTGTCAAGCGTTAGGGATTAGGGGTAGGGTTAGGATTCTCAGGGATCACTGGTATTCAGAACATGGCCAAGACTGTGACAGAGACATAGATGGAAGTGTGAAAAAAAGAGGGTCAGTCACCCTAACTACCAGTCAGGGATTCAACCCAAGAAGGCTTTTTTTGTATTATATTGTTTTTATCATATTTATCTTTCTTATTTATTTATTCTTTTTTTTGAGAATTTGTTCCTCCTGTTATCACTACAGGGGTGGAGTGGTGCCACAAGGGTGTTTTTCTGTGCTGCACTGTATCCAAAAATCCCCTTCAGAATTTAACTTAATTATCAAAAGTGAACAACATTAAAACATTTAAAAAAAAATATGGTGAGAGAAAAAAATGGACAATTTCCTGCACTAGCAGCTCATCCAATAATTGGTGTCACTTGAGGAAAAATAGTTGTTAACATTATACATTCCTAAGAAAAGGAAATGATTAATTCCCTCAATTAAAATATTGCTTAAAGAAGATTTTTTTTTTGAGAAATCTGGCTATTATGAAATCAATTTATTATTTTTTTAAAGCTGTTTATTCCATTTCAAGACCTTCATGGACCTAGCCTTTCTTTTCAGCATTGCAAGGAAGGCAGAAGCCTAACTGGACCCCAGTCTATCAGAAAGTGTACTTATCCACATAATCAATATAATTTATGCTATATTAATTTAGAGACAATGTAGCATTCATTCTGGAGGAAACTAAAATGTTTTTGCATTTTTTCAACATTGAAAGGTCAATGCCACCTTTACAATAAAAAAGGTTCTAATTAAAAAAAACTTTGTAGTGCACACTGGAGTGTCTGCAACTCTGAACTGGACAGGCACTTTAGAAAATGAAACTGATGAATGGAAATGCTGGAGTGCTGGAACTGATCTTCAAAAAGAAACAATGTATATAATAACTGCAACTCTTAAAGTGAGAAATGAAACAGTGAGTTGTTTACCAGTTTTTGATTCCCTGACATCTAGTTTGAGGTAATATGCTGTATAGGAAAGTCAATCTTTCATTTGCATATAAAAAAGTTAACAACTAAAATACTTCTGTAGAAGGTGTTGTCAAAGAAGCATTAATAAAGAAGAACTGGCTAAAATGTGTTTGGCAAATTACATGGTTGTTTCCACATGCTTTTAAAGGTACACCTTTAAAATCTGAGCTAAACAGATTTGAGTAAAGTGTTTTTGTAGGACAGTGTAAAGCAATCAGGTTGAATTCAGACAATCAATAAGTAGAATAAAAACACAATGGCTAAAGGAGCTGCACTTCCAGTGCATGACTCCAATGACATTCAATGACATTTGTGTGCCTGATCTAAATAACGGCTTCACCACTTTGTTCTTAAGACTAACTGATAGTAAACTTTGTCCCTTCCTGATTGCCCATTTACAGTCTCTTCCAGTCCACCAGTTAATTACATCTCTTCATAGTTCAAGGTCCTGCTGAAAAGGGTAGAGAGGACGACAAGCCATTTGATTGATAAAACACAATTGAAATTCAAGAAAAGTTTTGTAGCAGGGGAAGCAATAGCAATAATGAGGATTTGTGTGACACATGACCAGACACTGATGAGAAGCCATTTGTATGCTTTGCAGGCTCTGATAAGACACCAGCAGGGGGAAGTAACCAGTAGAAAAACTGAAGGAAACAGATAAACAGGGAATAAGAAGGTCTATCATAAAGTCACCCATAAAATAGAAAAACAGAGCTTAATATGAGATTCAGAACCTGGGTAACAGACAGTTATACCTTCACCATAAATGATCTTTATGTGTGATAATTATTAAGACAAAATATGAAAAGAAGTGAATGGAGGAGATGAGGTAGACTTCATTTGTAGGTGACCGAGGAAAAAAACTGCAAATCTTCTCCCTAATGTAAAGGCACGGGAACAACGCGACTTATATTTTAAATATGGATAGGAAAGAGAGAGATTAATAATTAGAAATATGTACTCCAGTGAAAGGTCACCAATAATTAGAAGGCTGCATTCTGATAGTGAGTCTCTAATATTTAAAAGATCTAAAATACTATGTAAGGTGAGTAATAATTAGAATAGTGCATCTCAGTAAAGGGGAACTAATAATTAGAGCCATACACTCCAGTTCATTCCAGGTAATAATTAGCAATTTGCACTTTGTGACAATGTGACTAATGATTAAAACCGCATAGTGTCACACTTCAGAATAACTTTGAAACACACAGGGTTCTAGCAGACTATGAGGATTTTGCCTTGAGGCTCCAGGAGAAACTGTCAGATGAACAGAGATAGATATTGCTCAAATTAGATTAGTCCAGAGGCAGGCAAAAGTCACCACAATTGTGGAAGATCAAGCCAGAGGCCTTATAATGACATATTGGAATAAACTACAGGGTGTGTTTTAAAGCAGATCTAAAGAGGATTGACAGAAATGCTTCATCATTTTGGGACTGAAGCTGAGGTAAGCAGTGGACTCTAAAGCACAAAGTTGGCCGTTCAATGCCCTCCTCCATAACGCCAGATATTGTTGCTTCAATTTCTAAAAAAATCTGTACAGTAAGTCCTTATCTTTGGTAAAAATGCCTACAAAATACGCAACAATAGTGACATTGATAATAATGAAAAACATGTTCAAGCTGCTGTTCCATTGTGGCTATATCTGCACATGACAGACCACCATATTGGAGCCAAGGTGAGAACTTTCAAACAGTTGAATATCTTGTTAATGCCTTGACATTTCTTTTTCCAGTCCACTGCCAAGTCCTCAATGAATGTGTTTACTGGGAGTTAGAATGCTTTCTGTCATATTGTAGTTTTCTGTTTCTAGTGAAGCACAAGTTACCAAAGTACTTGTCTGTACCAACAAGGCTGCAGCAAGAGTTGTGCTATGTGCCAAACCACCACTTCCAGGGTTAACATGAAGAAAACATTAAGAGCAGCAGGTGAGGAGGAGGAATGTGTGTGCAAAGACAGTGAACTGTGGTTGAAGCATAGAAACATAAGTTTTTCTTAGGATGTTTCATGCACGGTTTCAGAAAATGGAAAGCACAGAAACATGAGCATTGAGTATAGGAAAGTTGACTTTCTATTTAATAAAATAAGCATATACTTTTTAATATATTCTTATTTATCATACTATCAGAGAGTGGCAACAAGTTGCTTGTTGATCAGATAAGAGAGGACCACCAAATTAAAAGGGCAAGCTCAATTATAGGATGCACTCTCGACCCCCTGAAGGACCTAGTGAAGGAGAGAATTAAAACAAACCTGAGTGCCATTATGAAAAAAGCTGCACATTCTCTCTCTGATAGACTGAGGACTTCCAGCCAACCAATTATTCAGCAGAATTGTGTCAAGAAACGCTACTGGGCTCCTTTATACCAACAGCAATACGTCTGCATAATGCCTCACTGTGACAGTGACAGCCAAGTGAAAACTTTGTAGTCATTCTGGTGCATGTTCAGACCAAAGTGTGTGTGTGTATTTATTTATTTATTTACTTATTTATGAATTTATTTATTTAAAGAGCTTCTGTAAAAATGCTCAAATTCCCCCTGGAGACAAATAAAACTCTACACTGGAAGTTTGGAACTCTTCAGCTATGGAATCACCTTAACAGTAGTTGATCCTGCTCTGCGACTTTATGTGGTCTTCCACTTCGTAGCATAGTTGTTGTTGTTCCTAAACGCTTCCACTTTCCAATAATGTTATTTACATCTGATCGTGGAATATCCAAGCAGGGATGAAATTTCACATACCATCTTATTGCAAAAGTGGCATCCTATCACAGTACCACCCTTGAAGTCACTAAGCTCTTCAGACCACCTCATTTCATTTCACATAAGTTTGCAAATGGAGACTGCTTAGCTAGGTGCTTGATTTTATTTTCCTATGGCAATAGGTCTGATTGGAACACCTGAATTCAATAATTAAGAGGTGTGTCTCAATACTTTTGTCCATGTGGTGCATCTATGTAATAAAGTATTGCACTGTACTCTGTATATGAAATAACAGCACTGTTACTACCATCATTACTCCTACTTTTTAAAGTTTATTATATTATTTATTTTATTATAATATTTCTTGAGCTTCTGTGTAAAGCTTCTTGGGAAAGATAAAGTATTGTCTATCTATCTGTCTATCTACTGACTAAAATGAAAAGTTTTAGATTCTGTTTACCAAGAATAAAAAACACAAATATGCAAGATTCAACAGGTCAGGTCAAATTGGGGAGCATCAACTCGTACAGTGCATTGCCGCACCCACCACATGAAGGAACAGCTCGAGATTCTTTTTGGCAACCCTCCCCAGGCAAACACGTGGTCCAGTCCAACCCTCCGGAAATGACCATCTATCTCTTGCTGCCAGGTGTTACATGGGCGTCCCTTTGGTCTGGTCCAGCTTCTCTGGTCCTCAACAATGAAGATCCTGTGAGCCGGATCACCCTTGGGGAATCATGCCACATGGCCATAGTGCCGTAACTGATGCTCCATCACAATGCTGGTAATGTGCCTCATTCAGGACTCCATGAGCAACTGCTCATTCCACACAAAGTCAAACCAGCGGTACCCAAGGATTCTCCAAAGAGACTCAGTATTGAACATGTCCAGTCGTCATGTCAGATCACTTGATAGCATCTATGTCTCACAACCATATAGCAAAACAGGAAGCACGAGGACTCCAGTGACCTCATGATCCCTCATGCTCTCCCAATCCATCTACTGACTTCATAGAAAGTGTCACCAGAGTTACTGCAGAGGTAAATAAACCTCTTGACGCAGTTGACATTCTCTATGTAGACAGACACATGACTGTGCAAAGAAGTCATTAAAGGCCTAGATCCAGGTTTTTATCCGGGACATTTGCAAGCCCACACACTCAGACACCTCGCTCAGTCTCTTGAGAGCCCTGATTAAAGCCTCCATTGACTCTGCGAAAATCACGGCATCGTCAGCAAAGTTGAGATCAGTGAAACTCTCTTTACCAAGAGATGCACCACAGCCGCTGAGCCCCATGATCCTACCCAACACCAAGTCCATTCAAGTATTGAACAGAGTAGGAGCAAGAAGACAACCCTGATGGACCCTAGAATCAACTGGGAAAAATGCAGAGGTACTGCCTCCACTCTGCACAGCACTCTCTGTACCTGTGTACAGGCCAGGCATGACATCCAGAAACTTTGTGGGGATCCCGCAAAGTCTCAGGATGTCTCACAGGGCAGCTTGATCAACTGAGTGGAATGTTTTACGAAAACTGAAAAAGGCTGCAAAGAAACTCTTATGATATTCACATTTGCGCTCCAGGATGCAGTCAATGATAGACTTCTTAGGTGTAAAACCAGACTGGTCTGGCTCCTGGTAGGTGAGCAAGAGATCACAGACCCTATAGAGGATAACCCTAGCAAGGCCCTCACCTGGCACCAAGAGCAGTGTTATCCCCCTTTAGTTGTTGCGATCATCCTTCCCTTTCCAGATAGGGATGACAAGTCCCATTTACCAGTCAGTTGGGATGATGCCTGTCTCCCAAATGGAAGCAAAGATTGCTTACAATGCTAGGAGGACATCCTTACCACCAGCGTGGAGAAGTTCACCCTAGATACCACAGATCCCTGCAGCCTTCACTATCCTCAGCTGGTTCACCACCTGTGCAATCACAGTGAGACTGGGAGCTTCACAGCTAATTGGAGGATCAGCTTTAAATAGCTTCTCACAGTGGCCAGCCCAGCAGGTCACAATTGCAGTGTCATCCATAAGAACCGTTCCATCAGCCGCCGTGACTGCAACTCTCAGTGGAGACAGATTGAGATGTGCATAATGCTTCAATTCCTCTGTAAGCAGGATGTGGGTCACTAGACCATAGATGTTGTGTGACTTGCTCACAGATTCCTCTAACAAACACCTCCTTTTCTGCCCTCATTGTCATCACAGCCATCCTTCACAGTTCCCAGTACAGACTGGAGTTGCTATCAAGCTGTGTGTTGCGACTCCTCTCGATGATATCCAGGGTGACCTGCAAGATGAAACACTTTCTTCTGGGAACACCAACAACATCAACACAACCCTAACCAACCATCAGGATCTTGTCACAGAAGGTCTCCCTTATCACATTAGGATCATTAGAAACTATTAACTTCACTTCACTTTCATCCTGGTCGCTAGACCCATGGGGACCAACACAATCCTTGAACTCATCCATGACCAGAGGATTGTCACCTCGTGGGCACCCATCAACCACCAAAAGTTGCAAATAAAATGTTTCCCTCACCACGGTCGGAGCGTACCCTGAGACAACAGACAAGGCATCCAAAGAGTGCCTTAATCCGAGTCTCATAATACGTTCATTGAAAGAAGTAACATCGGACACCATCTGAAGGAGCCGATCTAAGACAGTTGTTCCCTGAGTATGGCAGCCATCAGAGTGACCAGACAAATAAAATGTGTACCCACCTATAGAGATCTGGCAAGTCCCAGGTGTGTGCACCTCAGAGTTTGCCGCCACTGAAATGTGGACTTTAAGTAGCTCCTCCGACAGCAGAGGAAGATAATCATCATGCTGGAGAGACAAGACGTTCCACGCACCTACCTGGATGGGCTGCCTCAAATTGGAAATGCTACCGTGTAGTGGGTGATGCCTCAGCACCACACCAGTTCCAGTTCCCAACAAGCTTGACCCCATTGGCTCTCTGACAGCTGGCTGCCATCCCCTTCATAATGCGAGCAGCCTTCCTATGGGCAGCTGCAGCAGAGCTACTCCCACAGAGAGCAGAAAGGAGTCTGTAATCTCAGAGCTGCATGAAGTTTTTTTTATGGTTGCTTAAGCGCCAATCCTGCCACCAACCCCATGATTTCCCTGGAAGTTGGAGGACCACTTGCAGGGTCAGATGCAGTTTAAAGTCATACCCAGGACATAATCAACTTCTGATTCAACACTCTCAAGCAAATTCTCTTTTTCATGGAGAAAACCAATGTCTCCTTGAAGGTCTGAAAATTTGTAACTGAAAATTTGAATCTGAAATTCATTATTGTTTTTTGAGTTTTTCCCTTACTGGTCTTTCAAGATGTTATGGGAAGCAAAGGAAGTCCATAAATAAAATAGCACCAATCAGTGACATAACAAAAATTTGAAAGTTCCTAGTGCAAAAAATAAATTAGGCTCCCCTCATGTGAAATTACATACAACAAAATTAAAAAATAACATATAAGCTAAAAAAAGGGTCAAAAGGGCGGACCATTGAAAATGTGTATATCACAAAAGAGCACAGTAACAAATGCATGCAGTGAAAAGTCATGCAATGGGCTAATTTTTGCATCACTGGCAAATGTTATGGAGCAACATTTTATCGACACAAAAATTATAAATCCCTTGCATGTTTAATGTTACCCACTTGAAATTTTGTGCATTGTGATGACAATCCCACTGGCTTTGAAGAGGTTGTGAATACTTTTTTTAAAACATAAAGCAGATTAAATTCTAAACCGAAATGGAAAAAGTGATTTTATGTTAGGTTATTAATGTCATAAAGGCAATGTCATTTTTTGTTGTTTGTGATTTGTGTGTAATGAATGAGCCTACCCATTTAAGAAATTGCCCATGCAAAAGGAAGCAGGAAATGGGAGTTTGTTGGTATGTTAATGTCTTAAAGGTAATGTCTTTGTGTTTGGACATGCATGTCAATTGTGTACAATAACTGGGCCGGCCCATTAAAGGATATTCCCTGAGTACTCTTCAATTGGGCACAAGAAAAGAGACAGACAATACATGCAATCAAATCCATTTGAGTAGTAGAGTGCTAACCAGTGGTTTGATGGATAAAGAATTGTACCTGTGTGCACAATTAATAGTTTCTACCTATGCTTGAATTTGTTAAAAAACACATTTCATTCTGAAAAGGAAATACAGATTCATTCTACCGAAATCATCCAAATTTTTACTATAAACTGATATGGATTTATGACCATAATGCCCACTCCCACATTCAAATCAAGATTTGTCCATCTTAATTGCCGCCTGTGAAGAGAGAGAAGAAAGTGGAGTTCTTAAACAAAGGGTTAAGGAACTTGGGAGATAATAAGAGGCAGGCACAACTGTGTGAATAAAAAAATAGCATATGGGTTATTGATTGCATTGGAAATTATCAACTTACTGGAAAAAAATTGAAAGTACCATTGTTGGGAATCTTGCATTACTTATTGTTATTAAATATGGCACAATGCAATTGTTATTCTTGAGAATCATGAGTCAATGCTTTTTATTAAATATGGCACCTGAACTCTTATTTGTTATATTTGTTTGATCAAACATACAATATAAAGATGAAAGATTGTTCTCCACAATGGTCAGTGGAGAACTTGTGAACCAAGACTGACTAAGATCTAATAAAGTGAAGGTGACACAAATGTGAATGGGCTATGAGCTATGGCCTTTAGGGTTCAATGCAGTGGGCTTTAGGTGGTTGTGTGTCTTATTGATGATGGTGAATACTCCAGGTTACTGTACAGAGACTACTCCATCAAAAATGAATGATGATAATAATAAAATCTTGCTACATTTACTTATAGGTCTAAGAGTATATTTTAAGATGTTTGAACATACGTACACTATCGGCTTTCTAGTCAAATAGGTGTGATGTTGGAGATAGGCCATGACGATTTTTTGAAACAGTCCTTAAATAATCCTATAGAAGCTTACACCAAACCCCACACAAAATGAAAATGTAGTGCACAATCTCTAGTGAACTGGCACTCAGCCCTGGACCAAGAACAGAAAAAAGAGAATGAGGAGGAGGATGAGTTTCAAACAGCTCTATGTTTAAATCTCTTATGAGATTACAGATTGGAGAATGCCAAAAAGATCAAAGGAGCGGAGAACCTACTGTCACAAAGACATTGTATTTAAGCCTTTTGTTCTATAACTTTCTCTTTGTGCCAGCATGGATGATAGATATGCATGATTTTACTAAAAACACACACATCAACAAAGCATAAATGCACGCAGATATGTTTTATAGAAATCAAACGGACAGCTGGTCAGCAGTCTTCAACTGCGGATTAATCAGAATGCTTTCAGAACCCACAGACGCTGGAAAAAATGTTAAAACTTCACATTGCCGTTCCAAATAAAAAAAAAAAAAATCTTTATTTTGAAGTTACCTGATATTATTTTTACTGCTTTATACAAATCCTGATGCTGATCCCTGAGAGAATATATGTATAATATATATTCCTCCTTTCTACCAATGGCTTTTGTAGTTCATTCCAAATTTTCAATTATGTCTTGATAGACAGCAGACACTGTGGTAAGCGCTGCTGACAAACAAATCTGTACTCTCTCAGTCACTGGTTGTATGGTTTTTTATGTGTTTTCCCCATATTCATATTCTTCAGGTATTCAAGCTTTCCTGGTATATATAATATTGCTTTAGTTGGTAAAATTAAACTGGTCCAGGGTATGCAAGTGTGGATGCATGCACAAATGCATGCCATGTTGAATTACTGTGGTTCCATGCAAGGGAGGTTCCTGCCTTGTACCATTATACCATGTTGCTTGGATAAGCACCATCTCTGCTTGATCCGTAGCTTAATGAGCTGGTCAAGTCAAGTCCTTCACAGGCGTATATATATATACTAGCAGAATACCCGCGCTTCGCAGCGGAGAAGTAATGTGTTAAAGAAGCAATGAAAAAGAAAAGGAAACATTTTGAAAATAACGTAACATGATTGTCAATGTAATTGTTTTGTCACTGTTGTGAGTGATG
>JANRMT010062813.1:89939327-90002621 GCA_026402145.1 Polypterus bichir lapradei
TAGTTGGCAGTGTCCTGGTGGCATGCTTCTTGGCTCTGTTGGCCATGAAAAGTAACAATATCAGTTTCTAACAATGTTATATATAAATGTCTACACATGGAAGTGTGTGTGTGTGTTTGTCTGTCACCAGAAGTGAGAGGTGGAGTCTTGGTAAGGGCTCCACCTCCGAGGAAACAGAAACTCGCTTAGCTGCTAATACACAAACGAGGCCAGCATGTCGGCCAAATGAACCCTTAGGAGAAAGAGTCACTCACTTAGCCGCTAATAAAGAAGTGTGGTGAGCACATTGGCAAAACAAAACATCCGAAGAAAAAAAAGGTCACTTAACCACTAATGCACGAGCGATGCAAGCATGTCGGCAAAACGAATCCTCCTAGGAGAGAGATGCCCAGAATAGTTCCTTTCATATAGTATAAAACACTTCCTACATTTCAGTTTTTTTTCTGACAATTTAAATAGTTTCTAGGACCCCGGGCTTTTTATAGCACAGCTTATACAGCTAGTAGTTGTGGCACGCGGCTGGGGGTGGCACCCAGCCGGGACGCCCAGGAAGACAAGAGGAGGGCTCAGGCCTCCTCCAGACCACGAGGGGGTGACCTCCCTGGTTCCTTTGGGGGCCACGGGTACAGAGCTGGGAAGCTCAACCCTGTAGGGGCCTGTGGTCACTGGCAGGGGGCGCCCCCATGCCTGGAGAACCCTGGACCCCAGCACTTCCGTCACACCAGGAGGTGTGGCGCACTGAGCTTGTAAATATTGTGTAAATAAACGTGTGGTGGTGACTTTAAACATGTCTGCCTGTCTGTGTCCGGGACTTGTTCCACATAGTACTGTACATAAAATCAAAACTCAACTACAATAAACCGAGATACATAAAAAGAAATAAATAGTGCAGTAGTAATGTATATATAATATTAAACACCATGAATCAGGGCACCTCCTAATAGGATTCTAACAGAGCTCTCTTCTTTTGTTACATTTGTTCTCTGGCCATTCTTGCATGTTATTACTTGTTACACCTACTCTAACAATGTTCAGGTCTTCATTTCATTTGTTTATTTGAAGTTCCAGGTTCTTACCCAAAATCTTTTAGATCTCCTACTGCCCTTATGACAGCTCTTTTCTTATCTTGATAATGCTGCCCTCTAGACATTACCTACTATAAGGAACCAACTTGAGACCTTGATAATCATCTCTCTTACAACTTTTTATTTTTGAAACAGCCCTATCACTTTCCTCTTCATAACTTTCACAAGATCTGATGGTTTTTTCTCAACTCCTTGTTTAGGATCTTGATCACTTCAGATTGGAATACTTCAGTTTTCTACAAATAGAGCTCATGACAAGTCCTATCAAATTTCCAAGTTATCGAGAAGAATACTGGTGTGTTCAGTTCCTCACCAACCAATCACTATTTCACTTCATTGGTATTTCCATTGCCTTTTAATTGAGGCCAGGACCCATCTCTTGTCATATGCCTACTTGTCATTTCCTGGATCTGCCCACCAATTCAATTCTCTGGTCTTCTTGAATGTCCATTATAGAATAGCCAGCATTTCATCTCTGGCTCAAGTTCTTTTCTTTTAATTATTTTTTTGTCTGTAAAATATTTTTAGTAAATTCTGCTTGTATTTTTCTGTTTATATTTGATTATTTTTCAGTTAATATAGTTATGTTGATTTATTACCTTTTTAGTATATTATGTTCATTATGTTTTGTTTGTTCTGTGTGTAAATTTTCCTTATTTTCTATATGTTGATCCTAAGGGGGGAGGGCCCCCTCATGCGGAAGCTCTGGAATCATTCTGGTCCTTCATAAGCCTGCGAAAGCCTCAGAGCTAATGCTGAGATATTGGTGCTTGTTTATGAGCCCTGTCCAAATTACCTAGGAGGTAGTTTAGATTCATACTGGGACCAGAAAATAAAAAGTTGTTGTAATAACAGTCCAAGATAGAAAAACAGAAATCACCAAACCAAAACATTAATCCAAAATTGTTCTTGAAAGGAGAAAGCACAGTAATATTTTATCGGGAAGCTAATACACAGAAATAAATTGACAACATTTATAGAGGAATCCATAATCTTGGATCACCAGGAAATGGATGGTGCTGAAACTTAACACCATCATACAACTGACGTCACATGCTGTGAACTGCCATCAATTCTTCCAAAATAATGCCTTGAAAACAATAAACAGAATGTCCCCACAGTGGTGGTGCGTAAAGAAAAGCAATAAACACGGTGGTAAGACAGTTTACTTTTGATTACTTAAGAATCTAGTTTAATCTACAGATGCCACATTCTGAAACCCAAAAAAATTAAGTGCCTTGAAACATACTCAGAAAAATTAAGAAAAAAAGTTTAAAATAAAATTAAATCATAGACACATATGTTTGTATGGTTCGCCCTTGTTTTTTGGATTTTTACATTTTTGCTTTCTGTATGTAATTGAGTTGACTTTTCTGATATACAAAATTCTATTTCCGTTTTGGGTTTATTTCAGCTTGCCTTCTGGAAAATATTTTTCAACTTTTTTTGCTCTTTTTTTGAGTTTTCATAATGAGTTCTTTAAACAAACTTTGGAACATTCTGTTTTGTTATATTGAGCCTGGGGTTTTACATTTCCCCTCTCCCTTTTTTCAGCATTAAATTAATGTTGTCCTATGTAGCCCATAAAGCCTGTTGTTTAAATTTCGGACCAGGCTAATTTTAGTTTGTAGGCTTCAAGGGATAATTATTAGGTTAAAATACTAGGCAGATCATAAACCAACCCAAGAAATCTCCACCTGTGTAAAATTACAAGCACCCAGCATTATTTTCCGGATGATCTAGACGCTACCTTTGACTTCCTGTTTTGCTGATACTTATTCATGTCTACTCTTATTAGTATCTTTTGCCGAGAAGCACTTATTTTGCTGTAGTCATGTAATACTGAAGAGATATAAACAAGGGAGTCATTCCGAAGTGCTTTCCTCAAGCATTGTTCCATGTATCTTGCAAAAGCTTTATGTTTTAAGTGTTGTTGTTTTTATTGTCCAATGTTCAGTGTTTTTGACCTTTTGTTAGTCCTTTCAGATTACATTTTTGTCTTGTGCTTTTGTTTTTAGATTTGCCACGTATGACCTTTTGCCTGGGCTTGACAACTCTCTTTAGGATTGTGTACTTTAATAAACAGCAGTTGGTATTTACCTGCTCATCATGGCCTCTTTCATTCTTGCTCAGCAAAATCTGCTGTCTCGTAATGACACATGGAGCCTGCCAAGCTTGACAGAACACTACTTTTCTAACTATTGCTTGCATCTGGGAAGGCACAGCTGGAAGACACATTCAGACGGGGAGATCATCTTAGAAGTCATGGTTGGGAGATCCATGCCTGACAGTCTGTCCTGACCAGAATGTAAGGATTTTCTCTGTTTTGGCTCACAAAGTGTGAAGTATGCTGTATATGATTTTTGAAATGCTCCCAGTTTGCTGATATTCTTGAAGATACACCTTTTCACACCACATCCTGGGATTGTTAAGACTTTCTGATTCTCTCCCCACTTACTGGAAATGTACAGTTATCCTGACCCATCTATGGTTTTCCTACACTAATAGTTTTGTATTTTTTACTTATCTTTCAAATATTTTGTAAGTAAAGGCATATTAATTTTTCATAAGCCACCTTGGATAAACAGTGTCTTTTAAATAAAGAGTAATGATAAAGAATAGTAACATTGTCTTCTTTGAAAACTTAAAGCACACTCTGGGTACAACAGACGATGACTTGAAATTATTATTCTGAACATCAATCAGGAAGTGTGCTTTACTGGACAAGGGCTTACACAGATCTCATATATAATAGTGAGTCAAGTAGACAGAAAGTGTAAAGAGTTGAGAGGCTCAAGGAACACAACAGAATGTTGAGAACTTTTTCCAAGACTAAGAAAAGCATACAGAGTGAACTGTGGACCTGAAACTCAGAAGACAAGGGTTCAGAAAGTCAGAACACTCACCAGTAAGAACATTATGTCAACATATAGCAGCAGGGGCTCTGAATGATGTGCAGCAGAGATTCTAGACTCTCCAAACTGGGCACATACCCAGAGACTAATCAATGAATAAGTGTGCCTGGTCTGGCTGGTTTAGGAAAATGAGGGCTAATTGACTGGCTGGCATAAATCCAGTGCACAGGATTTTATTCAGCCTGAAGTATATTCCATCATAATTTATACATTGCTCTTGGTGGATGAGATGAAAGATTGACTGATTATGAATAATCAACATGCTTTTATGCATTTTACATGTCTGTTCCTTTTCAATTGGCAACACAAACAGGGAAAAGAGTAGATGAACTTGCTGATGAAATGAAGACAGTTACAGTATCTCTCTTTTTTCCCCTCCTTCTCCTTGCCAAATGTGCAAAAATTCCATACAACACCAACATATTCAATAAATAATGAATTAACTAAAGTCATAGTCTTTGACGTTTTAATACCAAAAAATTGTTTCAGAAAGAACATAACATTCATTCTACCATCCATAGGCAATTACTTTCATTTAAAAGATGCACACTGCATCTGCTGCACTTCTCCCCACCAGAGGAATCAAATCTGTGGCTTTGCTTACCAGTCCTTGCAGAACTAGAAAGTGAGAAGCTCAGTTTACTGAGTTAAAGCATCCTTCCTGTGGTTGGGAAGACAATAATACTCTAATTTAGCGGGTGTGATGCATTGCTCTGTTACAATAATGTAATGCAGCAAAGGAGGGAGCATGCATTGACACCATGCTGCCACAATAAATAAGAATTCAGATTCATAGATAAGAGAAAAATTCCTTTAGCTGCCTAAGGCGCTTAGAGGTGCAGCACAAACACACTGCAACATTAACAGTTAACAAGTTGTTTCCTGACATTTATGAAACTTTCTTTAGTTGAACATGCATTTCTCATTGAATATCTTGTAATAACATAAAAGCTGTCATCTGCTTTGTGAACTTATCTATTAATTTCAGTCAACCTGTTAAGTCTGCTTTTAGTCTTTATTTTGTAAATTGTAACTTGAGTCAGCTTCTTCTGTTCTGTTGTTTAGTTAGAAAGGGACTGTTAGCTTGTCTCTGAATGTTCCTGAATGCTACTACATTCTGTTTGTGCAACACAGGCAAAGAGAGCTTACACTAGTCAAGCTTTATAATCATACATGTAATATACAATCTAAAAGTGGCGTCTTTACTGAAAACCACTCTGGAATTTTATAATGGTTTCTAACATTGTACATGCATACAGTTACTATATACAGTATAAGCAGGATGCTGGAGGCCACTGCACTGACCTTGCTGTTCCGTTAGAGATGCGCTCTGAAAGAAATGCTGAAATCCCATCAGGGAAACGGGTTGGCACACTACATGGACAGGATGCATGTCTAAATAAATGCTGGATTACTGCACTAGAGCAGTCACTGGTCTTCCAGGTAAATAGATGGCAACATCAGCCTCATGCTGCCAGGATTCTGACTCCCACAGGGCTGGATGGCATTCTTGTTGGATAGAATTCATGTGGCCTTTGGTGAGCGCTCCCAGAATTCCTTCTCTGTATTTTTCTGGACTTCGGCTGATCCAGAAGTGCTCCTGCAAGCATGAGTTTGACACTGGAAGTATTCCCGGGTCAGACCTTAAGTGGTCCCCCAGCCCTCTGTTAGTGTGACACTAGATTCAAAAGTGGGTCAAGGACAAGAGCTCACCTGCTGAAGTTGCTGTATTTCAGTCAGGGGTTCAAATGCATGTTTTAGGTCTGTTTTGTTCATTTTTTTATTTATGTTAATATTATTTTTGTCAATTATTTGCATTATTCTTTTTTCTTGATTGTCTGTAAGCTGCCTGGGTTATGTTCATATGGTTTATTTGGGTGGTTCCCCAAGAGGTGGAGCCACCTGCCAATCAGCACTAGGAATTGCCCAATAAATCCAAAAGGTCTCCAATAGTTTCTAGCTCTTTATTGTGAATGTGCTCTGGAAGTCTGGGGAGTTCTTGTGTCTTTTCTGTGCATTGTTAATTTTGAAATTTGGACTTTAATGCTCAGTTTTTTACTATGTTTCTGGGTAACCATATTGGGACAATGTTCGTCGTAGATAGCCTTATGTTCTAGGCAACTCCATTTTGCAGTTGTGTTCTACAGAGCTTCTCTGTGTAAAACAGCATTTTTGCGAAGACTAAAATCTTTTTATTTTTATGAGGTTTCTGTATTTGTGTTTTATCTAGCCAGGGTTTGGCTGTATATCCCCCTCTACTATGTATTATTAGAAGCACTTTGCAAACATTTTGGGACTTGCATGTTTTAGGACTCCTAGTCATAACAGAAGTGGAAAAGAAGAAGAAATTGCCAGAGTAATAATTAGAGCCGTGGAAGATAGGAAGGGTCAAACAAGAGGAACACATTATTAAACACTAATAAAACCACGACTAAGGAAGTCAGGGCCTAGAGGGGCATATGTTCTTTTCATTTGTGTTCACTGTGTGTTTAGAGCTTTTCATTACACCTTTTGTTTAATTCCAATAAATCTTTTCTTGAAGATTTGTATTTCTTTAGTTAGGTATTTGTACTATATACAGTACATACATTTTTCGTTCTTAATATACTACTATAGTTGTTTCCATTGCATTTCCTGCTTTACACATGATGGAACTGGGATAGACTCTGGCCTAACCTAAAACCTAAACTACCCTAATTAGATTTGAGGACATTATGTTAAGTATAATAAACACACCTATCCAATTTTTAATCCCATCCAGTCTAATCTATGCCTAATTTACCTTCAACCAAATTTAGTGTCATCCACTAATGTAATATGATATGACAAAGCTACTTAATCCTGCATATTTTGGCAGCTCTGAGCACATGACAGTCCTAACCAAAGTGCCTGGGCCTTAACGTAATGTGTGCAGACCTAACATTTTTCTATATTGTCATAACACAGTCAATTAAAATTAATAGCAGTCAGAAATATGAATCTGTGTAATAATAGGAGTATGATGAATGTGGTGTTGTGGTTGCTGATGTCTATTTTAGTTCAAACCCTATCCATAATTGCTGTGGAGATTTATCTATTGCTAATACATTTTTTTCCTAAAGTCCGTAAGCTTAGATGGTTGATGGTTCTAAATTGACCGAGTGAGAGTGTTGCTTTTGATGGTCCGGTATCCCATTCAGGGTTGGCTCTGGTATTGGTCCCCACACTGCCAGAAAATGCTATATATGGCTACGGTAAACCAATGATCTAACAAGTATTCAAACAACATTTTATTCAATTTGATTAAAGTGATGTTTGTGATAAATTTGTGTGATCAGATTTTTATTAACAATAACACACATTTTGAAATTAAGTAAAACTAACAAAAATATGAAACAGATTGGTGCCAACCTCAGAACACCCCTACGCCATCCTAGCACTGCAAGGAAATATCAAGGAAAAAAAACAAGGTTTAGAGACTGCCTGAGTTATCCAGATAGAAGAAACCTAAATGTTCACTGGCTGTATAAAAAAGAGGAATACGAAAAAGAAAAGAAAGAGTCAAAACCTGAGAGCATGGTCAATGCAGGGGATATCTCCAGTCTGACCCTGGATTTGCTTCACCAAATTTCAATATTCAGGTCAGATGATCTATTGCCTTGTGCTGCTGTAAATTCAAGGAAAATCAAATTTGAAAAAAAAAAATCCATAAAGTATAAGAAAGAGTTGGAGATTTCCAGCAAGAAGCTAATGTGTTTTTGCACCAATTGTAGTGAAATAGAATAACCCCTGCTGGATAACAGTAACAGGGTAGAGAAGAGAGGTCTAAGCATACTAGTTCAAAGAATAGAAGATAGAAAATTAGAGATAGGAGACCAGAAGTGGTGGGCAGTCTAAGAACATATGCAAAAATGAGCTGGGAGCATTCATCATTCATAAATGGCAGTTAGGATCCAAAGCTGGGCCAATGGCATAATGCTTACTGGGAGTAATATATCAGTAGTGCATATTTCAATGACTTAAGGGGAACACTGATAACATCATGCTGCCTGATTGACAATATTAACCTGTTCGATGCCTTACACAGAGACGCATATAGACCTACCACTGGCATCAATATTGGGGAAAAATGAGCAATAAAGGTTACAGTTTGGGAATGAGAAGGAAGTGGGGAAGACACCTTTACCGCTCTCCTTTAGAACAGACAGTTGTAAGTAAAATAAACAAATAAATAAATAAAAAGTAATGGGAACAGTATAACTAAACCACAATGACTGTCCAGAGGCCAGACTCATCATAAAAGTCCATAAGAGTAAGAATACCCTGGCACATCCAAGGTGGGAAAAATATGGGGTTGCCACCAATGTGCAGGGCCCAGTTATGTAATAATGGGGTGCAGGAATGTCAAACTGGACAAGAATGAAGCCACTCTTCAACCCTGCTCCTCAAAGCACATGAAATAATGGGTTCAAGTTTCAATGCTGACATTAATTTAAGGGCAGGAAATTGAAGAACAGGGAGGATCTATGTACTACTATATTATGTGATTAGCTAGCTAGCTCTGAATTAGATAACATGTAAATTCTCAATGATAAAGTTTCCAATCCAATAAAGACTCCTCAACTTCAAACTTGTCATGAATAAAAGAAATGTTTATAAAGAGGGCCTTTTATTAATCCATGTGAAACAGAATACTAAAGATTTAACATCAGCCTGGTATCTAGTGGGTGTGGGATTGAGAGGTTCTTAATGCTTTCCGTTAACCTACATTGTGCATTTCTATTCATTCATGTGTAAAATGTACTCTGTAATGATCTGCACCCAGCAGATTTTTCTAGGTTATCCTCTGTAGGACTGACTGCTTCTTCATGATTTTTTTCCTTTCTTTGTCTCCACTCCTCCTTCGCTTGTGTATTCTCCTTGTCATTCACATCCCCCTTTTGGTTTGCCCTTCACGTTCACTCCTGCCTTGTCTCTGATATGCCGATGTTTATCTCACTGTTACTCCTCCTCTTGCTTCTCATCCATTCCCTTATGTTCCATATTTGTTCTCCCGCCTCAACACGCAGCCCCTCCCCGTCTTCATGTATCTCAGGCTGACTCGTTGCTTTTAATTTGTTCTCCTTTTTTTCTTGATTTATTTTCTTTATGACATTTATTCCTCATCTCTATTATGTCTTCCTATCGTCTCATTTACCATTTCCTCAAAAAATTCTTACCTGCTCTCTTCTTCTTTTCATCTCTGTTGTCTTCCATTTGTCTTTTGGGCTATCATTGTTGTCTGCTTAGTTTGATAATTCTTCATCATTTGTGTGGGTGCCTTTTCCGTTCATTTTTCACTCTTATTTCCTTTTTTTTATCATCTTATACTTTATCAGCTTACTGTTTTTCACTTTCTGTTTGTTTGTTTGAATCTTTTTTCACATTCTTGGGTATTCAAGCACTTTTCCTTTCTCTTGGTTCCTAAAATTATATTAAGGTTCCTTCTTGGTTTGTTGTCTCCTGTTTTTGGTGTTATATAACGACAGTAGATCTTAAGGTATATTTTTTGATGAACTAATGTTTCTTCTTTATTATTGTCTTTTGTTCTTTATTAGATAAATAGATAGATAGATACTTTATTAATCCCAAGGGGAAATTCTTGCATTACATTCTTTTATTGTTATATCTGCATTTCTCCTAGTGGCTTGGTGTTCGTTTATCAAGAATTAATGAAAGATATGTTTATTGTGCACGGGAGTCAAAGATTGAAAATACGAAAATTAATTGAAACAGTAGCAGTAACAGTAAAACAATCATGCCTCCCCAAGTCGACATTCATCTACCTGCCTACATGGGTCTACTTACTAAAAAATGCAACACAATTAGGAACTGCCGTTACATTTCCGAGACTCTGTCTCTCTTTTGGATCAAGACTTTCTTCCTTTGACCAATCGAGTCATTGCACTGACTCACATCTCAACAGTAAGCTAAACTAACAGCCTTTGGAAGTCTGGGGTCAATTTCCCTAGAGTTCCAACTAATGGCCCAAGGTAACCCTTCATGTTTAAGCCCCAGCAATAATTTAAAAGGCCATAATGGGTAACCCTTCATGTTTAAGCCCCAGCAATAATTTAAAAGGCCATAATGAACAACAGTTGTCACTATACTCAATGAACATTTTGCTATGATGCATTGATTAGAGAAATTACTTCTAATTCCATGCAGTTCAGCCATTATTAAAAAAAAGAAGCAGATTAAAAAGGTAAGACCAAAAAGATCAGGGTCATCATGCATAATGCTGTGCATATAACTCACACTAAAACATGGTGTATGGATAAAAGTGGAAATGTGTGTATGCACAAAACCAGGTGTAAGCCAACTTCCACGCCCTTCAGCTCCATAAATCTCGGTCAGCATGAAAAGTAACGCATGTGTACATGCTTGCCGTCCATCCTGACTCCTCCCATAATTTTGCATGTTTTAATATGCAAATCAATATAAATATCACCTTCCATTTGGGGTTTGATTAAGAGACAATGGCAAAATGGAAAAATGGAAAAATACAGTATTTGTTGGTTTAAGCAATGATATAAACAACAAAAGGAAGTCAATTGAATGATACAGAGTGGCGGAGAAACTCGAAAGTTCAAGTTCAGAAAGTCTAGTATTAGGGTACAGAGAAAAGAAAAAAAAAATAGGGACACAGCGAAAAAAAGGTCAAAATGTCTACTTTAATCTCGTGATTTAAAGTAAAATGCCGACCTTAGTCAGGCGGCCATATACAGTATATTGTTCCAAGCCCACAAGAAGCAGAACTTGGGAGCGTGGTCTGGCTATGGTCCTTTCAAAATATGGAGGGAGAGATAAGGTTCTTAGTGACAGTGCCCCCTTTTGTCCAAGGGTGTTAGTGCTTACCTCATCAGAGCCTTGAAGGAATCACCTATGCACAGATTCATTCATTTTTCTACATAGTCATCAAATAACTGTATAGATTTTTGTTAAAGATAAACAAGCTCTTTGAAGCTGTTCTGGTAGAAATCCATAACTCTGTTTCCGCAACTATGTCCTGACAGAATTCTCAACTTCTTCACTGGATGTGTTGCAATGTCCATGTAGGTCTTCTTACAATTTTGGAAAACAGTTTTTACAATAAACGGCTTGCTTATGTTCGTAATTTTGTTTGAAGCAATACATTCTTCCTCAGCAACTCAATCACAGCACGTTGCTTAAAATTGCACTGACAAGGGTCCAGCACAGGATTTCATTTCATAGAGAGTAACAAAACACATATTAAGTGTACTGACCTGCTGCCAGCTGAGGTGATAAAGGAGAACATACAAAACATAAGTACTTGTTAGATTGTCAGTGCTGCTGTCTGTTGAGAGAAGAAATTGGACGTATTGCTTTTCATTCAACCCACGTATAAATCAAATAACAATAAAAAAAAATAACAATAGTCTCTGCATGAAAATAAATGTACAACTACAAAGCATTTTGAAGACAGAACTTCCATAACTCAAAACAGGCCTCAAAAACAGACCTGTACTTCAGGCTGGCCTGTAAAGTATGAATAGGCCTCAAAAATAAAGCTGGTCCTGGCACTCAAGAAGCATGTTTGCTGTCTGCACACACTAAAACGTATGAATTCCAAAAGGGAGAAGAGAACTAAAAAGCAAAACAACAAAATAAGGTTTCTTAACAAAAACATAAATCTAAATACAAACAAAATGTTGCCTCTTTGGATAGCCAAAATGAAATCCAAAAATCAATAGCCAAAGACAAGAGCCAAAATTCTAAGAACCAAAGACCAAAACTAAACACTAACAAATAAGGAAAGAATCAAAGGATGGGAGCTAAACAGCACAAGCAGATGAGTTAATGCCCAAAATCAAAGACATAAGTCCAAAAACCAAAGCTCAGATATAAAAACCTACAGTATAAACAAAGGAAGAAACAAACAACACAAGCAGATGAGTTAGATAAGTTAATATTCCTGTTGCTATATCAAAGGGCCTTGCACCCCCATGTTTGACATACAATGGAATGAGAGAAATTCAATAGAATTTACATAAATTACATAAGCACCACAAACAGAAAAACGAAGTACATGGTTTGAAAATAGCAAAGAATATAAATGAAGAAAAATATTTTAAACAATCAGCTAATCTTTCCAATAGCAAGTTATTTTAAAGGCACTGTTTTAATCAATATGCTGGTGGTGTCCTTCAACTTGTTATGACATGGTGACAAGTATTATCAATGGAGCTGAACATGTTTGTCTCAACAAATTCCACTTTTTATGCTCCATTTGTAATATACTACCTTATTTTCCAAATTTCTTTGTTTGCTTGCCCTTTGAATAGTAACTTGGAGACCAGGCTTTAGCATGGCATAAAGCTAATAGTCAACCAAGTCCATAAGTACATCATTTATTTGTGTAAAGTTAATTCAATTGTATTTTATTTTTCCAGCACACTCTGCCTTTAAGCACGGCATGCTCTACAATAATAGTAAAGATAATATAAAAAAGTGCAATATAAACACAAAACAGAAGGTTGAATAAACGCAGAGAAACATCTAGCAATAAATAAATAATGATAAATGATTGTGTGTCACCTGAGAAACAGGATGATTTAAGATTTTTACCCAGCCATGTTAAACACACTGACACTTCTTTTTATCCACAAAGCTTGACTTCACATGCATGTTTTTTCAAGAAAAGACAACCAAGTACAAGAGATTTGCCCTCTTGCCTACGGGACTTCATTGTGGGAACATTGCAGCTGTTTCACTAACACCTTCAGGTAGTAATTACCTGTAAAATGGTTATCTGATCACTCTAAAAGTCTCATCCTTGAACTAGTTTTCATTCTAATATCCTCCAGGAAGAATAAATTTGACTGCCAAAATGATCAGTTTCTTCTAAATCCATCACATCGACTCCCTGCGCCCCCTTATGTGCCTTGATCTCTTCAAGTAAATTAAAAGCGTGAAGCTAAAAAAAAAAAAAATCACCTGAAATTTAGCAGCTGTGCAGAACTGATAAGTCCCTTATACATATTTCCTTGGAAAAACCACATGTGGCTCCATCTATGGATCAAATGTAGCAGTAGTCATAGTGGTAGTAGTGTCACAAGGCAGAATAAATAAGAAAACTAACAAAACACTGCTGGCTGCTCTACACAGCTTTCTGTACTTTTTCTAGTTTGAGAGCTGTGGGGTTTTATTAGCCACTTTCTCACCACTTGACACTACAAATTGTCCCTTTCATTTGGTTCATCTTCCTTCTCACCAGAGAGCCTTTGCACAACTTATTTCCCAAGTCTAGATTCTGTAACTTTCATGTAGAGGACCACCCAACAGTAGTTCCCAAGGCTAGTCCAAATTATTTCTGGTTTTAGGTGGTCCCAACTATAAGACAAAGAGTTACCTAATCTTAACCCCTTACATTACAGCACATTACCTGCTTATTCCATTAGTCCATAAAGCAGCAAATGTGTCAAATCTAGAAGAGTAACAATGGCTAGTTATCTCATTTACAGACATTTTCAGTTAATGTCGCAAGTGCTATCAATACATTAGCAACAGGAAAAAAATGTGCAAATATTAAGGAAGAAATCCGTCTCCTTATTCATAGGGTTATTTTAATGATGAAAAGAAACTTAAAGCTACTTGGCTCCATTGATCAAATTTTAAGTCAGCTGTACGCATGGTACAAAGTGTTAGGTAACTCAGCCAAGAAAGTGTTTTATCACACCATCTTTTTGGCTGCCATATTGTGTTTTATCATCGGACTGGTGATCTTCCTTTGTCTTCTGGGGATCTAAGATGACTGCAGAATTGTGATGTCATAGCCGGGAAGGCTGTGCAGTTTTACATTATGGAACATGATAGCATGGCCCTCATTTTGTACAAAACATCCTTCCAGTTTCTGGTGGGTTTAAACCAAGAAAAAGAGCTGTGAACAGTCTGGCAAAAATTAGTTGTAGACACAGCCATTTTCAAGGAATGATACCTGGAATATTGCCAGTCTTTTCAATCCCAAGGTAACAGTTAACTGAAGGATCCATTGGAGGCATATGGGATAGCAATATAAGCAACAAATAGGCAATGAAGAAAAGGCATGAAGATGCACAGGTGTATCTTAAATCATCACGGAAGTCTTCCTGTTAGGTAACATCACAGCAATAGTAACACTATAAAATGTACAGTTATAAAGTGTGACATGAAAGTAGTTGGTGAAAGAATATGCTTAGTGACATCTTCAATTTTACCTTCTTAAATGCTGCAAAACAAAAGAAGAAGGAGAAGTAAAAATTGTATATTTTTAGGTAGTGATGGTGATATTTAACACAGAGCAAAGAGTACTTTCAGTGCTTGGGCATAGTCAGAAATGACTTTGAGGGGGTGTGTGAAAGTACATGCATCATAATTCCATCTATAATCAGTCATTTGGAACTCATAAAATCTATTGCAGGGGGGTTTGAAACCTGCTCCAACCCCTGTTCTGGCTACACCTATGGGTCAATGCATCGAAGCCAGTATGACTGTTTGTTTGGTTTAAAGGCTTGAATGAAGCAAAATGTGTTTTCATTGCATTAAACTTGTGATAAGGCGAGAGAGAGAAAGAGGATTATTTGCTATACTGCATCAAAAAAGCAAGAATTCTACCTATGAGACCATTCTAGGAAGAGAAAGAGGCCAAACCAGCCACACAGGAGGAAATACACAGGGCAGAGAGTGACACTATGATGACCACAATTGTAAATAAATACAACCAGGATGCTGGAGTTTCAGAATATCTTTAATAGTTTTTTGATTCTTGGCTCACCAAGGGCCTCTAGTGGTCATAAAGTCTACAGAATACAACAAACAATTTAGCATAATATTCTATTACTGTAATCAGGTTATGATTTATAACATGGCAGGGAAAGGGTTAGTGATTTAAAGAGAAAGATCTAAAACAATGGCCAGGAAAACATAAGCAAGTCTCTAAACACAAGGTGGTGACAACTATCAAATGCAAATGAAACACAAGTTAAAACCAAAATCTTTTCTAAATAATTTTAAATAAATAATCACAAGTCATTCAAAGACATTCCTTCATACTGTAGGCTTAAGCGTGTTCATTGTTTTTACTGCTGTCTTATGTAGAGAATAGGATTGCAGGGCATTTCCTAACAATGTCCCACATCCTACATCACAAAATGGTGGCAACCCATGTTAACAATGAACAATAAATAAGTAACACGTAAAAACATATATACACAGATTAACAGTGTATCCCCATAGGCTGCTGGGGCTTTACTTTGCTGCATGAGGTGAAAGGCAGAAAGTAGCTCTGGACAGAGCATCAGTCCATTGTCAAATTCATTTGTACACACACACACAAAATTAAGGCCAAATTATAATCAGCAAACTATCTTGTGTTGTGATTCAGCAAAAGAAAAAAATAACAAAAAAGGGTGAGCATGTTTGCATTTATTTTTTCTTAGGCTTTACTGAAGATATAAAAATTATTCATGTATGTTTTCTTGGAGTTTCTGGGTCAGAAAATTGTTTTCTGCGGTCATTTTTGAAAAAAATTTAAAGTCTTAATTTTGAAATTTGTGAAACATTTTTGAAAATTTTCTTAATTCAATTTTGATTTTGTTGCACACACCACTATGTTGATAATAACATGTTGCCAGTTGTCATAAGAATCCTTCCCACAATGCATTGGGATTGCACGATGGTGATGTAATGTGGTTGAGAACATAGAGCTCACTTCACGACGTTTTGATTTAGAGTCCCAAACACGGTGAGTCAAGGGTCTTAGGCCTCCAAAAGGCTTCACTAACTGGCTTTACATGCCAAAACAGGCCTCCTTTGCCTGCCTGAAGAAGCTTCACCCCAGTGGGAATAAATCCCAGCTCCAGTGGCCTACTTCAATACTTGGGGGTCTAAAAGGGATTGAAGCCTTCAAAGGAAACTTAGAATCGTAAAAATGATCAAAAAGCCCCACAAGAAGGATGGTCACCATAAACCTAAACCTGAAAAAAAAAATCTAAATGAACTTTATTTAGAAAAGGAAAGTATTTATTAACTAAAATTACAAGGAAAATCTAAAGGCCAAAAAGTAGTTGCCTAAAAGACAAACCTAAAATAACAAAGTTCCAGTATGCAATCCAGACACCAAATTTAATAAACAGAGGGACAAATAAATGGCCTGTGGTGGGCTGGCGCCCTTCCTGGGGTTTGTTCCTGCCTTGCACCCTGTGCTGGCTGGGACTGGCTCCAGCAGACCCCCATGACGTGTGTTAGGATATAGTGGGTTGGAAAATGACTGACTGACTGACTGACAAATAAATGGCAATACTCACAAATTTGCTTCAAAGTAAAATATCCTGCTGCCCAAGAGTGAGGGCTCAGCAGGAGTGATGTCAGGGTGGCCTGCCTCTTTGGGCTCCACCCACTAAACATAAGGAAGATAAGGACATTTAAAAAGGCAGAACATACTTAACAAAGAAACAGAAATAACATAAGAATAATACACATCATAATTCATAATTAACAAAAACAACCATAAAGCACAAAAATATACATAAATATCCAAAACGGAAAGCTTCACATTATCTGGGGTTAGACCCGTTATTTTCAATCTATGTGCTTTATTTTGAGAATTTTTTAGGCCTGACAGTTGCTTTTTAAATTATTGCTTTTGATGTTGTTGTTTCTCTATGATCTTTGAATTTTACTATTTGCATCATTATATGACTTTGTTACGTATGTATAAAATGTTGCATATTCCTGTTTCCAAGCTGACTTTGAGATGTATAAAAACTAAACTAAACCACACACATTTTCACGGCAGCCTCGGACCATGCATACGCACTTTTCTGCTCAGTTTTGCAAACGGGTGGCACCCAACATCAAAGCAGTGGTAGTGTTTCTGTGTAATTTCCCCTCTTTTTCATATTTGCATCAATGATACAGGCTTTATCAAATACACCGAAATTAACTGCATATCGTTTACAAATTTATTTCACTTGATTGTAATCATTTTGTATTAATATACAGTAGACCCCCGCAAAGTCGTTCGCGGATTTTTTCTTAGAACCTATTAATTGTTAGGGAAAAGCGCAAATATCCTCCGCAATTTTTTATGGCTTTTTTCATGGCAATACTGTGCTGTAGAGAGAACAGGAAGCAACTGCTGGGGGAAACACAGTTTGGGGTGGTGAAAGTAGCCAATCCGAGAGCTTTACTCATTTCTCCTTGCTGCTGATTGATTGCTGCCCTGTGATGCATCTCCAGGGGCCTCATGTATGAACGGTGCGTATGCACAGAAATGTTGCATAAGAACTTTTCCACGTTCAAATCGCGATGTATAAAACCTACACTTGACGTAAAGCCACGCACTTTTCCACGGTACCTCATACCTTGTCGTACGCAAGTTCTCTGCTTGATTTGGAAACTGGTGGCACCCAGCGTCAAAGCAGTGCTACTGTTCCTGTGTGGTTACTCTTTATTTTCCTGACGCAGCTTTATAAATACACTGAAACTAACCGCATATTGTTTATTAGTGTAATGCATCTGATTGTAATTAACTTGTAACAATATAATGGTCCAGGGAATAACCATAGTATTCCAAATACCATAACTGCTTTAGTGTTGTTACTCTCACTGCACCTTCTTCCACGCTGCCTCAGCCACGGCAAAACGTTTCAAAGCCTTTCCTGTACGGACCCCGTGGTTCAGAAACAGTTTCATCCCAAGAACTATAAACGCACTCAATCAATTGCTCCTTGTAGAACTGTTTGTACTTATAAGTACAATTACCCCACTGTAAACTTGCACTATAGTTATAATATTACACAACCTGCACCACTTTATAAAGCGCGTATTTACATATGATGACGGTATCATTTGCAAGATGAAATGCAGCAAAATATGTTTATTATATTATACAGATAAAACTTTAACTTCATTTAAATAATCTGTATTGTTAATAATTAAACATGTGAGGACATGGTACCGCAGTGCTTGCATGTTCATGTATTGTTCCTGCCTCGCACTGTATATTTGCTGAGACTGGAGCGACACTGGAAGGATAGATGGATAGAATAATTAAACACATACTATGAAGATATTTCTTTGTGAACTTGAGCTTGTTTCTCCAACATGCTATGTCATTTGATCAACTTCCTTTTGTTGATTATACCACTGTATAAACCAACAAATAGTACGTTTTTCTTTGCCTCCACTTGGTATTTGCTGAAATTCTTATATTTTCCCTCTTGCTTTTGCCATTGCCTTTCACAGAACGCTGAGCTTAAGGTCTGTTTATATTGATTTGCATATTCAAAGAGGTATAATTCTGGGAGGAAACGGGGTGGGACAGAAGGTGCATGCACATGCGTTAATTTTCACGCTGATCGGGATTTATGCAGCGGAAGAACACAGAAGCTGGAGAACGCACAGATTCCTGCATCTGGACTTTTCGGCTTTTGTGCTTACTTCATGTTATAGAGTGAATTCTACGCACGGCATTATACATGATGCCCCAGGTGAGTGGGTTTACCACTGCTGAGGGAAACGCGGTTTGGGATGGTGAAAGTAGCCAATACGAGAGCGTTATTCATTTCTCCTTGCTGCTGATTGATTGCTGCCCTGTGACACGTCTCCAGGTGAGTGGGTTTAGCACCGCTGAGGGAAACGCAGTTTGGGATGGTGAAAGTAGCCAATCCGAGAGCGTTATTCATTTCTCCTTGGTGCTGATTGACTGCAGCCCTGTGACGCGTCTCCAGCTGAGTGTCCTCGTGTTTTCTATTTTGTTATTGTATTCCTTTTGTTATTCTTAAATGCACAAGATGTCGCTGAATCGCCCTGCACCTTCTAAGGCTTCAAGCACCAGAAGAAGTGTAAAACACTCCAGGAGAAGGTTGAACTACTGGATTTGCTCTGGGAACTAAAAAGTTATGCTGCAGTTGCGTGCTACTATGGCATTAATGAAAGCACCGTACGCTACATAAAGAAGAACGAAGCAGCAATCCGGAGTACTGTATCTGTAAGTTTCTGTGATAGTGGCAAAAAGGTAATGACCGTAAGGAATAAAAATATCGTCAGGATGGAATCTGCCTTGGCATGTGGATCACCAACTGCATGAAGAAGAACATCCCCTTGGACGGTAACATCATCCGTGAGAAAGCATGGAAATTGTACCAGCAGTTCGCTACAGGAGACAATGTAGCAACTTCCCATCACAATGTTCCTGAAACCTATAAAGAAAAGCCAGCACGAAACCCCACCAGAAGAAGACCTGTCCAAAGATACGACTCCTCCTGAAGCGCCTGAAGAAGAGGCGCCACCAAAGGAGTTTTAAATCCTCTGCATCGTACTGCAAAGCTACTTCATCATCATTAACATCATTCATCATTGGTGAGTACCTGTATATTTTACTGTATTTTAATTAAATGAAATTATTATATATTTACTCTACTTATAACAAAGAAAATGTCAGTACATACCAAAGAAAATGCGCTTGCATGAATTACAGTATGTATAGCAGAGACATAGCAGTACAGTTTACCTTTACATTCTGTTTTTAGGTAATGTATTAAGGTAATTTTTTAGGTAATGTATTAATGTATTAAGCTGAGTTTGCAACGAAATTAAAGTGCTTTGGGGGCATACTGTATTTAGGGTTTAAACTATAAAAATAGGCATTTAAAATGCATTTTTTAACCACATCCAAAAGTCGCGGTTTTTCACAATTCGGGGGTGCTCTAGGAACATAACCACTGCGAATTTTGGGAGTGTACTGTAATGGTGTATGGAATAGCCAAAATATTCCAAATACCATAGCTGCTTTAGCGTTGCTATTATCAGAGCAACACTCAGAGTATTTTAACCCATTGTATCTGAGCAGCTGATCGGAAAGCTCAACAGCAGATTGTACCGAGAGTGCAGAGGATTATCAGGATACAATTTCCAGCTCTGGAGGACATTTATAGCACATACTGCTTCCAGAAAGCCACCAGCATCTGCATGGATTCTACTCAGCCACGGCACAGTCTATTTGAACTTTTCCCAATGCTTCAGATCCTTTTCTCCACAGACCTTGAGGCTCAGAAACAGTTTAATCCCAAGAGCTTTATATGCACTCAATCAGTCCATCAAGTTCTACCAGTAGAACGGTTTGTACTTATAATTACAATTACCTCACTGTAAACTTGCACTACATCTGTAACATTGTACAGCCTAAGCCACTTTATGAACCATTTGCACTATCTGCACTATAATGTACACATTTATTGTACTTATGCTTTCATATTGTATATTCTCCATTGTTTTTATATTATTATTATTGTTATTTTATAGGAAAATACATTTATTGAGGATTTGCATATTGAATCTCATTATACCATACAATGACAAAGTCAATTTAGATTTCAAACAGCTTTTCTCTTGGAGCTGTGTGCTGTTAAAATACTAGGATGTAAACTTTTATTTTATGATGAAATCTATTAAAGTTATGTATATTACATTTTACAGATAAATCATTAACTTTATTTGAAGAAAGTCTATTTAAAAAGCACATAGTGATTCACACAAATAGAACACATAGATTATGAAGCATTTAATGTGCTACTTTAGTTATGATGGGATTTGAGAAACTCTACTAAATTAAACATCGATTTTAAGATGAAGTTTACAACATTCTACTTTAATGACAAAATAAACTACGAGATTAAAGTGGAAATTTTGAGATTAAAGTTGACATTTCTACCTTTCTTTTCTTCACTGTGTTTTTTTCTTTCTCCATGTACTAATACACTTGTGTATGTTACTCAGTGTACAACTCGCCTTTTCACCTCGACTTGACGTCTGACAACTTTTATTTCGGGCACCGTGTGATTTTCTGAGCTGGAACTTTTGAGTGTCACTCCGTCAATTTCCAAATGCTGCTCATACTACTTCCTAAGCCACCAAAAAGTATGTTTTTCCTTGCCTCTACTTCACTGAGTAGGACCTTCACTTTGCATTCTGTGAAATTCTTCTTACCACTGTCAAATGCTTTTACCATTGTCTTTTAACAAAACACAAAAGAAATTTATATTGATTTACATATTCAAATATGCAAAAATCTGGGAGGAGTCACCCCAAGCAGCCTAGCTCCAAACTCTTACAACAAACTTTTCAGGCTACACTGGCCCAAAATTCAGCACAACTGGGAACAGGATTCAAATCCTGAAATCTGGATCTATAGGTAAACTACAATTAGTCTGTCTTTATTTTTTATTGGACCCCTTTTCATGTGCAATTGCGATTTCATGTGGGATCACGAGGGTACCTGTCTCCAAGTGAGACATCCCCAAGTTGATCTCAGTTTTGTTTCCGACCACACAGATGTAAAAGAAGGATTCTGTTTTAGATATTTTTGGGTGATTGCATCTGAGACTGCCTAGGGTCACAATGTCCCCTTAAGCAGGCCATGGCTGAGACCATTAGTACTATAGGTACACAATAATGAGAAACATTTTATCTGAAACTTATTTTCTGTTTCTCTGTTTCTCTAACCCTAAGGCAAGACAACCACATAAAAATAATCTAGTTTAGAATTTGCTGTCATTTTCATTTTTCTTATTTAAAGTTGTCACGCTTTATTTTATTCTGTTACATGTGGACTATCTTGTCCTAAGTGAAAAAAATATATTTGAAATGGCACATGGAAGCAGATCATTTTCCAACCAAGGTTATGCTCTGTGGTCATTGATAGTGTGTGTTTTTACTGTAGTAATATTTGTAATGCTTTACTGTAGAAACATGTTGGAGAATAACTATCTATAACAGTTTTCTTTCACCTTAAAATGTAAAATATTTTGATCATTAAATGTACTTTACACCTAAGATTAATACTGTGGCAGTGTGTTTACAGGGTTAAAGCTCCATAGAGCTCTATTTTAATAGCGCAGGCTTTTGGTGTCTCTTGTGCAGTTGCTGTAATTCATAACTGGGCTCATGTTTTTAATCATTTTGACTGGGATGAAGTCTAAGTATATTTTAATGGCTATGAGTTAAAATTCTTTTGCCAGCTAAAGTAATTATTTTCGGTACAAAGAAAAAAGTCTAGTTCCCTCTGCCAGGTCCACCTGTGACTCTCTGAGCATTTATACATCTAAAATGAACGGAGCAGATGTCCAGAAGTTACATCTGCGAGTCCCTGGTGTCATTTTGTTTTGTAGGATGCAAGCAGCTGTTCCACCATTTAATGACAGAAGATCAGCTTTGCAGGTAAAAAAGGAGAAATTGTCAGTGAACAAGGTTATATCCTATTGCAACATGGGTTCCCTTATCGTCTTTGCCGCATATAAAATTACGTAATTTAAATAGGTGAGTAAGGGTTTTTCTTCAGGACTAGATTATACACATTTTGACTGCTGTATTCTAATCAGTGCCCTCCTTTTAAGTCATACTCTAATCTTTGTTTGTAAGGAGGACTTTATCTACCAGATGTTTAGCTGCTGATGACAGAACCTGGACAAACTGCAAGAAAAGGTACCATACAGTGTAGATGTCTATAACTTTATGATTCAAATTCCTTCTGCTACCTATTAGCATCTTGTTATTAAGGGATCAGTCCCGTGCCTGTGGGCTATGCCATCACAACACAGCCCTCTGGGCTCTACATTTGCACTGCTCAAAAAAAAAAGCCACCCATCAGATTAGAATTGTTAGCTGCCCTTTCATTGCTCCAAATTATCATGGTGTTCATCACACACTTATGAGCAACTCAGCCATCATTGTTATCTGTTGGCTTACACAGCCTCTAGTGTAACACAATACATGTTGACTTATTCAGTTGATGATGTTCTGTCTCGAACAAGACAGAAAAAGATGCTCACGAAAGGATTGACAGAAAATCCAGCATGGTGGTGCAGTGGTAGCACAGCTGTCTAGCAGTAAGGAGACTTCCAGGGTCCTCCCTCAGTGGAGGTTACATGTTCTCCCTGTGTCTGTGTGGGTTTCCTTTGGTGTCTCTGGTTTCCCTCAACGGCATTCACTTTAGTTGAAATGGAAATGCTAACTTGGCCCTAGTGTGTGTTCAGTGTTTGGATGTGTGTGTGTGGTATAATGACTGGTGTCCTGTACAGGGTTTGTTCCTGCCTTGCACCTTATTATAGGCTCCAGCACCCTCCGTGTCCCCAGTCTGGATTAAGTGGGTTCAAAAATGACATGACATGATTGTGAGAAAGAGACGGCTTTGAATAATAAATTTGCAGATATTTAATGTCAACCTTATTTACACATAGATCCCATCATTGTGCTGCCTGGACTTATAGTATTTAAGCATGATGGGATTGCTCATCAATGGAAGTGGCTTAAATATACAGTACCAGCCAAAAGTTTGGACACACCTCCTCATTCAATGTGTTTTCTTTATTTTCATGACTGAAGGCATCAAAACTATGTATGAACACATGTGGAGTTATGTACTTAACAAAAAAAGGTGAAATAACTGAAAACATGTTTTATATTCTAGTTTCTTCAAAATAGCCACCCTTTGCTCTGATTACTGCTTTGCACACTCTTGGCATTCTCTCGATGAGCTTCAACAGGTAGTCACCTGAAATGGTTTTCACTTCACAGGTGCGCCTTATCAGGGTTATATAGTGGATTTTTTTTGCTTTATCAATGGGGTTGGGACCAGCAGTTGTGTTGTGCAGAAGTCAGGTTAGTTGGATGATCATTTATTTTTCAACAGGACAATGACCCCAAACACACCTCCAGGCTGTGTAAGGGCTATTTGACCAAGAAGGAGCGTGATGGAGTGCTGTAAATGGTCATGAAAATAAAGAAGACACATTGAATGAGGAGGTGTGTCCAAACTTTTGGCCTGTACTGTATATACATATATACATCAGACCCTGCACAAATGACCATTTGCAACTGCATCTTGGGAACTAGGTTGTGTGTGTCTCTCTCAGCATTTCACTATTGACAATAATTTTTTTCTATGGACTGTTCCCCAAAACAAAGATTGACACCATAGATATCTTAACCTGTGCTGCAAGTTAGTTGTGTATTTAGGCACCATAACTTTCAGTGCCTTTGTTACAGGCTAAACACACGAATAATTTAGCAGCAATGGTCATGCTTACATATGTTAAATATACCTTTACTTTATTAATGCATTTGCTTTCCCTCCTTAGCTTTTGTATTTTTGTTTATGTCATTTTTTGCTCACTATAAAAAATGTTGTACTATAAAGACAGACTGACCTGTAACATTTCTGGACAGGCAGAAGAACTTTCAGCTGACAGGTACCGTTTGGCAGAGCCTTTTGTTATAATTGCATATTTGGTTATGATTTGTGACACAACATTTCCTGTCTTGTGTTTTGCATTCACTTAAGCATTCTAGGATTAAATAGTTAGAAGTGTGTCATCATGCAGCTTATATTAAGGCGAAGGTTCGACGGAGATGCTGTTAATGTATTCTTCTCTAGACATTCTCCTCTTTCCTGCTGCCTGCATTATGATCAACTTCAACTCAAACGTTCCCTGATGCTTGTTCAGTCAATCTGTAGTAGTAGCTTCTCCAGCTTAATGGAAGCCACTCTCTTAAAATGTGAGCTTGTTCACGCTCTGCCTTATACAAAAAACATTTTGCTATGTATCTTACATTCCCCATAATACAATAAGTGGGTAAAAGCAAATCTGAATCATTGGGGTGTACGAATACTGTAAAGGGGAATGTCTGAAAAGACACTCACCTTCTATTCCCAAAAGACTCTAATGGCAATATTTGGAGTTTAGCAATCTGCCTGTGGTCAGGGTTACAATTAGAGAACCAAACACTTTTTGAAATACCATCTTGCACCTTGTCTTTGTTGTTTAACCCTTCTATACTCTAAGACTGACAAACTGACAGCTGTGGCTTAAAAAGACCCTGGTTGCCATGGTTACAGATATTTTCTGGGCCCTTTACAGAATTCACTTTACTAAGTTTAAAATACGAAAAAAATCTGCTTACAAAAAGCTTTAAATTATAATGTCTCAGTACATTATAGGCCTACACATTAATTTTTAAACTCTTGGCCATATGCTATATAATGAAGTATAAATACTTCATGTTAATTAAAGTACAAAACAAGCTTTGAAAAGTGGAAATAAGAAATAAAGAAATCTACTGCTAACTTACATGGACTAACATCGAGTTTGTTGCATTGCATAGTGTTACATCCTGGCCTGCCAATTCATGACATTAGCAGGATGTGTTTATTTGCATATAGTATGTCAGATCGACCCAGTCATTTCTCAGGTCAGGAGCATTCATACGTAGAGCCTCAAGCAAAGGGTGGGACGTAGTGAAATGTGTGACACGGTTTCATGACTATCAATGTCACAGCTTTATTGACTAAAAGCAAATGCGTTGGTAAGCTACAGTGGATCACAGCTTCATCTGCTCTTTTTATTTATATGTATTTTGCATAAGTATTTTGCTGCATGATTCATGTCACTTATTTCCTCTGTTCATTCTTGCTATTATTTACTCTCCTTTTGTGTTAGTAAACTGTTGTGTGCATAAAAGTAATAGCTATTGACAATAACAGGATTATCAGCTATCGACCCTCCAAGGTATGATTTTCCGCTTACCAAACAGCCATTATCTCTTCACATCTATAAATTTAGAGCTTCAGAGGCAGAGAAAAAAAAAAAGTTTCCATCATCTTTGACTTCAGGAACAACTGCTTCAGTTTCTGATGACCACCTCCAGCGCTGAACAAATATTAGTGTCACCCTGACCTGAATAACCGATTCAACAGAAAAGCAGTTTCTCTGCTTTATTTCTGGAAAATGCTTCATGTAAATTTCACCGATGAGATTGTTATGGTTTATTCACTTTGGCATAGCATCAGTTCAGTCATTTTTCATTCATTATTCTATGAGAATTTACGCCAGAAATAATTGTCATTTCAGCTTCTCCTTTCAGAGATTATTTCACACCAGACTGTGTGTGTGAGTATGTTTAATTTTAATGGTTGTTTTGTTTATAATAATTGGAAACAAGGGAGGGTATCTATCTATAGTATATATATATATAAATGATACAGTACCTGGCAAATAATACAAAGTGTGCACAACACGTGTTTCACAAATCTATGATCTGCTTTTCGCAACCAAGAGCACATACTGAATGTTTTCTGACTAGCTGACCAACCACACGCATTTCCTGGTAGGTAAACAGCCAAAAATAATCACATCGAGATACGTGTGTGTGTGTGTAATGTGTACTTTCAGTTGTCACCATCTACTATAGCAGTGGTTCTCAACCTGTGGGGTGGGCCCCCAAGGGGGGGCACGAAGTAACAAAAAGGGGGGCACGAAGATGTGAAAAAAGAACACAAGAATCAAAAATATGAAAAAAACATCTGTTGAAACCAAAACAAATTAACTTAAACTACATTCTGATACTAGAACAATAACTATAGAGTTAGATAAATGTCGATAAAAGTTAAGTAGGTATAATAAAATATGCATCTACATTTCAAAAAAATGTTGGGGGGGTGCAATTAAAACTGTTATGAAAACTCGGGTCGCAAATACTTAAAGGTTGAGAAATGCTGTACTATTGGTTGTATGATGTCTTTGGAAAAACAGAAGGTCTGAAAAGGACTTAATGAGAGTCTACTAATCATGTCTAGGCTCCAGTTTTGAACAATTTGGCTTGATTAGCTCTGTCTGTTAATTATGCATAGCATATTGTGCATCATTTCTTTTCTCATTCTCCAGAAATTTCATAACAAAGTAGCTAATACATCCAAATTGTAATACATCCACTAACCTCAAGTAAGCCTGAACACATTCCCATTTTCTCAAATGTGCTAGGAATTGCTTTGTTAACCTTAGTGAGAGGCATTACAATTCAAGGTGCTATATAATATAAGGATTAAGAGAGTGTTTCCCAATGTTTACTCAACCATCCATGCCTGAATCGTAACAATAACTCTTTCCCTGCAAGATCCTTTATCTGGCATACTAAAAGCAGCCAGATCTAGTCCAAAAGTTACATGTATACTTAGGTTCTTTAATGTTCTGAATGAATTGCCTAAACATGGAGCAAAAAAGAAAAAAAATTATGTTCATACCTTATTGAAGAACTGTTTGTTCCCTGCCATCCCAGAACACTAGGAACAGGCCACCAAGAAACAATTATTTGAAACAGAAAACCTAGTCTGATAATGTGAGGACATGTAGGTGTATTTGTACCATTTTCAAAACATTAACAGACACTCTCATTGCATCGAAATTAAATGTGCAGATTTAGCACTGAAGCAAAAAGCTGCTCTCTAATTCAATAATCAGTGGGGGTATTAGCAGAACTGATTGCTTTCCTAACACATCCTGACGTTTCACATGAAGCAAGTTGTCATCATGTCAGCATAGAGGGCTGGGGGGGGTTTGAAGAAAGGATACAGAAGGCTGAGGGCACTTGCCTGTTGTTCCTGACTCACATTAAGATTAGGCTTTACTGTGGACTTTGTGAAAATGTTCTTCTGCTATGGTCAAATGCAAAGCTTTCCTGAGTGAAGTTAGTGTGCACGCTTTCCAGCTGTGCTGTTGTGCTAGATGTTAAAAATCAGAAGTAATGGCTCTTGCAGAAAAGGCACTAAGATCTGAAAGGCTCATGAATGGAAGTAGGATTAAATAATTTGTTCTTAATTGGATTTTGTCAGGGGAGCACAGTGGGTAGCACTGGAACCTCATAGTGCCTGAACACCAATTCCCTCTATCTGTGTGGAGTTCAGTATTTCTACCCTGTGTTTCCAAGGTCAAAACTCTAAATGGGCTCAGTGTGAATGTGTTATGTGAATATGGACTGTGGTTCCATTAAGGCAGCCTTCCACAAGGATAAGCTCTTCCCATCTTCGGACCTGACCAGGAAAAATTGAATATAGAAAGATGTTTCAAGTGTAGAGAGGACAAAACAGTGCATATTCACATCTCTTGAAACACAGATTTAGAATTTTCTTCTGATCAGTAAGTGTTTTCCTTTGGGTATTCAGGTTTCTTCCCAATTTCCAAAATCATATAGGTTATTTACATTGGTATTGTTGCAGCTTTCTGTATGAGATTGTTGTGAGTTGAGTGGCACCCTTTCCAGGATGGGTTCTTTGCTACCTTTAAGTTCCCTCTGGATGGATTCTAGTTCTCTGTGATGCTGTAATAGAATAAGAAGGTCTGGAATATGTTATATTATATTATAAAAGAAAATCTTGAGACGAGACGAGACTATTTGCAAGAGATTTTTTTCAAGTCCTGCCCTCCTCTCAACCATTTACCCACGCCCACGGTCCTCTCACCTCTCATTTGTGTGAGTGGTTTTGTCAGACACAGTTCCTTATAAACTTTTACGTTTTCCTCACTTTAAGTTCCCAATTAAAGAATACTTATTTTGTCCAAATCTTAATGAAGAATTTCATCCTGAAGGGTTATCAACAGAAGAAATGAGTAGATGGGCAATCCTAATACAGGGAAACGATGAAGTCAAACAAGTTAATGTGAAATTTGTCAATCGGCTACACTACAAATTGGTTAAATGCATATCCATAGACTATGCTGAAACAGTTAGTGGTAATTGTGCAAAAGATGAAAACATCAACTTAAAATATCCTGTGGAATATCTAAAACCATTAACACTGTTCGGTCTTCCACCGGCTGAATTACTATTGAAAGAAAGATGTATGATAATGTTATTGCGTAATTTATCTATGAATGATGGGCTATGCAATAGGACAAGATTAGTTGTATCCAAAATTGGTCAAACAATTCTGACATTTAAAATTTTAACAGGCGATAAGAAAGGTAATGTAGTACATCTTCCGAGGAAAACATTAGACACCACAGGAGATCTTGATATGCCATTCGTATTAAAACATTTACAGTTCACCGTTAGAATAGCTTTTGTTATGACAATTAACAAATCACAGGGACAAACATTCGAAAAAGTTGGTTTATTTATTAGAGAGAAAGAAATGATATTCACTCATGGGCAGTTATATATTGCGTTGTTACGATGTAACTCCAAACACAGAATCAAAATTCAAACTGATATTGACGAAAAGTTAATTCCAAAAATTGTAAAAGTGTAAGTTTAAAAAGTATTTGCATGTTAAATTTTAAAGCCAAACAGAACAAAAACATATAACACAATGAATACCTCCAACACAACATGAAACATAATTTTCTTTCAATTAATTAAATTTTACTATTTTTTATTATGGTTAATTACTTGCTGTAATGTAAAATAGTTAGGTCTATCATGCATATGTAACAATTCCCATGAAAATAACAATCTGTTTAAATTGTACATCTGCTTCCCCATACGTGAGTGGTAGAGCCGCGAAGTGGTTAGCGCGTAGCACCCGCATGGGGGTTGGTGAGAGAAGCGAGCAAGGGGCAGAGCCCCCTAGTATAATATAATATAATATAATATAATATAATATAATATAATATAATATAATCTTTATATATAATCTTCATTTGGATCTTGATCTTTGTTTGTCCGCGAATAAATTAGAAGAAGAAGCACTAGATGGCAGTAGAGAGACAGCTAAAACATAGGCATTGCATTAAGAATCTCCTCCAGGCTTATACTACTGAAGACTGTAGTACTCCAGTCACACCTCAAAACACAGACATTCAAACTAAACAAATTGTTGTGCTTTAAATTAACTAAAGAGATCTTCATTTAGATCTTGATCTTTGTTTGTCTGCGAATTCCACGCATGCGTAGACCACCTTCCAGTTTAGTATGTTGTTGTTACTCACGGATGTCAACAATGTGCTGGAATAACGAAAGGGGTGCTGGACAGTGTTACACTGGTTAGCTCCTGAGGCCTGGTTAGAGAATGAGATTGCCGAAGATAAAAGGTACGTCCCTACTTAACATATGAATGAAAGAAAGACAGTGGGTAAAATGAATGACAATGTAACAGCACGTTCCGGAAATTATTATTGTTACGTTGTAGCCGGCGAATGCTGCGTGTCTCACAGTTGTACCGTGGATTGCTCACATGTCAGTGAAGTGATCCTTATTTATGCTTTAAAGAGCTTGGATACCTATGTGTCCCCCTTTTATAACCATTGCTCCGTGCATATTGCCTTACTCTTTGGATTGCCACAAAGCAACCTGCGAGATTGGAGAAAGGTTGTGAAGACATCGTGAGAGAAAACGACAGCATCGTGAAAACAAGACGGATCTGTGAACGGACAGATGCAGAAATGCTCCCACACCACCACATAATTACTATTCAGACAGTGATTCCGAGTAGGCCGTTCCTATCGAATCAATATCCAAGGGTTTTCTTTTGTAATTTTGTTTCCCTTATTAAAAATCATAATGCTGTGCGACGAAGGGCCCAGTTCACGACTGGCAGCCGCGTTTAAACAGGGAGCCCTTCACAGACAACTTTAACACGCGCAACGTAGTTGGGCGCACATGGCTAGTATAATATAATGGACTGGGGACATATCAAGCATGGGTTCCCTTCTTACACCTAATTCTGCCAAGACATGTAGCATTATATCATATTACATCATGTCATATCATATCATATCATATGTTCTCAGACACAGGAAGCACTAGTGTACATTGAATAGTGCTGCTGCCTTGTAGAGCTAGTTACCCTGGTTAAAATCACATGCCCAATTGTAGTCTGTGTGGAATGTGTACATTCGCCCCATGTCTAGCTCAGCCGGCCTACAGATACTGGATGTTTAGTGATTCTAAATTGGCCCTTTGTGAGTATGACTATGGGCATGTGTATGTGTAACTGGACATTATGATGGATAAGATGCTTGAAGGATAAACTTCACTCCTCAACAACCCTGACTCGGATTAAAAAGGACAGAAACTATTATGCTATGTGTTCTCAAACTGCTTAGTCCTGGTCTTTGCTGTGGGACATTGAAGTCTATCCCAGCAATACTGGGTGCAAGTTTTGAATGAACCCTTGAGAATTATCCAGTTCACCACAGAGCCCTACAATAGAACAGAGTAGAATAGAATAGAATAGAAAGGTTGCAAGGTATGACATTGACTAGCAATGCTACTTCACGGGTCCAAATTTCTTGATGTTCGATAGTACTCTTTGTGGAGTTTTCATGTTCTTTTTTCTGAAAGTGAGATTAATTAGTATATTTGCACTGGCCCCATGTGGGTGAGTCTGCAATGGACTGAGGTCTCATCCAAAGTTGGATTGTACTTTGAGGCTGGTGCTGCACTGGCCCTACATGATTCTATAGTAGAATAACAGATTAAAAAAACAGATACTGTATAAGCATTAAATGGGAGAAAAAGTGAATGGATAGTAGACATGAACAATTAAGGATATGATAATTTGAAATATATCTAAATTATAACATCTATCATAGTATATTTACAAGCAGAATTTTTTAAATCAAAATGTTATACTCACTGACAACGGTGTCGATAAAAGAGAAAGTGACTTTTTTTCTTATTATTTTATTCACACTCTCTATTTCAGTTTCATTATGACTGCTCTATTTCCTTACAGATTATCCTATTACAGCACCATTTTACTCTCTCATTACAGATTATCAAATATATGAGCACTTTACACTCTTATTAGGGTACTAATTTAACATCCATTTCACTCTTTCATTAACAAATAATCACATCCTTTACCATGTCACTCTCAGAATGTCAACCACCTCTTCTCAGTTCCATGTCTCTCTCCTGCTCACTCTCTCATTACACATTCCCCATATTCTTTACCATTTGTTTCTCTACCTATTCAGCCATCTGTCTTTTCATTTTATTACTGCAGCTCACCGTTATAGGTTAGCAAAGCCTATCTAGGCAATATGTGGTGCAAGACAGAAAGCACACTCAGTTGGGAAACAAAACACTGGCACTGACTCATACACGGCCAAAACAACATGGCTGAACCTGGACGTTTTGGGATATGAGAGAGCAAAAACAAACTAGATGCTGAAAGTCGGAATGGACACTGTGAGAATATGTCATCTGTTGAAAGAAAGGATCAGGAACAGAGAAGCTGTGAGGCAGCAGTGCTAACCATTGAGCCACTGGGCCATTCGCTAACTGCATAGACACACCATTTATTGCATGCAAATCAACCTTTCACATTTTCATTGAATTTCTCACTATGCATGTACAGTACGTCAACTTGCACTCAAACCCAATTCCACTAACTTTTTCCCCCTGTTCTTTCAACCTATCTTTACTTATTTCCATGGATCTAGAAAATAATAAAAGGGTGTCATTAAACACACATTTAAAGAAAAATGTGAATTGTTTTACAGTAATGTTTTATTAAAGTATAAAATTGATTGTTTAATAGACCAGAGTTACAATATTGGGCTCTAAATAAACAAAAAAGTTACAGTGTAGGGGACTGATATTTGTGTTCCCTCCAGAGATGGTTCCAACTTTGCACCCAATGTTGCCAGCTTTGGCACTGTGCGATGTGGGCTTAAAAAATATAATTAGACTTACCATCTTAATCACTCCTTAAAAAAATTAACTTGAGTGTGACATTTCTATCACAAGAACTCTACTATATATAACTGTGCAATGCTGGCCTTGGTAAAGGCATATTTCTTTTTCAAATCGGGTCTCATCAATAATCTCTCCAGTCACTATCTTCCGCTGCAAAGCCTACAGCGCATTTGAATGACAAAGTTCTCAAATTAGCATCTAAGCCTGTCAACAAAAACACAGCGACGTGTGAGATGAGTTACCAGAGTACCAAGGCTCTCCATCTTTTTTCCTCTCCATGACATTGTGAATTTCAAAATGAGTTTTTCATATGTGCTTTCTGGGTACATGACCTTTCCAACATATAGTCAGCAAAGAACAAGCGCTAACAACTGTCAGATGTGCAGTGTCTATCGTTTTGAATTATATGTTAAAAAAAAATGCCAGTACAGATAAAATGCAAAAACCAAAATACACAATACTCTGGGCAAGGGTTATTATTATAAAATATAGTGTAAGGCATTACACACTGCAAATGACTAAGTTTCTGCTGATGTTGCAGCAATTTTGTTTCATTTTTTTTTAATACGCAATGCACATCTGCCAAGCAGTAAGGCTCATCAGCCATTAGTTTATTTTTGTTGACTGTCATTTATAGAATGACAGAAATAGAGACAGATTGTTGATTAATATATAGCACCAGGGGTGTCAGTTATTTTTGTTTTACATTGTGAAACAACATGGTGATTCAATCTTCCCATGCAGGAGGTTTAGTTATACCATTAAAGCCATAGCTGATAAGCTGACTGGCAAATCCATAGGCAAGAGAGAAATGGCTTGCAACGAATTGCAAATAAACATGCGCAGTCCGCTGTCGTGAGCAGCTAAATAGACTACTGAGCATGTATCAGTTATACTCTAGACACAATTCCATATAAATCTGAAAATCTCTTTGAAATGCTGCTAGCTTCATCCATTGTAAACAACATATTAATGAAGCAAGTTTAACTCAAGCAACCACCAAACACCCAACCAGCCTAAGAAACACAATTCAAATGCATCTCGATAGTTCAACGACCTACCCTAGTGAGCTTGATGGAGTGAATCATCTCCTCTTGTTGGTCTAAAGTTTTCTGTTCTTCTTAACCATGCTGTTGTCTTTGGGTTAAAAATGACCCACTTTTGAGTTTAAAAGCAAAGCAAATCCCCTAAATGTCCTTTTTGTTAATGAAATTTGATGGCTTTTCATTGCATAACATTATTTTTTTCAAAAAAAATGTGTTGTTATTTTCACAGCAGTGGTACACAATTAGGCTACAGGATCTGTTTTACTCGTTGTATAATTAGATCTCATAAAAACTAACTTAAGTCATAATAAATGATATAAATAATCAAACAGTAAAAGACACACAGTAAAAAATACAGGGGGCTGTATGTCTTTTGTCTTTCTCACTATTTGTGTGTGCATGCCTGCATGGATGTGTGTATGAATAGGAGTCTGTGTGAGTGTGAGAGACTTGTGCTTCAATACAAAGAAAAAGTAAGAAAGTATCAGTTGGCAAAAAAGATTCAGCACTTCTCCCAGAGTTATAATATAAATAAAGGTGACATATCCATGGCTTAATTCCTCTTTGCTGAAATCATGAGTGCATGGTTCCCTGCCCAGGAAGCCCTTGACCTGATTTTGTTTGAAGATAATGTTAAGGAAGACAGTGAAGAGGTGATTTCTGAACAAGAAGATAATACAGAATACAACCGAGAGCCTGACCCCTCTGCAGACAATGAAGAAATCCTTGGAGACAGTGAAAGGGAGACATTTTTGTCCAAAAGCCATCAGATAACCAGATCTTCATCTGACTTGGATCCTATTAGTAAATTGTTATTGGATTTCTGTGTTAGTCAGTAGTTTCAAAAAACAAACCTCATGTGCTAGAGATGTCAAATTAGGCAAAGATTCTGATTCTTATATTTGTTTTTAAGTATATTGTGACACACACATGCATGGTTGGTGGGGTGGGGTGGATGGGGTGTACCTTCAATGCTCTGATAATGTAAGCAATATTACACCAGAAATAGAGGGGACATTGTCACTAATGGCTATTCCTCTGCAGCTCCATAGGACTGCAGTCAGAGGAGCCCTGGTCACATCCCATAATCCTCCTAAGCCCCTCCAATACTTGGGCCAAGAAATATATATTTTCTTTGTATAACTTATTTTTGTTATATAAACGGGGAGTACTGGGTTGGTTCCCCAAATGTTTAACCTGCATTTGTCCTTCCTACTTTGAGGCACACAGTCATTCGTGTTAGGCTTGAGTGATCAATGAACATTTTACTTTCGTTAGTGTTATTCTATAATCATTTTTCAAAACCTGCTAAATTAATTTTTCTCCTAATGGTAGTGTTGTAAACTCTTTTCTGAGATTTTTCAGGTAAAAAAGACCAAGAAGGGGTAAGGTCAGAGATATGCAGATGGATGAGCCTACGGTGTCAGGCTATCTGTCAGGCAGACTGCAGTTCGTGAGGTTCAAGGACTGTGTCTCTGATATGAATGTGAACAACACTGGAGCACCACAAGGAACAGTCCTTTCTCCTTTTCTTTTCACTCTGTAAACCCCAGACTATAAATATTACATCATGTTAGGTTACTTGCAGAAATTCTCAGATGATTCTATGCTTATGGGGTGTACTGATAAGGGGGATGAGACAGAGTCAGGTGCACAAAGAATTCTCTGCAACTAAACATGAGCAAAGCTAAAATTAACCAAGAAACTGGTTATACACTTTTGCGGCAGCAAAAAGCCTCAATTCCTGGTCACTGTTAATGGAGTTAATGCAGAGGTGGTGCATTACTAGAAGTACTTGGGTTACCACATTAGGAGACTACATTCCTTTAATGTGGGTAGTTACATCCTTTTCATCTTCTACAACTCTGTGATGGCCAGTGTGAATTTTATATACTGTGTTGTGGCTTCAAGAGAGTCCCACTGAAGCAATAAGCTAATTACGAGGACAGGGTCGGTTACAGAACACACTGTGGACCCCCTGGACATAGTAGCAAAGGAGAGAATTCAAACAAAACTGAGTGCCATTATATACAATGCTGCACATCCTCTCTCTCACTCACTGAATTATACAGAAGAAGTGTGTCAAGAAACACTACTGGGGCTACTTTATACTAATAGCATTATGCCTGCATAATGCTCACTGCGACTGTGATTGCTAAATCAGACATTTTCTTTCTTTTTTGTTTTCTTCCTTTTTAGTCTGGTGAGTATTCAGACAATAGTCTATCTATCTATCTATCTATCTATCTATCTATCTATCTATCTATCTATCTATCTATCTATCTACAGTATCTATCTATCTACAGTATCTATCTATCTATCTAATGCAGATGTTCCAAGGCAATGTAGACATATATACCAACTCTCCTACACATTAACCATTGTGTAAGGGTTTACAGAAGTATAAAGAAAGCTGATTTTTCCTGGTGTGTATTATGGCGGACGGCTGGGACGCCCCTTCAGCACTGGATCCGGGGAAGCAGCCGTGGGATGCACACTGCATCCCCCGGAACACTTGGTGGCAGCCCCCCTGGGTTGCATCGGGGCCTGTTTTATGGAACACCAGAGCTCATCCTGGTTGCAACACAGCCATACCCGGAAGTGCAGCCTAATTTAGGTTTAATTACCACCTGAAGCACTTCCGGGTGGGCTATAAAGGGAGCCTACAGCCACTACTCATCGCGCCAGAGTCGGAAGGAGAAGGACAAAGCTGTCTGGGAGGAGTAGTGGAGGAAGAAGAGTGTGGTTTGGGGTGTTTTTGCTTTTGTGTGTTTTGAGACTGTGTTGGGCCTGTGGGACACGGGGAAGACGTGCCCCACGGCTGAAGAAAAATAAAAGTTCTTTTTGTTTATTTTACACGTGCCTCCATTGTCAGTCTGTGTCGAGTTGATGCCTATATCCTGCCTTTGCCACAGTATATAGGAGAGGCAACTTATTGTGTTTGCAATATTAAAATTAGAAGGCCAATATTTTGTCTGAGAAGATATATTACACTTTTCCCGAATGTTCAGATCTGACAACTAAGATCTGAGACCTGCATAATGTGTCACGGACATATTGGAAGGACCTAGAGATTGTTTGTAACAAATGGGCAGAGTGGCTGCCAGGCATATACTCTTCCGGGTCTGAAGTCACATTGAAGGGTTCAACTGAGGGCATTTTCATGTTTGGAAGTCCTTTTACTGTAAGTCGGCAGAATTAAATAGCTGACTATGAAGACAAATCAAAATTTCCTAAGATTTTTATAAAGCTGTGCTTTCTTTTTTTTCTGATATTATTCCAAATTGGATGAATGTTTTCCTTTATGTGTAGAACCATCTCAGAAAAACACCTTGAGGTTACAAATTTGCAGCCTCCATTAAAACATGTTAGTGCAAATGAAGGAGAGGAAAACCAAAGAAAAGCTGGGGTGCAAGTGTTCACTGCCAAAGTACAAAAAAAAAAAACAAAAATGAGTATGCAGTGGTGCAAGAGAAATAAGGTATGACAGTTGCCTTCCTAGCCTCTGGGACTTTGAAAGGACCTTGACTCCCTTGAGCAGGTCTGGGTCGGGGAGCTCTATCATGTGGGAATGTGTTCCTCAGACTAAGACACCATCTTCCGGTAGCCCTGGAATTTATATTGTCCCAACCACAGAAAGTGTGGCTTAGCTGATGGTGGGTGTGGCTTAGGTGCCCTCAATGGGTGGCATTTTGGAACAATGGAGGAGAAAATAGGTGGTATTGTTAACATTGGCTCACCTTCTTGCATCCCTTGCCTGAAAGGTGATCCTCAGGCATCCATGCACAACAATCAGCAGAAAACTGACTAGAAAGCTGAACTCAAAATTCTTTTTCAATCTAATATAAACTTATAATAAATATAAAGTTATGATTTAACATATTTCCAATTTCTTAGTGAAGCAAATTTTTCTAATAATTTGCCCACCATATTTAAGGAATACTACTCAATAAAGGCATAACAAGTTACTATTACTGCCTGGGGAAAAACTAAAGTCACCATCCTTGTTTTGTGTTATCAAAGGCAAACAAAGGAGGCTGGCATCAGGAAGGGCATCTCCACATAAGACTTTGTGTTCCAATACCCTCCTTTTGAAGGAAGAAACTGATTAATTCGAAAATGAAGAGAGAGGAGAGGAGAGAGCGGGAACAAGAGATTCTTGAATGGTAAGGGATGTCATGTCAGTATTACCATCTCGGCTAATACTAGGAAACAGTTATTGTTTCGAGGCAGATTACTGAATAGTAAGGGATAACATCTGGAATAATACTAGAGAATGGCCATCTTTTTCCCAACTTGAACTTTTAGCAGCTGCTTATAAATTTTGTCTACAGCTTATATTTCTGTTTGCATCTAGTTTTATATTAACCCCCTTTTTCTTGATTTTAGGGAAATTACTTCTCACAGATAACAAGAACTTTACCAATATAGCAGCTTATTCCTGAGATATCTTGTTATAAATCTCAGACATACTGCAACTGGCATTGCTAAGGAGTACCTGTTTTTTTCCTCTCTCCACTGTAGATTTATGCCCTTCACTTTGTGCCTCTGAGGACTTCTTTTCTTCTCATTTATATTGTGGCTGTTCTTTGATGATTAAGAATTCTGTCTTATATGGCATTTAGGGGATATTCACTTATGCTAACTAAAAAGTATGTGTATAAGCCTAGTTTTGAAAAAAAATAAATAAATAACATACCTCAAATTCTTAAACTTGTTCAAACTATTTCTGGGTCACTGGAAGGTAGCGACGAACTGTGGACTTAAAATTGCCAGGTAACCTAACAGGTCCACTAACTATCTAGAATCTGCAGATAAACCCAGGACACAAAGAGAGAACATGTAAACTCCACATCAAATGTGATTAGGTGCTGAGTCTACAGGACAGGAATGCTAACCGCTGCACCAACACTGTGCCCAGTTCTTAAATAACATCTATAAACCTTCAATATGTTTACAAGGGTAATTACAAGTTTTGTGTAGATGTAGACTATAGTGAATCTGACTGCTTTCATTCAAGGAAGGTCAATTTGGAGTAAAAATACACATTTACTTAATACACATATGAATATGGACAAAATTAAGCCCAAACATTTACTTCCTTTATATATATATTTGCTGTTAGATTCCCTTACAGTAGGAGCATTTGATAAACGTAGCCAAAAAGTGAACTCCTTCTTGGAACGGTTAGTTGTCAGATTCCATTAATTGTTTGTTTTAAATTATGGTGAGTCTTTTTAAAATGCAATCTTGTTGAACTCAATAATTATATGGACCACAGTTATTCATAATAGGCAAGGTACGTCAGCTAAGAATCAATGAATTACAAGAAGGTGTGCAGTTTAACCTTTGGTTTGTCTGGCCTTTTACAAAAACTCCTGGTGGTCACCCCAGAGAGGAGTCAATACAGAAAAGATTTCTTCTGAGGAGCCAAAGATCAGAATAAAAATAACCTGCCTGGTTAATATCAATGATTAATGGTGCAGTCTATTAACAAAAATAATCTTGCTTCCTGTAAATTACTGTTAACAGTAAGTCTATATTTCCTACAAAATATAAAAAATGAAATATTTTAAATGGAATAAACCACAAACATCAGAAAATATAAATCATATCTTGTCTGTTTCAAAGAGTACAAGATCTAATTTGTCAAGGTCAAAATTTTCTTCATGTCCCCTCAGAACACACCCCAAATATAGAGGTTATGCTGCTTACCATGAAAGGATCTATAAATACAAGTAAAATAAAGCATAGCTTTGAAATCTAATCACTACATCTTGGACTGACTTCACAAAACCTCAGGCCGCCATGACGTAAGTGTCCGATATCTCTCTAAAATTCCTCCTGAAGGACTTTGACCTTCCCACATTTGTAAACTGGTATCATATGCCAATCAGTCAGATCTTTTGGGATCACAAAAATAACAGTAAGATGCAGTTATTTCCCAAAACGTTCCTGCCAGTTTCCACAGTGGTAATTTTGCTAGTGCTCAGTGAGAAGCGTTAATACAAGCGGCCTTCATGAGCCACAGTGCATGGAAAGGCAGAAACAGTGACAAGTTGGAAGTGAGGCTGCTCTCTGTTGGAGGAGGATTTTGGCTGCAACATGTACACTGCTGACAGAGCTGCTCCTAGAATGCATAATGAGATCAGACTGCCCCCTCGGAGATGAAGAAAAGAAAAAAGAAAAGCTCTTCAGCATTCAGCTGGCGAAGCCATGCTGATGTGAGGCAAAATCCTCTGCTTGTTGATCAGATTGAGCTGAAATCACATGCACTGGTCATCTTCTTCATATTTTGTCAGATCCTTTTTGCATTTTTTCTTGTAGTTTAAATCTCAGGCGTGTCTGCTCTTGACAACAATTGGTCATCTGAGAGGTAAAGAATGATGGAAGCTCTGAAAGTAGAAGCATTGTGCAAATATAAATTCACCTGCCTGAAATCCTTCACAAGGTACATTAGCTCAGGGGTGTTATAAAGATCTGTTGTTGTGTGTTGCAAGACAGAGTGAAGTAAAGTGGGGCGGGCTAGCAAACATCTATATCGCAATTACACATTGTTTCTTCAAAAGCAAGGGGAAAGATATTTGTAGCTTAATATGATGCAAAATCTAATGGCTCCCCCTCCTTAGCTTTTGGTGCCCACAACTGAAGTGACCCCGTTTGAAGAAATAAGACAAACCACTGCAAAGGAGAAAAAGCACACATCTTCCTGGTCATCATTTCAGCCTCTTGCAAGCCTTCCAGCATCTCTGATATTTAAGAAAAAAGGAAAAAAAAACATAAGGGGCAACAGAGGCCTTTGGGTAAAGAACATTAAGAAAGAAATAATATAAAACTTATACAAGATTCTGTACGAGCAGGGAGGTTGGGGAATCAAAGTGAGAAAGGAAAAACACAAAGCTTCAGAGGCTTCAGCAGAAAATGACTCATATATTTTTAAACAGAGGTTCACTCCACCTTTATTAAGAAGACATCTTGGTTTCATTAGAATAATCTCTTCAAATGCAAATTTTGGATCACTGGGATCTGAAACTAAGCCAATAATCAGTCCTAGATGAGGCACCGGTGCACTGCTGCCAGAGAATATCACAGAGTAAATGATATGTAATTAACTGTAAAAACGGACTGAAAGTTCATGAAACAAATGAGGCTCAACAGACATCACTTCTCAAGTGGGACAGATTTATAGAAGGGATGTGCTCTACACTATAGGGAGGCCTCCTAAAAATAATATTGCTCTTCATCATGGGCAGAGACTGTGATGACTTGGATGAAATTAGCGCGATTCCATCACTAGACACTGGGGTCTTCACCAGTAACCTACACTTGAGAATTCCCTTAACTCATTCAGAGTCACCTAATGGTGTACCTTTAAGGACAAGGTTAGATCCAAAATTGGCGGTGGGGGACGACTCAGTATTGTGTTCAAAAAATGGTAGCATCATTCAAAGATTATTTTGAACAAGAGGACTAGGATCTGATCTTTTTTTTTAACAATGCCTTTATCCTTGTCATTCATCATGTCCTATAAAGACATTTCACGTCTATCATTGTTATCATCAGCAGCATCACTTTATTAGTATTGTAGAATCTGGTAAGCATGGCCAAATATTTTAAGATTTCCAGTTTTAAGATTTTTTTAATTATTACTAGGGAGCTTCGCCTCCTGCTCGCTTCACTCGCCAACCCCCCGACCTGTGCTACGCCAGCCACTTCATGTCTGGCATATGTGGATTTCACTTTCGCAATCTTTATTATCAGTTTTTTGAGACTTTCAAATTTTAGTACTTTCATAATCTTTAGCCTGCTCTGCATGTGTATCACACCATCGTTTTTGAACCTCTTTATAACGTTCTACTTTGTCTTCTACTCTTTGTCTTTTATTTCCAACCCCGCTTGGAGCTCAGAGTGCAGAAATTGTGTCTGACAATAGCATTCACACGAACAAGAAGTGATTGGACCATGGGAGCACCAGCCACTTCGCATCTCTGTCACTCACGTATGTGGATTTCACTTTCACCAAACACCAAATCTTTTAATTCTCACGGACACACCTCTTCATTGGGAAGAAACACTACTTTTCCCTGATGGCAACACAAATTAGACAATCTACAAGTTTCCAACTTAAAGTTTAAACCTGAACAATATTTAAATACTTCTGTCATATCACCTATGTCTATATATTCAATCTCTTTTCGCTGTTCTGTTATTTCACCAAGTAATAATTTCCATTTGTTAGTGCTAGTGCGATCTTTACTATCATTTTTTTGAGACTTTCGAATTTTAGTACTTTCATTAGCGACGTTCTACTTTGTCTTCTACTCTTTGTCTTTTCTTCTTCTACTGTTTGTCTTTTATTTCTGCCCCCACTTGGACCTGTTAGGTTTTCAATTCATTTCTTGGCACAAAGTCTCATCTTGCAGGACATGAAATTATCTCTCTCAAAAAGTCTCATCTCGTCCAATGATTTTTTTATATAATAGAGAGAAATAGATGTATTACATTTCCAATGTTGGTCTGTACACAGGTCATATCTAGGAGCTACCTGACTCCATCATAGATTCAAATGTATCAGAGTATAAAAACTTTCACTTTATTAGGCACTATATATGTTAGGATCAAAGGTTGGCTCTTCCACGCGCAGATCTTGTTGATGTAATCTGAGATAGTTGAGACGCGCGCCCTCTGTTTTAACATACGCATCTACGACGTACTGTTGGAATAGTTTGCCGCTGGAGTGCAAAATAGTAAGTGTATTCCTCACTGCTAATCTGTACGCATAAAATTGGCATTGACTAAGCCTTATTCGCCTGGCGGTTCTTTTATCGGGAACATGTTGTAAATCTTTGTGCCAGCCAATGTCTCTGTAAGGGAATAAAAGTGGGTAAACCATAGGATCACAATTCATATTGAGCGTGATCTTGCCTGAATGATAACTTCTCCTTACAGGTTCATGACTCAATGTCCATCATCAATCTTAATAAATTAATTAGCAAAGAAGTAAAAACTCTAACACAGTCTTTTTCTCTAATTCTCCATTTCTCTGTGTAAAACCACCTTACAATACTTAAGCAGTTACTCCTATGCCCTAATTCACCTTTTAAATATAGAGTGCCTTGCATGGCAGGTCATCACCATTACGCACCTTACACAGGGGAGGAAATATAACCTAGGCAAGAAATGGATAGCCACATTTCATAATTATAGCTTCCATGAATCAGGATGTTATGTGACATTGAATACCAGCCTATCATTAAGCAGAGGCTTAAAAACCTTGAATAGCAAAATAGGGTTACTGCTATGCCAAGGTCACATAAAGTAAAGTAATGTTACTTGGACAGAGAGACAGAATGGCACAGACACATGGGGACAGAGGAATGAAGACAGCCCAAGATTTTTCAGACCAAGAAATATTTGGCAAATACCATTTTCATAATTTATATATTTACAGTATGTATTTCCTTTCCTTCTTATAATAACATACCATTACATTCTTAAACCTTCTTCATCCAATATAATATGTGAGCAGGTCCTGCGATGACTGTATGGGTTGTCCCACAGGTAATCCAGGTTTTTCTCCCACATCCAAAAGCATTCAGCTTAGAATGACTTGGGACTCCAAACTGAACCTTGTTTGAGTGAGTGCACCCAATGATGGACTAGCACTATTTTCAAGGTTGATTCCTGCCTTGTGTTCTGTGTTGTTGGGGTAGTCTTAGATCTCCTGAGACCCTTAATTAGACTAAACAGGCTTGAAAATGTAATATTACTGTATGCTTTTAAGCACTTATGCCACACAGCCCATGAATGTGGTGTTGGCCCAGTCACTATCTGTGTTGACTTCGCTCATTCTTATTTACTCGGAGTGATCTTTATTTTCTTTCCACATCCTTAATATATGAAGTTTGGGTTAAATAGTGACCTTCACTGGCCAGTTTGAATGAGCATGGCTTGTGATTGACCGGTGCACTGCCCAGGGTGAGTACTAGCCTTGTATCCGAAACTCCCAGGATTCTCTGTCCATGTCATAACTCATGGCTGGAAGAAATGGTTTCAGAAACACAGGTGGAACAACTTATAATAATTTCTTAAAGATGTATTCCATGTTTCTAAAATAGATTTGAAAGTGAGTGTAAATGGTAATACCACCTGATACTGTATAAATAAGTACACATTGGACAAAAAATGGAAAAAAGCTTGCCTTATTTTATTGTAAAAGCAAATTCGTATCCCTATGAACTTTATCTTTTCAGCATCTGTATGTGTGTGCATTTATTAATGTGTAATGTTGGTAATTGTTTTTTGGATTAGTATTGTTACAGCATTCTGAGCTTCCACTCAGTGAATAGCTCTATACAAAATACTTTAAACTGAATTGAATTAACTTTAAGAAATGTCATACTGGGAGAAGTGGAGCAGACAGCTGGGCTTACTAGCTAGCAGCATGTCCAACAGCAGTAGGGAATGTGTGCAAGTGTGGACTGCAAATGGCATAGGGGTTTGGGCTGCCCTTATGCATATAGCTAAAAATGTATTCCTAATTTCACTTTATATTCCAAACACTATATGTGCTTTTTCTTATTATTAATTATTGCAATTTTAGGTGTGTAATATTATTGTAATACAAAAAAGCATTACATATATATATATATTGCACAACAAAGGCTTTGACGGATATGTGTTTCATGCTGTTAAAGTAATAATGAGGGTGGTTAGTTTATAGGTGATTGAAGCGAGTTAATAAACATGTACAGGAGTACAGTAAGTATGTGAATGAGCATGTGTGAGAGCATGAGTGAAAGTGATTGAGTGAAGGAGTTCACAACACTTGCGCTCAATGATACGTAATGGAACAATTTTTAATAGTCATTTCCCGAAGCCTTTGTTTATAGTATACGATCAAGGGGACTCAGACACTCTTTCATCGAGAGCAACTTGTGAAACAAAAGAACTAATTAACTGTGGTTAAAATACCATTTCAATTATGCGCACATGAGTGCACACATAGTGGAACACCTTTTTTCATCCACTGTTTCTGAACCTGCTCTTTTAAGGTAAAGAAAATGTGAAGCCATTTCCGGGAGCACTGTGGATGAAATGGTGGTCGATCATAGTGCACTATTCCTTACACACTCACTCTTACTTGAATCAGGGATATTTCAAATGTTCAATCGTCTTTGCAAATGTTTTTGGGGAGGACACCATAAAAGCAGAAGAAAATGCATGAAAATGTTGATAAAGTGCACACTACACCCAGCTGATAAACAAGAGACGTGCTCCTGGAACCATGAGGAAGCTGAGCTAATCACATCACCACCATGTCACCTATGTAGGTTTCATTACAAAGCAAACATTTATAAAATATGAAAAGAGCAATGAAATCCTCGCTGGCAGCCTTGAATCAATAGCTCACATTTAAAAAGCCAACATTCTGTGTGCAGGCAGCTTACTGTGGAAGGCTCTATGTAGAATCCCAGAGGAAATGCATTCTTCCTTGCTTCATAGATTAGATATGGACAGAATTTAAGTGATATAGTATTTAATTAAGTCAGTACGAGATGGAGCTGCTGAATAGTTACTGATAGCTAGTTACAGTCACTTGTCCTCAGCCTTCAACTTCAGGCACTAGATCAAGCTGTCAGCAGGCAGGGTTCATGCCTCCGAGTCTATAGCAGATCACAGCTACTCTGGATCAGTAAATACCAATTTCTTTAAGATTAAACTTGGTGTGCTTTCCTGATTTGTCACTTGAAAATCTTTTATGACAGTCCAGAAAAATGTATATTAATAATGCTTATGATCTAAAGTATATCTTTCTACTATATTGATTTAAATTAGAGATATTTCACAGATATATCAAAAAGGAACTATGCAAAGAATAGGTAGTGTCATACACGTGTACATAGGAAACAGCTAAAGGGTCTAAATGAGAGTAATTCCACGCAAGACCAGGGGGTGGCGGAGTGCGTTGACCTTTTTTCTCACTTTCCTGCAGACTGTTCACGGGAAATTCTGCCTGACCTGGATGATGTCATTTCCGGCCCTTCTGATGATGTCACTCCTGGTATAGAACCCATGGACGAAGTGCCTTCTGGTTCCGGCCATTTTGATGACATCATATCTGGGTCCGAGCCTATGGAAGAAGACCCTTCTGCTTCTGCTTTCGGCCTCGATGACTTCACTTCCCTTTCTGGCCTTTAAAGCTGCCATATTCTACAAAACACATCAGTTCTGTTTTGGACTCGGTTCTGAGCACATCAGCACTATCAATTTACCCTTTTGCAGCCAGGGAATATTGTACAGGTGGCTGCCTCAAACCTTTTTATGACTCTTGCTTTTAATTATTGTGACAGTAGATAGATAGATAGATAGATAGATAGATAGATAGATAGACAGATAGATAGATAGATAGATAGATAGATAGATAGAGTATTGCTGGGGAGTTTTTATTCCCCCAGTTCGCTAGATGACAGCAGTCCCAGATATATATGCCCAGTAGGAAGCCAGCAGGGCATGCTGGGAAATGTAGTCCAGCAGGGCAGCCCAGCGGGAGTCACTGGGGGCCACTAGAGGGCGCTGCAGGGAGACAAACTCCTTGTTAAAATGGACTTCCGTGTGACTCGGAAGTGCTTCCATTGGGCAATTGCACCAGAAGTGCCCCTGGGTCTGTAATAAAAGGGACTGCACACCCTTATCCAAGAGAGTCAGAGCTGGGAGGTAAAGAGGCAACACTTGACTGGAGGACGGCAGTGCAGTGGTGAGAGAAATTAGTGTAAGGAGAGAAAAACCTGTGCTTTGTGCTTTTTGTAACCTATAAAGAAGTGTGGTGTAATAAACCAACCTTTATTTGAACCCGGGACTGTGCTTGTGTGTTCGTGTTGGGGGTTTGGGGCTTGCTGATGCCCTGGTATCCTTCACAATAGATAGATAGATATACACACACACTATTGTCTGAACACACACCAGACTGACTAAAAAGGAATTTGGCTGAAATAGTGTAATAATTTAAGTAAACAAATTTCACCCTGCTGTTTTGTTTGCAATTCATTTTAAAGTAAATATAATGCTATAAATTTCATGAAAAATAAAAAAATCGTTATATATCATCTACCATTAAATATTAAATACACTATTATGCAAAGCATTATATCTATTATTACTGACAAGCAGGAAAATAGAGTGTAGTCACTTGTCATGAGCTATAGGACATTTTAAGGAGGTCTGATTGATCATCAAACAGCATTAGTCCTTAAGTGTAGACTGCAGTAAAAAAAAAAACCCCAAAAAACAATGTTTTGTATTGATTTATATGTTCGTTTATAAAGGAAAGCATCTGAATTATTTTTACAATTACAGCTGAAATTGGCCTTGCGCTTTTACTTATTTAGTGATTAATTAATAAAAGTTTGTTTTCAAATTAAATGATCTAAAAGTTGGTTTTCTGAGAGTACTCTGTGGTAGACATGGTAAACTTTCATAAAATGTCCTTAATATTGGTTGTAAATGTTTGCTTATTTTAAGCTTCTGGATCACCTCTCATGCACTCAGACAAATCAACATGAACTATAAGAAGAAAAGAACAAAGAGCAGAGAAAAATTCACAAATGCCCAAGCCTGTTTGCTACTTTGGACTACATTATCCGTTTTTGGCAACTAGATCTATTTTTAATTTTCCTGTTGATCTTTGTCTAGTTCCAAATCCTGAATCTAGAATAAATCCAGAAGCCCAGTTCATGTGATTCAACACTAATGGTTAAGGTGGGTTTTTTTAGCAATATGGGTCAAGATCACTAAAACAAATTAAGGTGTGGATGTTCTGATCTTTACCACACTTTTCTGTACAATGTTGAAGAGCAAATATGATAAACTACTGTCATCACAGTACCATCAAAACTCTCAGCTTGTTTCAGGAGACGTTTAAGGGTATAAAGTATATGAGGCTATGAAAAGCAGTCTAATCACAGACAGAAGGTGATAGCCTGGAGATACACTGTAGTAAATGCCAAGACCACCATCTTGTAGTGTGGCATTGGCAGTCTTGTTGCACAACCCTTTGGGACAATGTCTCTTATTTATCAACAGGAGACAAAAATTCTGTAAAGAATTGAATACACAGCCTTTCCAAAACACACCCAAAAGTAAAGCCTAACTTATTGAGTATCATATTACCATACAGTACTATATAATTAGTATATTATCACAACTGTCATCAACCGTAGATGATTATATATACACTATAAATCTTTACAGATTAAGTCTCACCAGCAACTTGAAATAAAGAGTAAAATAAATGATAGATTTAACTGTATTGCTTTGAAGAAGCCTTCCAAAAGCAGGATTGTTCTTATTACAACATTGTATATAGATGATTTGTGTTTTCTAATAAATAAAATTCAGTTATCTATTTAAATACATTCTTGTTTATCATTGCACCAAAGAGTAGCAACAGGTTGCATATTGTTTGGACGTGCAAGTAAGAACTTCACTATACTCTTTAAATGTGACAATGTTAACACAGAATGTATGATACTCCAAAGAGACTTCAGCTTATGGGCTAAGTTGTGTTCTTGAGCACCAATATGGCTTTATCTCCATTATGCATGTCATCTGATCCTCTGATCTGATAAAGCAGTTTAACCCGTGGTACGTTCCTGAGGTCAGAAGATGACGGGAAAGAAATTACAACATTTTTATATCTCCCTAAATACAACAAATAATTGAGGAAAGAGCCTACTTTCAATGAACATAGGCACATGTGAGACATAAAAAAATAAGGCTACCATACACTATTAAAAATAATGGTTCTTTAATGGGTTGTGTGGCACATCACAGAACCTTTACTTGATCAAACACCATTTCATTCTGGGAAGGATTCTTTACATATGAAGTTGGTTCTTTCTGTTTTGAAAAAAATGTTCTGATAGGTGGAAAACAAAACCTGAAATATGCAATGTTTGGTAGGATACCTAGCAGGCCTCTAATGGATTATGAAAACTTGGACTTAGCCTGTGTTACTGTATGCAGCAAGAGGCCTTTTATAATCAGAAGCCAGTGGTATTTCACATATCTGTTACAATCTAGTCATGGTTATTTACTGTATGGAGCTTGTTATTGATCTAAATAAATAACGGATCTTTCTGGAGCCTTCATGTGGATGGGTCTTTTGGGAACCAAAAACGGTTCCCCTATGGCATCGCTGTGAAGACCCACTCTGTCAAATTTATTTTTAAGAGTGTAGGCAAGACCTTACCAATACTGTACGTGGTCAAGTTAATACCGACATGCTGAGTAACACAAAGGGTAGCAACTCTATTCTTGTGTCCCTGATTCTATCTTATGACAGTGATGTTTCGAGTCCACCCCAGGTAAGGAGGTTCACGGAATGTCAATACCAAATTGATGTTACATACGCCATATATTTATGTTGAATCATTCTTGTTTTTTATGTTGTAGTACTGTTTACTGCAATGTTAGTCCATTGTGGAGTTCTAACTGATTCCACCTTTGCAAACAGTCTGTCGCTGTATTTCTAGGAGTTAGCAATACAATCTGCTTCTAAGATTGCTTTTTCTATACCCTTTCATATTGACACTTGAAAAAGTAAAATATATATCAGTCCTCAAAGTTATGGATGAGAGTAGAAATATTGGCTTAGGTATTTATATTTGTAAATTTTACATTTACAGAATTTTAGGTTCATTATTGTTATATATACAGTGTATAGTGAAATTTAGACTTGTATGCGCTAATCAATATGCAACATGTCGCTACTCTTCCAAGTGTAACAACCATAACTCAAAACTCACTGTCTTCCTTAACTGAAATATCAACATTACTTTGAAATGTCTGTCTTTCTTACATAAAAAATCTCAGAACACAATTGTCATGACCTAATAGCAACAAATTTTATACCAAATGTGGCTTTAGTAGTTTATTTGACATTACAAAAAAGTAGCACCCTATAGTCACTAGCTAGTCATAATTCAATAATGATGATAGCAACATTAAATGAAAACTAATATGCTAAAGCAATTAAAAAGTTGTCTGAATAGTTTTTATGCACCGCAGATCTCACTTCACTCACAGTACAGTACATCACATGTGCATAAGTAAAATAACTGCAGTATATAAAAGTTCAGCTCTGTCTTATTGTCCATCAGTAATAGTGCAAATATGTGGTTTATTGCCAGATGGCATATGTGAGTTTAAATGTTACATGTACATGTTGGTACTAAACGACACAATCGAGTAGCTGTGAATTTAGCAACAAAAAACACAAATGAAATATGGGTACTCTCAAAAGCGTATCATTAACCTGCAAAGTTCCGACGATTAATGTTCAGGCTCACTTTTAAAATCATACAATTGGAAAGCAAAAAAACAGAAAAAAAAGTTTTAATAATTTATCTTATGGGTTGGCTTGGTTTATTTAGTTTATAATATTTTCTGGTTTTCTATGTGAAAATATGTTTACTATGATGCATACCAATATGTCGAAAGTTATTGGTGGGATTCATTTATAACGAGTACAAAGGCAGGAATGATTAGAAACCATCTGCTGTTTAGCACAGACCAAAGATAAATAAAAAGTATTAAAGTTATCAGAAATGGTTTCAAAGATAGACTCTCACAAAGAAGATTTTTTTTATTATTTGAGTGTCACAGCCATTTAGACCTGTCCAATATGATGTGTGCATGCCGGCTACACCTTCAGAAGTCGTTGCTTACTTAGCATGACCCTCCATTGTCACAAGGACAGAAAATAAAGTGTATAGATAGATAGATAGATAGAGAGAGAGAGAGAGAGAGAGAGAGAGAAACGCCTCATGACACATTGCAATTAAAGTGAGCCATAGCAGGTGTAGAAGCCTAGGCAAGCATGTACAATGGATGTTGTGACAAGTTGGTGAAGCAAAGCAAAAATGTATTTATTTTAAGCAATAATCCAATACGGTAAACAGAGTATTTTACGGAGTAACGTGAATTGTAGAAAAGACATGAAAAAGAGAGTGCAGGCAGGGTGGAATGGGTGGAGAAGAGTGTCAGGAGTGATTTTTGACAGACGGGTATCAGCAAGAGGACGGTAGTGAGACCAGTTATGTTATATGGGTTGGAGACGGTGGCATTGACCAAAAAACAGGAGACAGAGCTGGAGATGGCAGAGTTAAAGATGCTAAGATTTGCATTGGGTGTGACAAGGATGGATAGGATTAGAAATGAGTACATTAGAGGGTCAGCTCAAGTTGGACAGTTGGGAGACAAAGTCAGAGAGGCGAGATTGCATTGGTTTGGACATGTGCAGAGGACTGATGCTGGGTATATTGGGAAAAGGATGCTAAGGATAGAGCTGCCAGGTAAGAGGAAGGCCTAAGAGAAGGTTTATGGATATGGTGAGAGAAGACATTCAAATGATGGGTGTAACAGAGCAAGATGCAGAGGACAGGAAGATATGGAAGAAGATGATCCACTGTGGTGACCCATAATGGAAGCAGCCGAAAGAAGAAGAATTCAATAGAGTAAACCAAAAATAGAAAGACGGCCAAAACACGTGTCAGGCAACAAGGGTAGTGATACCAAAAATCAAAAATACAGACAAAAAATACTAAATTGCTGGACACTCAGAACATTTAAAGCCTTTTCAAAGGATTGGATGTATAAAACTAGAGCAAAGAGCCCTAGTCTGCCTGTTTTTTTGACTTTCTTTGCGCCTGGCATTTTGTTTCTGAGGCTCAATTAATATCATTCATCAACAAATGAAGATGAACGGGGCTAGGAAAAGAACAAGAAAATGAATATGAAAGGAAAGCTCAGTTCCAATTCTGACATCTATGAAATATTGCTGCTGTATTTAAAACAGTATTGCATTATTGAGTGGCAGAGATTGCTTAAGGAAGATAAGCAAAGTCATTGTCAGAAACAAGGTTACAATTATCTGTCATGAAAAGCAGTCAGGGCAAAAATAAAAGTTGAATGCCCTAGTCAGTGGATCTCCTGAAGTTCTGTAATTTATTACAGTACTGGAAGGATTCCCTAATAAATTAGACTCCTAATGTTTAGATTAGCTCCTAATGCTATACTTAAACTTAAATACGATGAAACCATGGCGTCGACCACCTAAATGAGCATATACACTTCTGAAATAATGAATGTGTCTTCAGTAAACATTGTGACAAATGGGAAAACCAGCGAAGTCAAAGGATGTCCGATACCCAGAAAGCAAACCATAGGCAAACGAATATAAAAAGGTAAACATCCATCCATCCATCCATTATCCAACCTGCTATATCCTAACTACAGGGTCACAGGTGTCTGCTGGAGCCAATCCCAGCCAACACAGGGCGCAAGGCGGGAAACAAACCCCGGGCAGGGCGCCAGCCCACCGCAAGATGCACACACACCCACCCACACACCCAGCACACACTAGGCACAATTTAGGATCGCCAATGCACCTAACCTGCATGTCTTTGGACTGTGGGAGGAAACTGGAACACCCGGAGGAAACCCACACAGATACAGGGAGAACATGCAAACTCCATGCAGGGAGGACCTGGGAAACATACTAAACAGAAATTTTAAAAAATATCGTAAAAATGATAATTGTATTCATAACCTGATGATACTGACTCCAGATTTGTAGATTGAGAAGTGATTGTACATTTTACTGTATGCTGATTGAGTGATAATGTTCAAAGTGATTAAGAATGGCATGGGGTACCCTTTGTAGCTGGGATGCAGTGATTTTTTTTTTCTTCTTCATTTCTCACCAGTTTATTGACATCTTGGTTAAATATTCAGTTCATTTTTAGCATTTCTGGGGCATTTATTGCATTGTTTATTATTTCTTTCTGACAATAATTTAGCTATGGCATCATCTTGGAAGTTTCTTTTTTTTATCATGACCACCATTTTGTATTTTGTTTTATGGCCGTGACCACAACATTGAGAGTGATGATGTCCATTGCTAGCCACGTGATTGGTTGTTATTTTGTTGTGTGACATTACTGTGTCAACCTCATAAGATGACACAGTGCAACATTTTGTTATTGGCATATTGGATTCTTTTCAAAACAGTTAATGAACATCAGAGTTAGTGAGGAGTAAAAAAAATGTTAGCATTAGGACTTTTTCGTAATTTTTTTGATCACATGGTTTATTTTGGTTTTCTGACTCTCAAGCTTATATTTGTACTTTCTACCCCCAGCCTATTTTTCTATGTTATATTGGTTTCTTGGCTAGTAATCATAACATCTAGGACTTTTAGTTCTTGTCTCTTTCAATCCCATTAATTTGAAAATGCTTAACTTTATGCTTTTTATTTTTTTTACTTAATATTTATTTAAATGATTTGCAAAAAAATAAAATCCCATTACAGTTCCAAGGTAGTCAATTTTCATCTACTATATTTGGGCACTTCCATCTTCGGTTTCGTGATGGTGAGGTAAACTTACCCAGCAAGACTTAATAAAAAAGGTAGACTTGCAAGACTTACTCTTTATACTGTATCTGCAATATTGCTTTCATCATTTTCATCTTGGAACCTTGTACACCAAATGAAAGACTGAAAGCAGCCCAATCATTACCAAAATCGTGTTATTTACAGGCCTGTTTAGAATTTCAAAACATATGCAGTAATATTGCGCTGTATACAGGTTCTAAAAAAGTAACAAACTAACCAATTTTTAAAAGGTACTATACCATCTTTATGCTACATATGGAACAGGCACCTCATGCTCTGCTCAAGCAAACTGCTCTTTGACGTAATAATTGTGTATTACTGCACTGGACAATCCAAAGGAGAACAAAAATTAACCTCATATTGCTCCTTATAACATGCATAAATATCCACAAGGTTGATTAAGCAATTATAAGCTTGGAACGGATACCAGACGAGTGGATTGTGGAGGAGATGCGCACCACACATGTATGTAGGCAGGTAGGAAGAAGCCGCTAGGAGCCAGTGGAGTACAGGCGATTAGAAGTTATCTGTTATTCACTTTGGTTTTATATTGGTATAGTTACTGCGGTGCGAAAGCTGGTATCGGTACAAAAGTCAAAATTTTAGTATCGATCCAACACTGATGTTTTGGAAGGCCAAGAACATTGCCATATACATAAGTACTCTCCATTTTTATACTGGTTTGTTGAACTAAAATTGAGTTTCATTACTGTTGTAAAACCTTGTTTATCCCAGCTTCTTTTATCAAACCTGGGCCTATTTTTTTTATACAGATTTTTGAAAATGATGGAAAAGACCCAAACACAACACAGAGGGCAGCCTACAAAGTATCAGCCTCACCATCATGGTCTGTGTTACTCAACTCTCCATTCATGACTACACTTTCTGTGGGACTCTAACAGAACTACAGTGTTACCTACCTGATAGACCGACAAACAGATCTTGACTTTTAAACATAAGGCACATTGGCCATGAATAGCACTTATGATACTGTTAATCTGAATTATGTAATGTGGAATGCCAAATAGAAAAAAATGAAAATTTTAAAGTATTTCACTTCACCTTTAGATACTATACTGAAACAGGAGATGCACAGGCAAATTTTATGCTTCTCTGTGGCAAGTCAGTAAATATTGTCAATGTATTCACCTTGTAAAGCAAGGTTCAATTCATCTAAAGAAGCATTTCCTTATGTTGTGAAGGGATAAAATGAATCAATACTCACTATTTCAGTACTAATCGATGCTTTCAGATTTCTGTTTATCTTCTGTAAATTATGGGATTTTTTTTTTCCTCTCTCAGATATTTGGTTTACTTGATGTGCCTTGGAGCAGTGGCTAAAGTGAATAATGCTTTTGATAAGCATTTGAATAGTGTTCAGCATTCAGCACCATGTTCCTGTTGTAAAAGCAACAGTTCATAAAATTGCCCTCGTGACTCAGATTCTACAAGGAGGTTAACCCTCTTAACTTTCAGTAGACTCACTCTGATAACCTGTGGCCCTCTTTGCTTTTTGTCTAAAGAAAATAATTGTGTTTGTTGGCCTGTGGAGATATAATTGCATAGGTGTGATTTAATTAAAATGTTTATGAAGGAGATGTGTTCAGCATGGACAAGCCTGGCTTCATGTGGGCCACGCTCTCGATGGAGCTCTTACAGTTTGTTTGTTTTATGCTTGTCGTAACGGCTGCAATAAATGAAGGAATGGGTTCTGTGCTTTCTATTTTCTCCGCATCATATTTTCAACGTCGGGAGACTCTGACAGCTACCTTCAAGGTACAATAAATGCAGACACCTCAGATTTATAATAATAAGTAGCACTTGGTGGCCCCATTACATTGTATCTTTCTCCTCCTGCACTCCACAGATTGCATGGCATATTGGAGATTCTGAATAACAATTCAAGGATGGGACAAAATGTTATTATGCTTTTACCCTGACCTGTAATTTTATTGGCATGTAAAATGAGCTTCTAATGTGGAATAAAGTGTCTGTGTATCAGATTGGCAGACATATGCCATTGATGATCAACTGTCTATTATCAGTTGTAAACAGCCTCACACAAATGGGCCAGTATGTACTCAACTTGATGGCTGGTTCAGCAGGTCTAGTGTCAATAATTTTGCAGAGTGATAGCAATACTGATTATATGTGCTGGCCAATTCTCAAGAGACTAATGGGACCTTACTCTATAATTCACTATATCTAGAGCATTTTAGTCTATTGGACAAAGCTAATTTGTGTTTAAATAACCCTAAAGCAAGCCAAGAATTGAAAGACAATCTAATATTTTCTGGCTAATCCTTGAAAGCTGCAATGCTGTGCCTACAAGAGATCTCCCTCCTGCCATCCCTGCACTAAAGGCCTTCATTAACATGGTCACCCTGAGCACACAAAATCTGGTAAGTACATGTGACTCTCCTGCAAGTGTATACTCAGCACATGTCCGCGTATTTCCAGAGTACAAGTGTGTTTGTATTTCTGTGACCGTGCAGCTTCTGACATGTCCTGCTGTGCCTAATATTTCTTGGTGTGAGAAGCAGGCAGGGAAGCATGAGACCAAACGTGTTAAGCTTGTGACAGTGACTGAGCCCGGTGATAGTGGAGAGCCAATCAGAAAAGAAAGGTGAATGAAGAAAAATAAAGTGAAACCCATGCACAAAATAGAAGAAAGGGGGAAACGGCACTGAAGAGGAAAGCAAAATAGCCATGTATTTAAAAAAAAAGTAAGTTTATAAGAAGAGAAAAACTGGAGGAGGTGAGAAAGAACTTGCAATGAGTGAAATAGAAATGAGATATGCAGGGCACAAGAGGGAGAGAATAAATGAAGTAAACATCAAGGAAAATAATTAGGAACAGAAACAGTAAATGAGGAAAAGCAAAATGAGAAAGAATGAGGTCAAACAGAATATGGGGAAAAAGGAGAAGGCATGAAGGAGAAAATGAAGAGATAAAAACAGATGAAGATGGGAAGGAATGATCACAATAATCAGGGGTGATGGAAAAAGCTGAGAGCAAAGAGAGGGTAAAATACACAAGGGAAACAAAGGCATTGCAACAAATTGTGGGGAATGAGTGAAAGATAATGCAGGAGAAAAGGGAATCAACCGAGGAGGGAGAGAAGAGTGTGAAAGTGGCTGCTAGTGGCAGCTCAATTTATTTTTACAACAAGTAAAACAATCACTAAAGCATATGATGCCCAGAAATTATAAAATCACCAAATTTATAGAACCTTCTTGGAAAACGGTGCCTGTGGTATCTCAGTGGCCCTCAGTGCATTGCTGGCACCTGTCTTAAAAGGGATGCCAATCCAATGCATGGCACACCTACACACTTAGTGGGTCAGTTGAGAATGACTAGTCAAACTTAGCCCAAAGGTCTTTAAATCTGTAGTGCTTATCAAAAGTATTTACCCCTTTTGAAGTTTTCAGATTTTATTGTTACACAACATCGAATCACAATGAATTTAATTTGACATTTTTGACACTGATCAGCAGACAAAGACTCTTTTATTAATGTTAAAGTGAAAACAGTTTTCTGTAAAACAGTCAAACGTAATTGTGAATATGTTCACCCCCTTTAATTTGATACACCTAAATCATCTCTTATGCAGCCAATTGGTTTTGGAAGTTCCATAATTAGTTCAGTGGATAACACCTTTCTGTAGTCAAGGGGTATTAATTGATTGTAACTTAAATGTATCTTACGTGGATGGTCCAATTTGTTGTGAGTCAGTATTGTGGCTTAACCTACACAATGAAGACAAAAAAAAAACACTCCAAGCAACTCTGTAAAAAGATAATTAAAAAGCACACATCGTGGGATGGAGTCATTGAATATCTCTTAGAGTACAGCTACATCGATCATTAAGAAATGGAGAGAGTAAATCTGTTAGAGCAGGCCATCCGCAAAAACTGGGTGAGTACACAAGAAGCGAGGGAGGCCACCTAGTGACCTATGATAACTCTGAATGAACTGCAAGTTGCAGTAGTTTAAACTGGAATTGCTTGTCCAGACAACAACTGTCACCACTTTACTGAAGAGTAGTGAAGAGAAAGCCACTGTTGAAAAAGCACATTTCATCTCATTTTGAATTTGCCAGAAGGCATATGAAAGACTCTGAAGTCAGCTGGAAGAAGCTCCTGTGGTCTGTTGAGAGTCCAAAATTAAACTTTCTGTCTATCAGACTGCCACATTACACTGCACACTCTCAAAAACACAGCATCCACAACATGAAGCATGGTGGTAGCAGCATCATATTGTGGGGGTGCTTTTCTGCAGCAGGCCCTAGAAAGCTGGTGAAGGTTGATGTTTATAGTGAATGCAGCAAAATGCAGAGTAATCCTGGAGAAAAACCTGATGGAGTCTGCAAGAAGTCTGTACCTTAGGAGAAGATTTATTTTCTAACAAGTCAACTGTCCCAAATGAAATGCCAAATCTTCACGGGAATGGCTTAAAAGCAACAATTTGAATGTCCTGGAGTGTCCAAGTCTGAGTCCAGATCACAATTGAATTGAGAATTTGTGGCTGCACTTAAAAATGCTGTCCACTCAAGAGCTCTGTGAAACCTGTCAGAGCTGGAGCAGTTTTGCAAAAAAGAATGGGAGAGAATGGCAGCATCCAAATGTGCAACAATGATAGGGTGAGACCTGTGCACACAGACTCAAGGCTGTCAGGGCTGGCAAAGGTGCATCTACTAAATGCTGACTTGAAGGGGGTGAATGCTTATGTGATCAATTATTTTTTGTTTTATATTTGTAATTAATTTAGATCACAATTATCTGTTTTCAATTTCTGATGATCAGATCCACTGTGATTGAATGTTGCATAATTATTACAATGTGAAAACTTCCAAGTGAGTGAATACTTTTTACAGGCACTGTAAATGAAAATTGAGTAGTTAGAGAAAATTCCTCCAGGCAAAAAGAGAACAATCAAATGTCAAAAAATGGTAAATAGAGAGAAAATCAAACTTAGATGTCATCCATAAAACTAGACAGGTAAAAAATGAAACTGTGTTTAAGTATACATTATCCTTTTAAAGCTTGCCAGGTCACAAATCAGACCTAAACACCTACTTTGGGCCGTCTGCCCTGGATACGGTGAACAATCGTCACAAATATAAGAAAAAATTAAAGGTGAAGAAAACATTTAGCCTAACATAGCTTTCAAAAACTGTACAGTTTGTTTGAGGATAATGCTGAGATCCTGATTTGTATGAAAAAGAATACAATTAGTTCAATCACTGATATCCTTGTCAATGTCACTAAGGTGAGATTGTGTTTGGGAGGAAGAGAGAGAGTAAATAAGGCAGAAATAAAAAGAAGAGAGGCAAAAACCAAAAAAGATAGAGAGAGAGAGGGGGAGAAAAGAATGGATTATGGGTAGGAAAAGAAGTGAATGGGAGATACAAAAGTGAGGAATGAGCTGCCCTCTGCACTTCCCACTATGATAAAATGGGATCAAAGAGTGATAGTTTTACTGAACTCGATGGTTCCCCCCTCTCTCTCTCACTACTTTCAAAGAAGAGCAGCGAACCCCAGCACTGTGCCCACCTGCCGCAGACAGACTCATCATTACAAAGCCTTTCAGTTCCACCTCCAGACTCCCCTCCAGCACCTGGTCCTGAAACAGCTGATTGAGCCAAATCAGCATAACAGAGCTCAACATTAACCTCTAAAACACAATATCAGCAGAAATAATGGCAGAAATCAAATTGAATCTGAAAGCAAACTACTGAGTTCATAGGATGATGAAGCATAAAACAATGTAATAAACGAAAATTTCTTTATATAGCCCTACTCCTGAAAAAAATCAGTTGAGCCAAATCAGCATATCTCAGCCCCATATTAAACTCAAAAAAATAATATCAGCAAAAACAATGACAGAAATCAAATTAAGTCCAGAAACAACTACTGATTTCATGGACTGATGAAAAATAAAACAATACATTCACTATCTACATGTGTTCTCTTTTCTTTCTGTCTCTCATGAGTGTTAGGTTATTTGATGTGTCTGCACTGGCTTAGCATTAGGGAGAGTAGTTGCGTGCATGATTATGGCCTACAGTGGACAGGCATCATGTCTACCATTAGTTCTTACCCAGTGCTCATTGCTTCTGCAATGGTCTCTGGCACGCTATAGCCATGTACTGGATAACAGATGAATGTACTGATGGAAGAAATACAAATGCCACAGGAACATGAAAGCGGAATATGAAATGACACAGTATGCTATCAATATTAAAAGGCCACAAGAGGGGAAAATTACGATCAAAAACCCGCTCATCAAAACAAGCTACCATGAAAAGAGAAGTGCAGCAAAGGAGAAGTGACTTGTTTCTGAGAGCAGTTCCACACTTTCACAAAGCTGTTTTTTTTTAGACTTGTCTTAGATTTGATCATTTCTGTAAACTAATTTATGTCATCAAAGCTACTCAGAATCTTGTTGCCATGTTCTCTACGTTCATTTTAAATGTATATTTCATTGTAAATATTGGTGACTGTGGTGTTGAACACCGATGATGTGCTGCAGTGCCACTGTTGTCATAACCACACGTACAGACGTGCTTCATGGTTGTTAGATATCTTTAAGCAGAAAGTGGTATTCTGCTATTTATGGCTTACCTAAACTTATGAAAAGGAAAATAATTTAAAAAGGTAAGGTACAAAGTGTAAAACGACAGGACATTAGAATAAAGGAAAACCTAGTTTCTAGGAGGGAAGAAAACAGAGAAAAAGCTTAGTGCTTGGAGAGGAAAAGAAAGAAAACAAAACTAGAATTTTACCCAGGGAATTAATTACAATAAATCTAATATGAAAAACTAAAGTGGTTCAAATAACAAAAAAAAAAAATAATTTAGACATTTTCTCTTACATTTCACATGGTGGCTCAGTAATTAGTGTTGCTGCTTCATGAATCCAGTGCCCCAGCACTCTTGTTGACCATGTGGAGCTTTAGCATTCTGCCTGTGTCTGGGAGAGTTTTCCTCTTCATACTCTGATTTAATCTCCCATCTCAAAAGAGGTGCAGATGAGGTTAACCGGCAACTCTAAATTGGCCCGAGTGCGTGACTGTAGATGTGTGGGTCCTTCCTGTCTTGTGTCTATTTGTGCCAGGATTAGCCTTGGTGAACTGGATTATGTGGGTTCGCAAATTTTGTACTGTAAAGTATGTATACTTCAGTTTAATAGTAATATTAATTACATTTATACAACACCTTTCTAACCACTCAAGTGCTTTACATCAACAACGTCGAGCCACTTCAATCACATCCAGCATCCACATGGTTGATATACTGGTAGCCATTCTTGAGACAGTACATTCACCACACATTAGGTATTAGGTGGTGAAAGGGTGATAGTTAGTTAGCCAATAACAGACAAGGCTTGATTAGGGGGCCAGAGTGACTGGGCCGAGATGGGCAATTTAGCCAGGACATTGAGAGACACCCTATTCTTTTTGAACAATGCCCTTTGATCTTTTATAGGATCCTTTATGTGTCACAGAGAGTAAGGACCTCAGTTTTACACCTCATTTTTAAAGAACAATTTCCCTGTCACTGCACTGGGGTATTGGGATCCACATACATAGCACAGGGTAATTATTCCCAATGGCCTCATCAACTTCTCTTTCAGTAGCAACCCAAACCTTCCTGTTTGGTCTCCCATTCAAGTACTGGCCAGGCTCAAATGTGCTTAGCTTCAGGTGGACTGCTTACCATGAGCCCAAACCAATGAGTGTTACTTTAATATGTGACTTTAAATTGAGTAGGTGTGTTCATGCGCAGGCCCAACGATGGACCTGTACCCAATGCCACCAGGAAATGTTATGAAGTAATGTGATACTAAACAGAATTAAGTGGGTCTGACAGTGCTACTGTATATTATGTTATTGTCATGCTACATGATTCACACCAATGAAGCGATCAAAGGGAAATGTGCAAAAGTCAAAATGTAAACAAACATGAAATAAATATTTGACAGTCCCTCTATTTTCTGAACACATTAGCTAAAAACAAAAATTCTAAATTGTGTTGTGACACAAAGTCTTGTTTTGTTATGGTAGGGTCATGGGGTGACCCTTTTAGAATTTTTATTATGTAGACCTTAACAGAATGCCTTAAAGCCCATACCTTTACCACAGTGTCAACACTGACTGCTACTGCAGTTCAACACCCCCTTTTCTTTTACATCTGTAACCCCAGGCAACTAGGTAGAGTACTAGAATAGACAGGAGAGAGAGTTACATAGTATTTAGTAATGGCAAATTAACTTGGGGCCTCTAATTATGCCTAAAATGTGAATAGGCAGAGTAAAATGATTGCTGCTTAAAAATAATACTACCTGATTATAGACTACTAGGTGGCTTTCTGTCTTATTATGTTGAATGGTCTCTGGTCCAATTTGATCTTTGCTCCTGCATGGCCTTTGAATGGAGACGGTGATGGCAATGGATGGAAAATGATAGAAAGAGAGAGAGCAAATCTTTCTAGGCTTGATTTATCTAATTTTAGTGGTCTTTGAGTCAGACTCCATTCCATCCCAGTTCACCTTTGTTCCTGTCAGCATTTTCCCCAGCTTCAGAGGATGCACAAATGTAATTTTAGACAAACTAAAAAAAAATGATTCACTGTAAATTAGTTTGTAAAACACTGGGCCAGTCTGGTCAATTCTCCCCATCCCTGTCAAGGATTGCCAGAGCAACAAATTCATATCAGTGATTATACAGCTAAAACTTTTGGGGAGGATTTTCAGAAAGCTGCTTCTCTCTTTAAAATACCCTAAATGGAAATTTACAAACAATTATCAAAATATTAAATATTATTCTACATTACAAATCCTGACCAAGAGATTATTTCACAACTATAAGCAGTCAAGAATAAGCCCAAATTTCATTGATGAATTTTCCAATTTTAACAACTGACTATACCATTAGGTGTAATGTATCAGGCTAATAAACTGGCAGAGCAGAAAGTACATCCCTGCCACGCGTGGAGGGACAATTTTTAGAAACTCTGCACTCCAAATTTCTACAAAGCGCTCACTTATAATATTGCCTTTATTTTATTATGCACAATATTAATGTAAATTTTTCTTTCTATACCATCACTTTAACTGTTATATTAGTAATTCTAATGTATTGTCATGTCAAAAAATTGTGAAAAAGCAACCAGAGAAAGAAATAAAGTGTGAGGCACAAGGTGACTGAAATAAAGCACCTTTGAAGTGAACTGAATGACTGTCACTTGGCAATGTTTGAAAGGCACCGAGCTGACAGCACAGTCCCTAGAGACAGTGAAAGAGTGAGCATAAGATGTATCCTACTTCACTCACTCCTAGATATTCATCATCAAACCATATGCAATGGAACCAACACAAACATTATTTGTAGCCTTTCTGGTGAACTTGGTCCTAATCGAGAGAAGCAGAGGAGAATTCTCAGGAACCACCATTTGCAGCGTGAACATATATCCTCTGCAAATTGTAGCACTGTGTACAGTAGTTCTAAACATAGCCTTACAAGCAACAAAAGATGTAAACGTAAGGCAGACATTGATATACACTCAGTAACCACAACTTAAGAAAGAGAAATGGGGCACCGCAGGCAAACCAAGGCAACCACAGATGGGAAGTAAGCTTTGCTGGGAAGATAAAATAATGATGAGAGTGCATTTAGCTATCTGAATTCATAAGATGCTCTTACCAAAGAAATGCTCTAGCTCCACAATGTCCTGTTTGTATTTTACCTTACTAAACCTAGACAATGAAAGCTTCAGAATATCAGCAGGTATGAACTGAGATGTCCTTTAGTTTGACAGGCTGATGGGAAAAGTCTTCTGGTAAAATTCACACATTTTATACAGGTCTCCCATACTGAAAGAACCATAGAAATGAGTACATTAGAGGGTCAGCTTAGGTTGGATGGTTGGGAGACAAAGTCAGAGAGGCAAGTTTGCTTTGGTTTAGACATGTGCCAAGGTGAGATGCTGAGTATATTGGGAGAAGGATACTAAGGATAGAGCTGCCAGGCAAGAGGAAAATAGGAAGGCCTAAGAGAAGGTTTATGGATGTGGTGAGAGAGGATATGCAGGTGGTGGGTGTGACAGAGAATGATGTAGAGGACAGAACCATATGGAAAAAGATGATCGGAATACGATGATGTGCAGCCGAAAGATGAAGAACTTATAGGCATCACATGTGCAATCCAGTGGCCATTGAGAGCTTCACCATTGGCTCAATGCATTTAATCTAGATAGATAGATAGATAGATAGATAGATAGATAGATAGATAGATAG
>JANRMT010062813.1:90002631-90026623 GCA_026402145.1 Polypterus bichir lapradei
TAGATAGATAGATAGATAGATAGATAGATAGATAGATAGATAGATAGATAGATAGATAGAACTTTATTTATACCTGGTGTGAAGGATGCCTGGCCATATATTCCGGCCCACACCTCCAAGCCGCCAGATGGAGCCCTCCCAGCAGCATGGAGGCTCCCCGAATTCCAGCAGGACCTCATGGACCTTGTAGTTTTTATAAACAGCTCTGCTGGATACCATGGGGACCACCAGGAGTCGCTGTAGGGAGGATTGGGGAGTGCTATGTACTCTATAACCCGGAAGTATGTCCTAGTCACATGAGCAGTAGGAATGACGTGCTTCCGGGGTGAAGAAAAGGACTTTTTATCTGACCCGGAAGTGATAGGGAATCTCATGGACTGTATGGTGGATTCACTTCCGGGTCAGGAGATATAAAAGGACCATGAGAACTCCCAGACGACAAGCTGAGCTGGGAGGAAGGGTGGCTAAGTGTCTGGGAGTTGGAGGATTGTTTATTGTATTCTGTGATTAATTAATGAGTATTGTGGAGTGGAGGGTGCTTGGTGCACATAGTTATTATAATAAAATTAAGAATTATTGGACTTTTACCTGGTGTTTGGCGTGGTACCTGAGGGATCAAGGGAGCGATAGTGCCCCCTACTGTCACACTGGGTGGAAAATTAGGTTGAAATGGTTTGGCTTGAATTTGGAATGATATCCTCTTTCCAAAACTTGTTGCAGTCTTGTAGCTTCAGGGCCATCTTGTGCTATGGGCAAATTAGACAGTTGTCTATAACCAGTTGTCATTGTGGTAGGGCCTCACAAACTGCTGCAAGGAGCTGAGATGTTTCTTCACCTCTTTCCATAGGGTGACATATTGACAGTTTCATCATGACTCTGTCCGGGCACAGATTTCTATTAACCTCAGTTTCAAGCTACAGGGCTACCAACTACTCAGCTAATCTGAAAATTAACATTTGTAACTTTGCTTTTTATTCATCTTTAATATATTGCCCATTTGCAACTCATTATGGCTATTCAGGGGCCTTTAAGCTACTCAATATGACAGCAATGGTATAGCACAAAAATTTGAAGCAATCTAAGAGGGTTCTCTTCCAAATACATTCCATTTGCACAGGGACGACATTGGGTTGTTGAAATTATATTATGCAATAATGGGGTCTACTGCTGTATGTATATTTCAGGCAATTACTGTATGTTTAATGTGTCCATTACATAAAGTGCAATTACTCTGCAAGTATAAGGTACTTACATTGTAATTTATGTATCTGTACCAGCCAATCTAATTAGAACGTAATTAAATTAACTGTAGTAAAATTACACCATACATTTTATATATAGCATGAGCAATTAACTGAAAATCACTTGCCCAAAAACACAGTGGCATCATTACAGGCTAAAAAAGCTTCTTGACTGCAGTACCTTATTAAACTGGTGTAATTGTGAAGAACTTCACCTAGAGTGTGCGTCTGCCTGCTAAAAGAGCACAGCACAGAAAAGTGATCAATAAACGTCAGAAAATGTCTATAAATGAGGCTTATTTCTCCATTTGTTTAGATTTTTCTTGAAAAGCACAATATGCCAGAAAGACTGCCAGCTCTTGTCAATTACTTGTCATGCCAACAGTTCTTTGCAGTGCTTTTCAAAGACACTTCACATTTTAGCTTTGCCCTTGATTCTTCATATTTACACGGGGACTCTAAACAAAAATAATCGAGTTGGTGTAGTCAGGTGTATATTATGAAAAAATGAAACCTGTCACCTTTGACAGATTACTTTAACACAATCTTGCTGCTGCTCTCACACCTGCAAAACAACTTAAAAGGAATCACAAAGTTCAAAATAGAGTTCTGTAAAGCTGCCATCACCCTCATGCCACCATCTGTCACAAAAAGAGATATGAATATGTATGTGTGTATATCATACTTCTGTTGATGACATTTACACATTTAAAAAACACATTTATGCAGTATGTCCGTGAGAGTTGTATTGTAGCCTGTTTTGCATCATTCTGGACAGAAAGTAAGATGGCTCAATGAAGGGCACTTGCTTCAGTGGAATGGAGGTATCGGTTAGGAAGACACATGGTCCCAAAACAATGGACAGAATCTCACAACCAGCTGTACAGGGATTGACATAATAATGGAAGGAAAGTGTAGGGTGTAAAGAACTGGATTAGAATATATCCCAACAAGGAATGACATCACCTTACCTGTATTAAATTAACTGTAGTAAATTTATCTGTATCATGTTGGCAAAACTTGGCCTGTGTTGCAGATTGCAGGAATCAGGCCTCTGCAGGGTTGCCTTGCTGTTTTAATGTAGGTTAGATTCAGGACAGGAGGGAAACTTGGGGACACCAGTGCCCATTCTAGAAGGATGGCTCCAGGAGTCCCACAGGACATTACTGACCCTCAAAGTTGTTCATGGCCAGTACTCTTTGAAATAAGTTGAAAAGCTTTTTTTCTGGTCTTGGTTTCAATGAGCATGAGGCAAGGGCTTATCTAACAGGAGAAGTAGAGCCCAGAGTGGTTACAGAGAAAGGAAAGGGAGATATGGAGGAGTCTTACTTTACGGTTATTCATGAGCATGTGGTCCATGTCCCTCCACCAAGCTAGGGAAGGTTTGTTTATAGTCTAACTACTTTATATTTATTGCAGACATATCCATTGGATGACAGTTGGGAAAATGATGATCATCATCCATTTTCCAAGGGAAACCAACCATCATGCAACCCATTGACGGTCTCAAAAAAACAAAAACAGCAATTATAGGTAGCAAGTAAAAAACATTTAAGAAATGCTGGTCTAGTGTTGCTGCCTCAAAGATTCAGGAGACTTCTTTGTGAACTATGCATGTTTTGCAATCTCTTCTGCACTTTTAGTCAGCAGACCCTCCTCTAATTTCCATCAAAGTCAGAATTTATTTAGTGCAATGGAATAGCCATTTTTTAAATCCTATATTTATAGATGAAATAGCTGGCAGAGGGTTGCCGCTCCATATTTTTGATTGATCGCTTCATTGGGTATTTTATCTTTAATAGCTTCTACTGTTAATTTCCTTTGCTAGTGCTTTGTGGTATTTATGGAACCACTTGAATACTTTCACTTAATATCTACTATTTGCAGTTTGACCACTTTGAGTAAGGGCACTCAGGATTACTTCTCAATAAGTTAGTTTGATTGATTTATCAAAACTTTTCTCAAATGTAGGTGCAAAACATTGTAAACTCCCAAATGTTTGATGTTTCCAGAATTGCTACAATATGCTGTATCTCCTGATTGCAGATGCCCACTGTAGTTAAAATATCCAGAAATATTTAGATGTTTTTAACACCTATAATATTTACACTACATTCATGCACATTTTCGTTAATGTTTTGCATTGCATCACTATGGTTGCCCGGCATCGCATCCAGCACCTAGTGGGACATATACGCTCTGCCTTTGTGTGACCCTTTAAGGCAGGAGTGCCAAACTCAACTCCTGGAAGGTCATAGCGCATGCCGGTTTTCTTTCCAGCCACTCTGTCCATTAGAGAATAATTACTGCAGCTAATGGAACATATCTGTATCATGTTGTCTTGTTTTTAATTGACTTGCATTTTAATTGTTACATTTTTTTCTTTAACAAGACACCAAACAATAATGAGATGCAAAGTGAGACAACAGATGATGAGACTAATTTGTCTCCCATACAGTATCAATCTCAATAAACTATTTGAAAAAAAAGAAAACAAATTGAAGGTTGGAGAAAAATACTGACCTGCCATGGCCCACAAAGCATTTGGGTGGTGATTACAGAAAAAATAAGATCAGTTTTGAAAATGACTAGTGTGGAAAAATGTGAACTCTAATGAGTCATCGAATGAAATAATGGGTTTCAGTAACAGCTAAAATAGGCGACTGTTAGAGTGAAAATGGTGGCAATACAGGACAGCCTGAAACCTATGAGTTAGCTGGTCATCTCTTGGCCATCCCTTTATTGTTTGGCCGCTAGTTAAGGTTAATTAGGCAAGTCAGCCATAACTAAGGCAAAAGAAGTATGCTGAATTAGCAGTGGGTTACCAATTAAGAAATTGTCTGGAACAAAAATCTGCCGCCACCATGGCTCTCCAGGACCTTAGTTTGACACCCTTGCTGTAAATGATTAAGAGGCCAAAAATACAGGATGGAAGAATCGATGAAATATTGTACGTTTTCTGCTCATTTGCAACATCTATCCTGTGCAGGCACTTAAACTGATCAAAAACCAGGTACCGTACTTATGATTCACTCACTTGTAACCGAGGCGGGTGTTAAACAATAATGAACAGAAATAAAGATGCTAAATGTAGTTCTTCATAAACTGACAGGGGCTGAAAATCTCTCAGTTCGGCACATTACTTTCATGTTAGAGAATCCCTCAAGACTTTTCAACACAAATTTCAGCCCGTGCACAAACACACAGCGGAAGGATGTGACAGACACCTCTAAAGCCTGCTTTTGCACCTGAAAGGTGTTTTCGATCCTATTGAAGGATAAAAGAGGTTAGAGAATGGCTAGACTGGCCCCAAAACTGGAGCATAAAGGAGAACACACAAACTCCAATCCTTTATTCTAATTTACTATATAAATAAAAGCTTTCAGCCTTGATCTAATTCTAACAAGCACATAAATATGCAGGGAGTTTTGTGCATTCCCAATATGTGATTACATTGTAACTTAAATTGAGACAAACTGCTCAGTGGAGTAAAACTCCATGTTTGATGTGGTAGGATTAGTCACCTTTTTAGCCACATATTTCTCTCTTTTGTCTTTCTGATGTAATTAGTTGCCCTTTAATTTATTTTCTGACTTACTTAAACTAGTTGATGGTTATCAGGACCACAGACCATCCTAGTGGCTGACCATTGCTACCAGCAATATGTTTCAGATTCCAGTGACACTTAAACTGGATGAAGTGGGTTCATATATTAAAGGAGAACTGTCATTTCTAGAGAAATATTCACCAACCAATCAGCAGTTCAAAATGGCAATCTGTGGACTAGTCACATTCCTGCTGTCGTATTAATGAGACAATCTTTATACTCTAGTGAAGCAAAAAAAAATCTCTGAATATACAGGGCTAAACTGACATTCATCCATCTTTAATTATTTGAGTTTCAGGGTCATGTGGGCTGATGCCTGTCCTGCAGGACTGGGTGCAATTCATGAACCAACCCTAGAAGTAGTCTTGCTGAAGCAGATGTCTGGAGACAGCCACAAATGAATTTTGTATAAAACTGGGTGGGGACAATTAGATGACTTAATGAGTGTCAAACTTCCCAACCAATCAGATACCTCAAGAAGACAACACTCAAAATAGAGGAGGTGATTTTGAACTGCATAGATCAGAAGTGCTCTTGTTAGCTTAGTCCGACAGTGAGCAGGATTCTGTTTACAGTCGAAAAGTCTCCTAAAAATCATTTTGTTGCGTGTGCGGAGAATACATTGCACATTTAAATAAAAATAATTTAGATGTGAGCGTCAATAGACTTTGTGCCCTAGGAACCAAGTTACTCAAACCTGAATTACATTTCAGTAATTATTTACCGCTCTGATGCTGATCTTTCTGATCATAAAATAGGTCATTATGATAGCAATTGACAAGAAGAATTTATAATTAATTGCAGAATTATAGTATTTGAGGATTCCTCTAGAGTGCCTATATCTTTTGCATGATTTGGCTCAAAAACTAATTACCACATCGTCAGCTCATAACAGGCTTAAGTTTTGAGTTTGGTATTATTCCGTCAAGCCGTTTTAGCTCTGGAAACTGTGACACACAGACACACACACAGAGAGACAGACACAAACTCATCATCAAGATATCAATGGTTTCATTATCAGGGGACCCAAAAACATCAAGATCTGTCAAAAAACAGAAATCAAAAAATTTAATGAAATTTTTGCTCCTCCCCCATAGATGATAGGTTATAGTAGGGGACGGTGCAACACAAAAAAAATAAAAATAAATAAATAACCTGTTTTAAAATTAATCAACCTGATGAAAGGAATAAAACCTTCCTTATACATTGGCATTCAAAGTCATCAGTAATAAACATGAATGCAGGTATTGCGTGTGCTCTCTAGTGTTAAGCATTATGAAGATAGGAGTCAATGTAAGCTTAAAAGAATTGGCAGCTATACTTGTGAAAATATGAACCGCAAAATATGCATTTAAAATAAATGGTGTGACACACCCTGTCATGCCATTAAAAGAACTGATAACGAAGAGCCACTGAAGAGTATTGAAGAGTTCGATACTCCTGAATCAACAAATCTGCCTAACAACACCAGGAAATGCACAGGTGAGGCTGCACAACATCCACATTCTGACTGCACAGTAAACAAATAACTAAAGAAATGTAACATTACTGTCTAAGTGGAAATGCAATCATGTCGTGACAAAATAGCCGCTGCATTTCAAAACGTGTAACCATAGACCACAATGTTTATCGAAACTCTGTTTACTGCTGTTATGTCATTTAGTGATGCAATAGTTAAAATAACAGAAAGATACTGTAGCAGACAGAGGCACTTCTCAAACATGTGGAGCCACATTGGTTTGTATGTCTGTCTGTCTGCACTGTTGCAGCTCTCATTTCAACATGCAAATTAATTGTTAAGATTCAGTTACTTTGTGCTACTGAGGCCCTGAATATATAACAGCAATTTTAGCTTTTTTTTTCTTTCAGCGCCAAGTCTTTTGTTCAGTATCTTTTGCTCTCTCCCTGAAAACCTTGCAGGCAGCAGTTTAAAAGACACAAGCTGCAGAAATCAGGAACAGACAGATGTTTTAGGAAGAAGCCCTGTGGGTGTCACCTTTGCATCGCAGGATTTCGCCAGTAATTTCTACACACTTTTTAACAGGTTGCTCCATATTCTCGTTTGAAAATCACATCTGACCCTGTGAGACTACCTTAAAGGTTGCACCTACAAACACCCAGACCCTCTCATTCAGTCCGTTTTGCTCCCATTTAACCTATTATGCATGATTTTAGGATGAAAACTCCAGGCAGACACAGAAAAAGTGTACAAATCCCACACAAACAAAGCTCAGGATGGCATTTAAATTTAAGACAACAGTGCTTATCATTACAGAGCCACCCAGAACTAAACCTGTTTTTCTTACTTTGCAGTTTATATCAACTAATCACCAGTTAAACTTTACTATATAGTGTATTTGAAGTCAAGGAAGCAAGGGCTTTTTTGAATTTCCATCTTTGTCTAAAGTCACACTAGAATAGCTGCAAGTAAATAAATTGCGGCTATCACAGTGCACCCTGCTTCGACTGAGCACTCTTCAGGGAGAAAGTGAAAGGCCATTGCAATGCCATGCTGAATGTAAATGTTCCTTTATCAGCTCCTCACATTAGGACAGTTCAGATAAAAGGGTTTAAATATTTCTGAGCTGGCATGGCTGACATTACAAATCGAGAGGGTCAGAACCAAAGACACTGATGACTCCAGAAGGCAAGATGCCATCTTATCACCTAGTAAAACGGATTTTGAATGAAATCAGGTAGAATGAACAAATATATTTCTTTTTATCCTTGTGAGATATGCTGCTTTAAATCAATACTATATTTATAGATATATATGTAGAATATACTTTGCATATACTGTATTTACATAAATGGCACATATATTTTTTATTTATACAATAAAAGATATATAGATATACACCTATAGATACCTCTGTACATATTCATAAATATTAATTATTATAAGAATACTCTTTAAAAATCCATCCATATTTTATCTGCACCCTCTACCTGATTTCATTCAGATGAAGCTGTCTTGCTGCCAGAGCTTCAGTACATTTCAGGAACCACACACAACTACAGGTTTATCACACAGAAAGAGATTGTACTGGTAATTGGCGACTTTTTGCATCATTTGTAAAAGTCATTCATCACCCGCTCCCTGCTTTCACTTTGTATAGGAACTGCTATGAATTCTCTAATGTGATGACATCAAGGACACCCTGAGATTTTGTGGCTTTGCATACTGAGGAAGAAAACAACAACAACAACATTTATTTATAGAGCACATTCTCATACAAAAAATGTAGCTCAATGTGCTTTACAGGATGAAGAAAGAGAAAAAAGACAAATACAGAAATAAGATTAGGCAATACTAATTACCATAGAATAAAAGTGAGGTCCAATGCCCAGGGAGGAAGGAAAAAACCAAAAAAAAAAAAACCAAAGAGGGCTAGAAAAAAAAAAAAAAATCTGCAGGGGTTCCGTGGCCACGAGACCCCCTCTAGGCATTCTACCTAACATAAATAATCTCAATCAGTCCTCATGGTATTCAGGGTTTCCATGAAAGAACTTGATGATGATGGTCATGTGGGATTCTGGCCTTTAATCCATCAATGAAGGGACAGCATGGTGCTTTGATCGGGTGGCAGCCACCACAGAAAACCAGAAAAGGAGCAGCAGAGAAAGTAGGGGTTAGTATGGATTGCGGAACCACCAAGACTGATAATGATAATGAAAACACTCAAGACTGGCTGAAAACTATGCTATCAGCCACTTTATGGAAGTAGCCTTTTAAAAAGTGATATTTTCAAATCAAATTAGTTTGCTCACTTGTTCTGTTCTGTTATTCTCATATTGAGAATTATTTAAGTGTGTCTTGCATACTATATGTCACTGTGTCCTGTAGCTCTGATTTAGATAAGCAGGTTAGATAATAGATGGCGGTTATTCATGTAAAAAGTGTGCATTACAATGCCAACTGCACTTTTCCCACCATATGTTGTAATACATATGGCTACAGACTGACAATCTGTAAACAATTAATTAGAAACTTACAAAATTTCTAGTGAAGCCTTGAATTGATATTATTGAACTGCTGTTCTGTGAATTTCAGGTTCGGATCTCACATTTTTTTACCACACTGGATAAGAAGGATGCCATCATTCATAACTTAACTATTGGCAAAATAGTGTGAACACATGTTTGCAGTACACTCCTTCTCACAGCAGCATAACAAGAATCAATAAGGTGGCAGGTATTCGTAATGAAGTTGCTAAGCAGCCATACAACAGGAGACAGAGATATTTAACTCTGATGATCTCACATTGTTGCTGTCGCCTCTATTAGCGGAGAGCTGTCAAGACTAGAAAGCTCATGTATGTGTTTGGGTTTTTTTTTTCCTTCCTTCACAACAAAATATAAACTATCAAACCAAAGGACTTATTCTGTGACATTTCTTCCCAAACCTTTTTATATAATCAGAAAAAGGCAGTGGAATGTTCAAGGAAGGTGCAACATTATGGTAGTCATGGTTTTGCAAAGCTTGCCACCAGTAGAATATCTTTTCAGAACCAAGAGGATCAGCATTTGATAATGAATAGTACCAAGATGGGTGTAGCAATGGAATTTTTACAATTCAACTGACAACAGCATGAGAGGTCCTCAATACCACTATTCCCCTATAAAATATTAATTTTAATTTTCTATTAAAAGTATATTAAAACTTTGTGAATATTCTCAAGTAAGGTGGTACAATTATTAAAATTTGTTCATTGAGAGCTATAGCTGAAATTTTAGATGAGATTATTAATATCCATAACACGTTGACCTAATTAATTATAATCACTTACAGGCATCTGGCAACAATTCTGTTTTCAATTGCTTGTATACAATTTTTGACATTGCACAAGTCCTTGATTAAATCGTTTTCTGCTTTTTTTCCTACAAACTACTTTTAGAAACAATAGAAGTGGCCAGTTTGTCCTTTTGATGGTTTACTGAATAGTAAAAATCAATGCAGTGAACTTGAATCCTTCTAAGGCTTGTACTAATGCAGCATGATTTGAATAAAAAAGAGGCCCTCCCAGTGTAACTCGGTTACAACTTGAAACACCACTTTACATGCAAGAAAGGAAACTGTGCAAGTGTCTTACTACTGGGCATATTGTTGAATTACCAGTCTGTTTTTATTTATTTTTTCACTTAATTAGGTACCTTATGTTCAAATGTTTTATAATAGCCTACCGCTTTCAAGAGTAAGTACAACAACTCATGAATTCTGTAAGCACCTTATGATATTTAACACTAGAATTACCAGAGCCAACGAAAAAACTCGTAATTCCAGCCCACCTTAAATCCCTTCGCACCTCTCCATCAGCGTCTTTTGTCTTCTAAATGTGTTGATAAGCCCAAGCAGCAAGCAGCCTACTATACCATCCCCCCCACTGCCTCAGAATGGGCAAGAAGTTCTCCCAGTTCCTGCCTTGATTGATTATCTAGGAATGAGCTACGCAGAATTGTAAGGGGAAATAATTTGATGTGTGTTTTGTGTCTTCAATAATCTATGTAAACACATCGTTAAAACAGAAACGTTTTTCATGTTTTAGTAATAAATAACAAAATGTACAGTGATGTAAAATTAAAAGGATGTTTGCTAGAAGTTTCGTATTTGACACCAAAGTTTTGTCTTAAGGAGTGCTGCCCAGCAGACATCAATGCATGCAGACCCATTACCTTTCTTACAACTGTTTGGCATCAGCACAAACTCCACTTATTCCTATTGGTGACAAGGTGCTATTAGAAGTTAGCAGTTACCGTAACATTTTGAAATGTGGTGTATCCCAGAACTAGAAATGTGAAAAGAGAATTATGCTACCTCAGCTGCTGCAACATGAAATCAAGACACGTGTCTAGAAACTGATGTCACTAACACACTGCAATTCTTATATGCACTTGCCCTCGGTAAAGTAAAGAATCATATCATATGTATAATGGTTTCTGTATTTTTCACTTCATTTTTTGCCGGTGGTAAGTTATTTTGTGTCCTAGGCCAAGCTTATTACTTTGCAAACCGACTGTTCAGTAGCTAACCCATGCAGACCCCCACCCAATATGATCTGCGCCCTAGGCGAATGCCTAAATCGCCATAATGGTGGCACTGGCCCTGTTTACACTTCATAATAAAAATACAGCACTATTTAGCAGTCCTTCAGTACTTACGTCAACACTGCTGTCAGACAAGGTACAGAAGTGGAGTGCCAGTTTACATGTCACAGCTTGGATCTTGAAGCTCCTCAACCAGAGAGTTCATAAGCTTTTATTATTTCAAAGCAGGACACAGTCCATGCTGACTTATGGTGGGATAGACATTGTAACAAGAAATTGCTGTACTTGGCAACAAAATAGACAATGTTATAACAGAACCGATACCTAACAGGCCACAATCTATAGCGCGCACTTCATTAACAATGAAGAACCAGCAGACAGTATCTCCAAGCCAAGGATTTCTAATCCCTAACCCACCCCATACCGTTTACAAATGCTGACACTCCAGTTAACACTCAGCAGACATGGGTAAAATAACACATTCTTTTTAAGCATCTAGATGAAAGGGCACGACATCAGTTACATTTCATGACCCTTTAGAATGCCCTATTTTAGATTACTGACAATATATCTTCTCTGCACGTGTAAAATTTTCCAAATGTTCTTAAAGAAAGATTCTGAAATGTAAAAAATCTAGTGTTTCTGTTCAAGCTTGGTTTACTATTGTCATACAACCAATACATAATTATTATTTATATTATTATCATTATCCACTAACCCGTCCATTCATTCTGTAACCCATTTATTCATTTCAGAGTTCAGGGCTAAATGGTATCATTGTTACTGTTATTATTAATGTATATCAGGCGTATGCTTATACATAAGGTGACTTTCAAAATAAGTATACATTATAATTCTTTACATGCACACAAACATAAACACACTCACACATATATACATACTGTATATATACTGCATATATATATAATATTCTCAGATCCACTTAATGCAATTTACAGTGCCACTGTAGGGTGCCACACCATTATAGGGTTTTACGTACTGTATACTGTATGTACATATGCAAATAGACAGTATGTATGTGTATGTACAGTATATACAGTATGTGCAATATCCATCACAGATAACATTAATTTACAGGCTTACACTTTTTATAATTAGACAATTTCAAGTATTTAGCGAAAAATTTTTACTGACACGAAAATACTGCACAGGCTCCATCCAGACAGTGACAAAGTCAAGATTCATGCGTAGTCCCCAGGGTACACAAGGCAGAGAGAAACCACTAGAGCGCAATGCTGTCCTGTCTTTTTTCTCTCTGTGAAAGAGAAGTGAAATTCTACATATTTTACCAAGAAGCAACACATCATCACTCTCTGGCAATGGCAAGTATTAATAGTCAACTATACATATTGCTTTAAAACCTGTACATTCTTCCCTCTTCAAAGGTGATTTGTTCATAAATTAAACTGAAAATCTCAAAGTTACTGATTTACATGAAATTGTCTCACTTACATGTTAATCAGCTAACCTAAATGGCACCTAATCTGCTGAAGATCAAATCATGGCATCAATCTTTGAATAAATGTTGGTCAATCCCAGCATGTTATGTGTCTGTAACATATTTGTGGTTGTAACATCCTCTACTCTTATGCAAAAGCTTTCCACAAGATTTTGGAATGTGTCTATGGGATTTTGAGCCAATATATTTAAAAAAAAATAAAAACATTTGAAAGGTCAGGTACTGATTTGAAGACCTGGCCTACAGTCAGCATTTCCATTCATTCCAAAAGTGTTCAGTAGGGTTCGAACTCATGGATCTGGCTTTTGGCAATTGAGGAAAATGTCGTTGTATGTACATAACCAAATGACTGAGCCCAAACCCTGAAAAACAGCACCAGACCATTATACTTTCTCCACCAAGCTTTAATGTAGGCGATATGCAGTTTCAAAGGTAGTATTCTCCTGTCATCTGTCAAACTCCCATTCATCCATCAGACTGCTAGATAGTTAATTGTGATTTATCACCCCAGAGAATACATTTCTACTGCTCAAGAGTTCAATGGTGGCCTACTTCAAGCATTCTGGCCATTGCTTAGCATTGTGAGCAATGATCTTAAGTTTGTGTGCAGCTACTCAGTCATGATAACCCATTTCATGAAGCTCCTGATGCATAGTTCTTCTTACTTCCAGAAGCAGTTTGGAACTCAATTTTCATATTCTATGCCTTTCAGTTATGAGTTTATGTGGACTAACATTTTGTGGCTGAGCTGTTGCTGCTCTTGATATTTCCACATCACAATAATAGTACTTACAGTTGACTCATGCAGATCTAGCAGAGCAGAATTTTCATGTTCTGACTTGTGACAAGGTGGCATCCTATGAGAGTTCCACATAACTGCGCTCTTCCATACAACCTATTCTACTGCCAGTGTTTGTCATATGATATTGCAAAGCCATGTGCTTGATTGTATACACCTGTTAGTAATGGGTGTGGTGGAAACACCTGAACTCAATAATTTGGAGGGGTGTCCACATACAGTACTTTTGATCATATACTGTAAATGTGCAGAGATGTGCCAGCAGTACAGACTACTAGATCATGATACTAATCTCTATATATAATCTTCATTTGGATCTTGATTTTTGTTTGTCCGCGAATGAATTAGAAGAAGAAGCACTAGATGGCAGTATAGAGACAGCTAAAACATAGGCAGACAGGAGGAGACATTAAGAATCTCCTCCAGGCTTATACTACTGAAGACTGTAGTACGTCAGTCATACCTCAAAACACAGACATTCAAACTAAACAAATTGTTGTGCTTTAAATTAACTAAAGAGATCTTCATTTAGATCTTGATCTTTGTCCGCGAATTAAACGCATGCGTAGACCACCTTCCAGTTTAGTACGTTGTTGTTACTCACGGATGTCAACAATGTGCCGGAATAACGAAAGGGGTGGTGGACAGTGCTACTCTGGTTAACTCCTGAGGCCTGGTTAGAGAATGAGATTGCCGAAGATAAAAGGTACGTACCTACGTAACATATGAATGAAAGAAAGACAGTGGGTAAAATGAATGACAACGTAACAGCACGTTCCGGAAATTATTATTGTTACGTTGTAGCCGGCGAGTGCTGCGCGTCTCACAGTTGTACCGTGGCTTGCTCACATGTCAGTGAAGTGATCCCTATTTATGCTTTAAAGAGCCTGGATACCTATGTGTCCCCCTTTTATAACCATTGCTCCGTGCATATTGCCTTACTCTTTGGATTGCCACAAAGCAACCTGTAAGATTGGAGAAAGGTTGAGAAGAGATCGTGAGAGGAAACGACAGCGTCGTGAAAACGAGACGGACTGTGAACGGACAGAAGCAGAAATGCTCCTACACCACCACATAATTACGATTCGGACAGTGATTCCGAGTAGGCTGTTCCTATCGAATCAATATCCAAGGGTTTTCTTTTGTAATTTTGTTTCCCTTATAAAAAATCATAATGCTGTGCGACGAAGGGCCCAGTTCACGACTGGCAGCCGTGTTTAAACAGGGAGCCCTTCACAGACAACTTTAACACGTGCAACGTAGTTGGGCGCACATGGCTAGTTAACTGCATATTTTTTAAAGTCATGGATAGCTGTCCACAAGACTTTTTGATCAGAATGTTCAAGTACAAGATGAATATCCCACCATCATCATCAAGGCCTTGTCTCTGTGGGATACAGGCTACTTGATTTGATTGGCCTAATTTTTCACTATGGATGTACAGTGCAATGCCCTCAAAGTACATCTGATAGAGTTCACAATAAGCTGTGCTATACTGCCATCCACTCCGCTATCACTCAATTTCCTGTATCCCTTATAGTTAATAGGGGATGGCCCTATCTCAGTAAAATTTGACACAAAAGCAGGAAGAGACCCAAAATGGGATAGGCGATGATTACCAATCGATGGGCTAAATTTTAAAAACGTCCATCTTTTTATTTTAAAAAGCCACTTCAAATGCCACACTGGACCTGTTTTATATAGGAAGTCAAGCCATGACAGAGTTTAAAAAGCACTGTTACCACTCCCTCCTTGCAGGTGTAACCTATGAGGATTTAAAAAATGTCAAAATTAATATGATGAAGAAAAAAGAGCATCTTTTCACCTAAAGGCACGTTTCAGCATAATTTTTAATTGAAGACAGTGCCTGCCGACTCAAAACATAGTGATGCAGGAGCTGCCGGGCATTTTCCTTTAATAAAAGATACTAGAAAACAACAAAGTCACATTTGCCAAATATGCTTCCTCTCCACTAGCCTGACTGACAATCCTATTAGGAGAACGAGGACACTCCGCCAATAGCTGCTGCTGCCGGAGGGCCACAGACTATAGGGGTGTTTCTTTGTCATTTTGCCTTTGTTGAAACCTGAACTGCATTGCAGGATTACTCTTTTTATGATTGCCTTGGCACTTTTTGTAATTTAGTTGAGCTAATTAAGTGAGAGAGGATCATGGAGCAGAGGGGAATGAGAGAGAGAGCTTTATTATGATACAAGCATGTCCTGATGGTAATTAAACACTTCAGAGGGGTCAGCTAAATGTTGGGCAAGCAGGCCTGGTGTCTGTAAGGCTAACACAATTAGATACCCGAATTAACATATATTTAAAATGCTTCCGTCTACACACAGGGTGATGAGTCTTACTTTATTATTTATTAGCATCAATTACCTGATGTGATATGTACCGTCTTATAAAAGGTATTATGTTAAATTTAGGCCCACATTTTGTCTGAGCAATGGCACACCTCTGCCTCTTACTGATCCCTTCTCTTCTTCAGAAGAAAGCAGCCATCAGACAAGGAGCCAGATGAAGGGAATGGCAGTAAGGCCAAATGGGGCACTGGTGTTACGGGGTCTAATGGCATTTTCCTGCTCATCACATTTTTTCAGTTGCATCGCTACGAGGGCTGAAAGTAAAGATGGATCAGGAGGCTACATAGCGGCACTTTCTATACTAATTTAATTCTGTTTTACTAGGCTCTGGTGAGCTTTATCACCTTGGGAGCTCACTTTATGCGCTTCCTTTTGACTTACAGCTTGGCATAAATCGTCCATTAAAATGGGATTACAAGCTGTTTTGCCGGAAAGTTAAATGGAATTTTCAGGATTTCATAGATTTGTTTTTTTCACAGGGACTCATGAATGTGTTACAGATATAGGAAAAATTAAGATGGAAATAAGGGAAGCACAGAGACTAATTGCCTGATGCAAAAGTATGTAAAACTTTTCATAATTATAGCCTTCTTAGAGCAAATATGCAATGCAATGCCCATATCTGAACCTATTTAATCTGGTTCATGGTCATGGGAGTCAAGGCTATCCTAAAAGAATTCTGTAAATGTTAGGAACCAGTCTTGGATGGGTTGCCATTCTACACAGCAAAATACTATATCTTCACTCATATTGTGTCAGTTATTCAAACCTGCATGTTTTTAGGATGTGGAAAGAAATATGAAGTAAAAACCCATGCAGACACATGGAGAACAAGTAAACCTAATTCAAACAGTGCCTGGGAACTCTGCTATTCTGTCCATCGGTCACACCGTTTATGAATAATACATATTAGAGGTGGATCTTCAGTTCAGATCTGAAAATTGAGTCAAAATGTTTTATAAGCAAAAGTGTAGAGTAGTTTGTAGAACATATAGTGTAGAGTCTAAAAAGAATTAAATGTATAAACCTTTATTGTCAAATTCTGCTTACATTCTGCCCAGTGGGGGCTGGGTGGACTTGTGGCCTTGGATCCCCTGCAGATTTTGTCTTTTCCTCCAGCCCTCTGGAGTTTTGTTTTTGTTTTTCTGTCCTCCTAGCCATTGGTCCTTACTTTATTCTTGGTACTTAGTATTGCCTAATCTTATTTTTATATTTTTCTTTTTTCTTTCTTCATCTTGTAAAGCACGTTGAGCTACATCATTTGTATGAAAACGTGCTATAGAAATAAATGTTGTTGTTGTTCTTCTGCATTCACATTCCCAACACTTGTTTTCACTTGATGCAATCTGTTTACACCACTGTGTCACAATCTGCTATTCTTCTTCTTCAGTCCCCAAGCAGAATGACATCCATCCCATGAAGTGTTCCAAACTAAAGTTAATATCTCATATCACTCTGTCATAATCTGCTAATATCGGTCCCTAAGCAGAATGAGATCAATCCCATGAAGTGTTCCAAACTAAAGATAACATCTCATATAACTTATATAGTGTCCTGACAACAGGTCTTCCTGAAGTGCCAATAAACTGTACCCTATTGCCCTCCTAAAAACACCTACGAAAACACCTAAAAATGTAGCTTTCCTAAAATACCCGCGGCCTCTTCACTACTGTCCCAATTCAAAGTTTTTACCTCATTAACCCTGCATAGGGTCTTAAAAATAGGCTTTAAGAAGTGTCCACTGAATGTTTACTAGTGACGTCTTAAGGCATATGCCAGTCCAGGGTTAGCTCATTTCATAGACCCTGCACAGCGCCCTGGCACTGGGATTTCTTAAATTTCCAAACAGTACAAAGCTGAAATCCTTAGGGATGCATAATAATAGTAATAATGTTTATTTATATAGCACTTATCGAAGAACAAAATTACAAAGTGCTTCATATAAAGCAATCAATAAAACCACCAAGATAAAATTAGCACAAAAACGTCTCAAATGTACCATTTAAGGGCAATTAAAAATAATAAAAATACAAATACAAAAAGGCATAATAAGAGTTAGATTAATAAAAAATAACAAAAAGAAGAAAAACTGTAGATGATGTTATAGTACAAAAGCTTGACAAAACAAGTACGTGTTAAAAGGGGATTTGATCTCAGGAAGCCTGAGATTTCCCAGAGCTGAGGAGCTCTGACCACACAAGTGCAATCCCCTTTAGTCCTTAACCTGTCTCTTGGAATGGTCAACAGGTTCTTGTCAGAAGACCTCTGGCTGCATTCAGAGATATAAGGAGCTCATAGTAACAGATGTAGTCAGTGGCCAGACCATGAACTACCTTAAAAGTAATCAAGAAATCTTTGAATCAGTCCTAAAACAGACTGGCAACCAGTGAAGAGAAGATATGGGAGAGATGTGTTCTCTCCTCTTGGTTATTGTTAAAATTCTAGCAGCACCATTTTGTACCATCTGGAGGGTGTTGACTACTTTCTGGTTAAAGCAAGTTAAACAGATTATTGCAGAAGCCCAGATGCCAAAGCATGCATAACATTTCTGTACCTCTAAAATTCAAAATTTATCTGAACCTACAGTTATTTCTTAGGTAATAACAACATGATTTCATCTTTTTCATGTAGTACTCAAACTTTATGGTAGAATAAAATAACACATCCACATTCTTCAGAGATTAACCAAATGATGATGTATAGTAATTTGACTATGCAAGTGATCTGGCCTTTAATGACAATTCCTGTGTTGTCCAGGTTGAGTTGAAAAATATTCTTGGATATCTAATCCTTCAATCTGTCAACAGTTGATTACAATGATCAGGCCTGTAGGATGGAATAGCATTGGCTCAAACAATTAATCTTATTACCATTGCATAGGCCTCCCATATTCATCTCTCATAAGTGTACATAAAGCATACATTACTATTATTTCTAATGGTTGTTCAAATGCAAAATGTTAATATTACAAGCCCAGTGAAAGGTCCCAAGTTGGACTTTCCTAAATTTCCAAGGACCACACTAAAGGCATTTAAAGAAATGTTTCACTCCAAAGTACTCATCTCATTGACAAGTACAAGAAGGCTAAAAGTGGGCTTTCTCAAAGTGGCAATCAGCTCTGCATTACTATCATCATGTTGAGTTGTCTCTGTCCAAAGTGTCGGCATAAACTGGGCTTTATTAAGTATTCATCAGCTACTCTTCTATCATTTTAAAAGTTGTCTATGGTTAAATGATTCATATCACAACCTCAAGTTAAGTGGCTTCATTATCATACAACCCATACACAGTATTGCAGCACACAGTGGTGCAAAATACACATAAACACAGGACAAGTGCAAGACATGTAAAGAATTATACTATACTTTAATTGATAAATAAATAATAGGTAAATGAATAGTAATAATTTAAAATAGATAGTAATGAATAAATAATAACTAAATCTAATAATAAAAGTCAAAAGTAGTGATAATCGTAACAAATGTACTCCACATAAATTTGCTACTCGGGGCAAATCCAAAGGCAGGGAGGGAGTACAGAGTTCAGAGTTCATACAGCCAACGGATCGAAACTGTTGTAGCACCTGGCTGTGCTGGGCTCTGCAATTTGGCACTTTACAAGTGTCAAATAACTGCAAAACACTGCCATTTTAAGTAGATTTTGAATCCAAAGTTTTTATCTTATAACCTCCAAACAGGGCATACATTTTTGACTTTACTTAGTTTAGATTGACTACACTGCTGCCATTTTAAGCCGATGTCACATAACACGACTTCTAGTCAGAAGGAAAGTCAATCCAGACAACTACAGGTGCTGAACTCTTTGTATGAGTGTGACAATTTACACATCTAGAAATTGCTAGGAATGTAAAATGACATGGCTGCATGATGACTTTCCAGTACACTTTCATATTTGCACAGAATTGCTTGCCCCTTTTTCTGACATCTAATAACATGCTGCCTGATGGAGCTGGTGCAGTGTGAAGGGTTTACAGGAGTGGCAAGTTCACTTGCAACTCATGCCCTTGGTTTGCTTTTTTCCATTCTATCATGGTACATAAAACATGATGCATCATACAGATGAGATTGTCTTCTGTCTTCAATGTCCAAAGCACCCACATTGCTTATTCTTTATCGTTGAATTGTATTTCCATGTGACTGTTCAATTGTTGTCATTTCTCATGCTCAGAGAGCCCACTCTTATGACTTAGGACTGCTTCATTTTGCCTTAATGAGTCACAGACTGTTTGAACAGAGTCAGATTACTGGTAAAGGGAGTGTACTGTGACTGCCTCTAACTCTTTAAAGATCATATAAATGAAAATTTAAATTGAAAATTACAGGTATTGAAGTAGTATGCCAATGCCAATGTATTATGTCATAATATCGTAATATTTTTCCAAAAAGCCCATCAACTAAACACCATACTTCTGTAATTTAGTTGAGGTAATTAACTGAGAAAAAGGATCACAAAGTGGAGGAAAAAAAAGACAGACATTATGTTACAAACATGTTCTTATGGTAAATAAAAACTTCAAGCCTGATGTCTGGAAGGCTCGCTTATTAAGATACCTTGTCTTAGTCTAGAGTTATCATCTCATAATGGCTATGCAGAGCCCAACAGTTGGGTTTTCCTAAAAGTTGTTCAAATGCAAAATGTTAATATTACAAACCCAGTGAAAGGCCCCAAGTTGGACTTTCCTAAATTTCTAAGGACCACACTAAATGCATTTAAAGGAATGCTTCACTCCAAAGTATTCATCTCATTGACAAGTACAAGAAGGCCAAAACTGGGTTACCAGTTGGGTTTTCCTAAAAGTCAGTCAGCTATGCACTAGTGCCATCATAAGTGGTGTTCCAGTCCAAAATGTTTACCTCATTAACAGTAAGGGATAGCATTGTCCTTCATGTTTTTCTCATTGGTATTACTTAGGGCCCTAACACTTAACTTTCTCAAGTGACCATCAGCTACATTACCCTCATCTTTAGGTATTCCCCAAACTAAGTTTATCTCATAATGTACACTTAGAAGTCCTAAAATTTGGCTTTCTCAGGTGGACTCTAATTTAGAAGAAATTATATTACTGTATTTAATCTGCACTGCAATGCAAATGCCCAAGCAAGAATTGCACCGATGAGAGCATGCGGGAAATGAAATCTTCTGGCAGTGGAGAACACATTTAAAGATGTGTCAGCTGTGGCACTGAGTGATCATTAATTTTCATAGCTTTTTAATAATATATTTTAAAGTAAATATAAGCTTATCTTGCAAATGCAGTATGATGATGTACCACTATGGCCTGGTTTTCTAACATAAACTTTAGTGCGTGAGATCGCATTAGGAAAGTTGCTTTGGTTAGACAAGGATTAAGCAGACAAGCCATATATCAAAGGAAATATCAAACACATATTTAAAGCCATTAGAGCAGAGTAACCTAGTGGAGAGTGTTGCTGCTTTGCAGTACTTTAACATTTATTAGATTCACGACAGGGAAGTGCACCAGAACTCAGTGTGCCAAAGGGGCTTTCTTCAAATTTGTAACAACAACACGCTGTTAGGTGGATTGGCAACACAGTGTGAGTGAGTGAGTGAGTGTAAATTCACTGAGGTAGACTGAGATCTTTCCAGTGTTGGTTGCTCCCCAATATAAACATGAACTGCCCATTTAAAAAGATCAATGCTTCAACTATGGAATAGACTGTCGAGATGTTGATGTCAACATTCATTGTCTGCACAGTCTGTTGCTACATCACTAGCTGAGACTGAAGGATCCTTATGAACAATTCTTTCAATACATTGAAGCTTTTCATAGTTTTTACCAGGAATCTATTCTGGATTCTATAGGTACTGTTAACACAGATCTCTGAATGGAAAAGATACTCCACTGTTAGACACGCGGAGGTCTGATATTTCCACTGCCACCTTTCCTGTGATATCCATCCATTAATTAATTCCCTAAACCAAAGCGGGGTCACATAGAATTTGTGAATTTTCCTTTGGGATTGATAAAGTATCTATCTATCTATCTATCTAGAAGTTGGATCCTATCCCAGCAAATATCAGGCACAAGGCACAAGTAATTCCAGGACTGGGCTCTAGTCCATCACCGGGTGAACACACACACACACACATCAGAGGCCAATTTAGCACCATCAGTGCACCTACCCTGCATGCTAGTGTTGATGGAGGCAACATGAGTTGTGGAAGTCCTCTATTTATATAAAATAATGGTCTGTCTGATAGGTGTAATATTTAAGTGTAGTGACTAAATGTGGCAGTCTTCAATGTCAGATGAGTGTAGTCTGCAGAGTCTCACCAGTGTTCCCTGGCCTTTCCAGTTTGCAGGATTTTTTTCTGTACACTGTGCCCATAAAGTTCTAGTCTGGATTCTCTTCTTTCATCCTGTCTGGCTGATGAAATAGGCTCTGTTTTCTATTAGTATTATTTTTTATTAATAATGAAGCATGACTCAAACAATATTTACTATGACATCTTAATTATGCTGTAGTAATCTAGATGAAGAAAACATCACTCAAATTAAAGCAAAACAGAGAAACTGAGAAGAATAAAATATTAACAATAGGGAAATTGTTCTGTTATTATTGGAGCCCTCAATTTAATTTCTATTTTGCATCAACTGCTGCTGGTATAGGCAAAACATAATAATCTCAAACCTACTTAATTTAGTTTGGGGTACTTGGAACAAGAGTCTGTCTTGGCAGCACTGGGTGAAAGGCAACATTGCAAGGGTCCATTGCAAGGGGACACATCAATCGCTCTCACTTGAGTCAATTTACAGACTCCAGTTAACCTCTTATACACATGTTTGAAGGAGGAAAGACAGAGTACCTGAAGGAAAACCCAGAAGGACATGTGCAGAACACACAACCTCCACACAAACACGGGAACGGGATTTGAACTCCAGATGCTGAATCTATGAGGCAGCAGCACTCACCACTGCAACATCATACTGGCCAAGGTCAATAAATAAATATATAACAGTTCAAACTTGAACCTGAACCTATGTTAGGCTGCAGTCAGTTGTCAGGGTTTAAACTCAGATGGCCACTGTCTCAGCTGATTATGCGTTATGACCAGGGATGCATTTGACATGAAATTTCTGGTGGAGTCACACAAGAATTTTCTTTATGTGTGCAGACTTCTCCAACGTTAACGTTAACTTAACCTAACCAATAATATCTGTCTCTCTTTTGCTAATCACTAGTAACCTGTGCAATTTCACGCAACATCTACATAAAAAAAAAAAAAAAATCAATCAATCAATAAGATGCTCGTGCCTGGTCTGTTTTGATTGACATCATATCATTGTGATACCCTCTGACTTCATTATCATTTGCCAAAATGTGGCCATATAGATTTAAATGCTAAGTAAACTGAGAGCCTCACAACCATCCATTGCCCGGGAAAAGATATTGGTTATATATTACCAAAATCATTATTATTATTATTATGAATAATAATAATAATAATAATAATAATAATAATAATAATAATAGATTTTATTTAAATAGCACCTTTCCCATGCTGAAGGTGCTTCACAGAGTCAGAGCAGGGTATATGTAACATTGGATACAAATATTTTCTGTATAGAACACTTGAACAGATAAATACAGGATATACAATGAAATAAATAGAATAAAGAGAAGAAGAAAAAAAAATCAACCAGAGTAAAATACTAAATTCAATACAAAAAGAAAGCCTGAACAAATAACATAATTTGTGATATAGAATTGAAACAGCAACACCTCAAGCTGAGAAATAAATAGCTCTGAGATCAAAAAGGCAGAGTAACTTAAAAGAACACACAGACTACACATGCTGCACAACTCTAACACAAGACTCTGGGCTGTCCGGTAGCAGTGCCCATAAATGTTCAGTCAGGTACTGTATTTGCTGGAATCTATAAGGTTGGCGAAACAATAAAAAAAAAAAAAAGGAATTTGCTACATGCTTGTTCTTTCTGCTCCAGGACTTAAAACAGAAGTATCATACTGCTGGCTTCTCTTCCATATGGCTTTCTTGAGGACTTTCTTATCCAACCTCATATGATGCTCCTCAAGATGCCAGTAAAACCTCATCAGCATATTGTCTTTGGGTCACTGCATTTCTGACATTGATCTGCTTTCTTTTTTTCAGATTATTGTGACTACCTTTAAGGGAATTAATGGTACTGGACTTTTTATACCTCTTCATTGGCATGTGCTGCATGGCCTTAACTTGGAAAAGCTCAAAATGGAAGTGCAAACATGCAACTAAAGAGTAAGGGTTTTTAATTGTCAAGCCCCATCACTAAATTGGAAATTTCTGTTTGCACCAAAATGTAATCTTTGAACACACAGATTACACATGCTGCACAACTCAAATACAAGACTCTGGGCTATCCAGTAGCAGTGCCCATAACTGTTCAGCCATAGAACACTTGAACAG
>JANRMT010062813.1:90029995-90043294 GCA_026402145.1 Polypterus bichir lapradei
AGAGAGAGAGAGAGAGAGAGAGAGAGAGAGAGAGAGATATTTTAGTAACAAAACAAAACTATAATAACAATACCCTTTTACTTTTTAGGAGGTGTTAGTTTTACTTTCTAGTATAGGGAAAGTATTCTATCATCCAAATATTCAACCTTGAGATTTTGGTGAATCTTGATGTTTTAGACCTCCCTGAGTCAGATTTACTTTCTCGTAGGGAAAGTATTTTAATTGTCCAAAAATTCAATTTCAAGATTTTGATGAATCTCAATGTTTTAAACCTCCCTGAGTCAGAAAATACCAATTTTGGAATTATGTCTCTGTGTGTGTGTGTTTTTATGTAAACACAATAACTTGAGTACGCTTTCACCTAGATGAACCAAATTTTGCATACGAGTATTATGTAAAAAATGTAGATTTCTATCAACTTTTTTATTCATGCAGCTACAGAGTCTGATTTATTCTACTTTACTTTTATATAAATTATTCATTTGATTTGATTTGATTTGTTGTTGATGGTTCTTTAATGTACATAATATAAAAATATAATCATTCTCTTGTGGTTTACTCTTCAAATATCCATCCCCTTATCTGAGTAAATGAGAAAGTCTAGGGGAGACCACTCCCGATTTTTTAGGTCTGACATGAAAATCTTCATTTTGGACTCTACATTTTAAAACATTACAACAATTACTTTGTTTTTGTTAATTAGGGTTATTTTTCCCAGCAGAATCAAGCCTGTGAGCTTTTCTTGTCCACATAGATTTCTACGTTCGGATTAAACCGAATTGAGCTTGGAAAAACCCTTTGCGCACCTATTCCTATTATTATGTACCCCAGCCACAGCCTATAACTAAAACCATGAAATGTTACCCAACTGAACTTAAATGGTGCTGCCAAGTCCGAGACCCAAAGCTGAAATTGGTCCTTTTCTTTTACTATGAGGGCAAGTTGACATTCATGCAGATATGGAGACACATTGTCACAGACACCAGCAGTTTGACAAAGCTTTGCTTGGTTGAAATGTGCTTAAGTTGATATGCAAAAGAATGCTGTATGCTGTAGGAAACAGTCATTTAATAAATCTCTAATGGGGAGCCTGTGATAGCCATAACACACCTACTAGAAAACCTAACATTATAGGGAATGTGAATATTCGTGTCTGTGTGCAAACATCACAGCTATGTTTTATATCATAACATAATAAAAACCAATATGACTAGCACACAGATACATTATAATTTTTGTTGAATTAATGATAATTACCATAGAAAGTACTTTAATCTTCATATGGGATAGTAAAGCATAGCATACCCAGATTTAACAGGGCATGTTCCTTATCACTGCTTCTTCTGTTCCTTACAACGAAAAGGTGTGTGTGTCCTGGGAGGTGTTCAGTTAAGTCCAATTGGCCACTTGAGCTAATGAGGAAAAAGGGATATGGGCTTGAGCTGACCCTTTGTGCACACCCCTGACTTAAATATACTTACACAATATTTGAATGTATAGCTGCAGCATAGTTATACATTGTAAATATGTATTTATTGAACCCTGAGTACACAAAAACATTGCAAAGTAATCAAGTTAAATATGCACTTACTCTTATAAGTAAAAATTGCAGTCTACTTTTAGAAGTGAATAATGTCTGGCAAGCAGATGGTTTATCAAATGTTCCAAAGAGATCCAATTACCTAACAAAGCTTGCACATCTCAAGCAGAGATCATTGCTTTTGTGGCTTCATTTCTGATCTGGAAGAACACAGGCCCCTGGTGGGATCTTTTAACAGGTGATATTTCAAACAGTAGCCCATTTCAGGTTGTGGTGCCCAGGTGTAGCTTCAGGCATATTCAGAAGATAGCTTACTTATATTCTCTTTTCTTCAAAGTTTTGTCCTTTTGTCAGTCACATATAAATAACCCAGTTGCAGAATTTTATCTTCTTTTTTTCCATAACATATATTTCACTTCAGCATATGCAGCATGGAGACATCCAAAATCAACTTTCTAAAATTTCTTTGACTGACGAGTGCCGTCACTAGATTGCTGCAATCAAATTTACAGAACTTTGTTATTTCTAACAGGCTGCATCAGCCCACAGGGTGTAGTCGGCACTTAATGGCTTCAGTTGGCTGTACTTTATGTTAAATGGAAGTGCCAGTCAATAGGGTCTTTGGCTTGTATGCCCTGGCAGGCAAATGTAAAGAGTGAAATTCATTTTATGATAGGAAAAGACAAAAGAGGCTTAAATCAAAAGAAAATTGAAGTTAACAGAAAAGGGAAGGAAGTGTTAATAAATAAATAAGTAGGACAGTAGGAGAAAAGCCTGGTAATGAGAGCAGTTCGGAGTTTCTTGGATGATTAAAGCAGATCAAGTTCTGGAGATATGTCACTCTTTGTAATACAACATAAGTACATAAGAAAGTTTTTATTCAGCATGAGTTAGCTCAACATCTTTTTATTCTGAAATTTCTGCTTTAATTCGACAAGGACTAGATATGTAATTTCTCTCAAAGGACAAAGGAAAAGATACACTAGGATGAAACCTTGCATAACCTTTATCTTTGGGTTATTTACATTCTAAAGAACACTAATTCTTGGTTGTTGACAATGCAATTTTTTTACCATAAATTATTTCTTATTATAACATAACAATTTTACACCAGCTTAATGTAAGTCACTGTCTGTAGAGTCAAGCATCTACCCCAAGAGCACAGGGCACAAAGTCAGAGACAATTTCTTATATGGGCCACCACAGAGCTCATTCACACACACACACAAACACACACGCACACACACACCTCCATTTACATGAGCCCAATTTAGAATCACTAATTAAACCAGCCTGCATCTCTATGGGGATGCGGGAAGAAAACTAGGACACCTCAAGGGAAATCCATGCAGTCACAGGGAGAACATTCAGGCTCTATGCGTAGCCAATATCCTGGAACAGGATTCAAAGGAAGGACAGTGGACCTAACCACTGCATAATCATTTATCAATGTTGTTTTCTTTACTGATTTATATACTGTACTACATTTATTCATGTTGTAAGCCTACTGTTTCTGAGCTTATCCATGCAGCATCAGACACTGCAGACACTGTTCACAAAGTCAGGTTGGGGAGCATGTGCTGGTACAGTGCGCTACCACACCCACCACACAATGAAACAGCTCAAGATTCCAATTGGCAACCTCCCAGGCAGACATGAAGTCAAGTCCCACCCCCAGGAGACGAACATCTATCTGCCACAGCCAGATGTTACGTGGATGTCCCCTTGGCCCGGTCCAGCCACTCAGTTCCTCGATAATGATCGCAAGTCCCATAACTGACACTCCCTCACAATGCAGGTAATGTGCCTCATTCTGGACTCTGTGAGCAACCTCATTCAACACAAAGTCAAACCAACGGTACCCAAGGATTTTCTGGAGAGACACAGTACCAAAGGAGTCCAGTCTTTGTCACAGGCCACTGGATAGTGTCCATGTCTCACAACCATATAGCAAAACAGGAAGCACCAACACTCTAAAGACTTGGACCTTTGTCCTTTTGCAGAGATATCAGGAGCATCACACACCCCTTTACTGCGACCTCATGACCCCCTATGCTCTCACAATCCGTCTAATGACTTCATAGGAAGAGTCATCAGAGACATGAAACCTCTTAATGAGGTTGACATTCTTTTCACAGACAGACACACTTCTGATAGCTGTGCCCAAGAGGTCATTAAAGGCCTAGATCTTGGTTTTTATCCAGGACACTTGCAAGCCCAGACACTCAGACTCCTCGCTCAGTCTCTTGAGAGCCCTGATCAGAGCCTCCATTGACTCCATGATCCTTAGGAAACGTAGAAGGTAACTTGAAAATTGTTGGTGCCTTTATTTTCTGAAACCACATTGTGATTGATCTAGAGCCTGGCAGCATCAGGCATGTCAATGAACCATACAACTAACACTATTTTTATTCACTATATGTTTATTTATAAAAAAAATAACAATATATATTATCTATTATTAAGTTAGGACCACAACTTCAAATCAATGGCATGTCATTATCTGTGTAGAGTTTGCACATTTCTACTCATTATCATGTAGGACTTTACCTTTCACTACAATATATTTCAGTTACAGCCATCCAGATGTAACATACTCCTTATGCCCAATGCTGAGCGGATAAACTCTATCTCACTCTGAGCATATAATGGAAATTGTGGCTTCAGAAAATTAATGGATATTTTTGATAATGGTAAATTAATTTTTTTTAAGTTTCAGCCTTATCACATTCATGTGTCAAGGCAGTAAAGCAATTTGTGCTTAATTTAGTTTAAATTGCACATGCAATCTGCTAATTTTTACCCTGTGGCAAATATATTATGTGATATATTTAGGCAGAAAAACTAACTTTCATCTACCGTCAAGCCAATGCTCCCATTTCAATTGTTTGTATTCTGGACACAATAAAACACAAATGACCAAAATGATTAACATTAGCAATACTGCACTTGCACCAGTGTGAACATGTATAAATAAGGCATCCATTAGTCATCAAAAAATAGCATATAAGCCCAATTATCCCAAAATGTTGCTGTCGTTAACCCTTATCAACATTCATTAGCTTCCTAGATGTCACTTACAATTGTCAGGCTCTCTTTCTTATAAATATGAAGAGGACATCCCCTCAAAGAACCAAATTTATTAAAACACATGAGTATAATTAACCTATTACATAAACTCATTTGATTAATGGAACAAAAAATCAGAACTACTTTTCTTATTATTGCTGCATGCACTGCTGTAACCCCTACAGCCCCTAGAGGGCAGCAATGGCCCTGTTCCAAATAAGGTTTACTGTATGTAACATTTTGATTACATTTCTTCTTCGATCCACTTTGAGCCTGCTAATGCATTCAGTAGGCTCGCCACAGTAAATTGTTTATGTTTTGCATAAACCAGACATAGTGCTAATCAAAATGTATTAGAAAGCAATCTTTTCTTTTATTCACAAAGGAAAAACTTTGAGATTGCTTATTTTTAGAGTACTGACACTATTACAGCTCATTCCAATATAGGCCACAAAACCTAAGATACCAGTGGGCACAAGACAACAAGAAACCTCACACAACAACACCCACTAGCTCATAACTGACCGTCAACTAAGCAGACATAAATGGGAAAAGACCTGGGGAAAGCCAACCTTGACTTCCATTGAACATGTATTGTCTACAGACATATTTTGGCTTGGGATTTGAACCCAAGACTATGAAACTGTGAAGCAGCAGTGTGATCAAATGGGCTATTATTGGTATTGAGATACAAGTCATCTTTCCATACTTTTCAAACCCTGAACTTTCTTCAAACCTAACCAATTTTTAATTGACATTTGAATTCTGTAATTAAAAATGTATCAACATTACAAAAAAAATCTACTCGTTATCAAATTTTGTCTTTAAACTTAATGAGGACATGTGTTTCTAATACAAGGTAGCATCCCACATGCCATAAAAGGCAATCTTGTGTGCCTGAGTCATCTTGCGTAGCGTGGCCATATGGCATAGGTCCACTGTTATACAATTTACAGTATTTACTTAACATTAACAGCAAATCATTTTAAAGCAAGAACACATGTCAGTGAAGCAGGATTCATTAAGATGATAGCACAGTGTAGTTTACAAGGACATATTCCTTGTAATGCTGGAGTTAAATGAGCTACCTGCTCCAAATTACTTAACTGCTTTATTCAATTATTTCTAGGAAATGGCAGGGGGTGGGGGTTTTAAAGCATGCAGTGTCTATGAGCGGAATGCCCTTATTAGTCACGCTAAGCCAGGTATATCATTTTGGAGCAGTTGTTGTTTTTGAAAGGAGTCCAGCCTGAAGTACCACTTGACATTGCAGACTTCTAAAGAGTTATCTTCTAGAGACAACACTGGAAGTGACATTGGGCTGACTTTCGAATATTGCATTCCTCCTGAGCAACTCCCACAGTGATCCCAGAAAATGTACAGTTTGCTATGCCAGGCATTCTCAAATAATAAGTAAGCAGAGCACTTGAAAAATACCGTAAATACAGTATGTACATTAACTGTGAAACAATGACTGGGATACAATGAATTCCTAGATCCAAGAGCTCTAAAAACAGCACTTCATGAAAGATTTAAGAGTCGAATGGATACGACATGTGAAAGCGACACGAAATTTGAGAAATATGGACATATCCAAGTAAAAAATGTTACAAAATATTCCAGATTTCTGTGTTGGGTTAATTGGCCTTTGTGAGTGTGAGTATAGGTGTGTGTGTAAATACGCCCTGTGATGGATGGCATCTCATCCGGGGTTGGTTCCTGCCTTGCATCCAATGCATTCAGAATAGGCTCGGCTTCCCCTGACTCTAAACTGGAGAAAATGGTTTGGATAACTATTATATGTGGTAGATGATATTTTCTGTCCATCCAGTATTCTGGAGAGTCATGGCAGGTGGGTTATTTAAAAATATACCTTTAGAATAATTTTGACAAGAATAGACTATTCACACCCAAATGAGTCGAGACAAAGATGTCCCCTAAAGTCCTACTCTGTACATTGATCAAACAATAGAATTTGATTCATTCTGGCATGGATGCCTTCCCTAATCATAGCTGATTTCTGCCTTCCCTTTGATAATGCATGGACAGGCTGTGGCTCTCTGCGGCTTGGAATAAGCAGTCTCAGGAAATGGATATGTGGATGGAATCTCAGTCGATTTCAAGCAATATGGTATGGCAATTAAAGCTTTATTGCACAAAGTGCTATATTTCTGGCAGCGGCCAAGTATAGAAAAGAACCAACAGGAAAGGTGGAGCATCCACAAAAACTGATTGATTATGCAAGAATGAGACTAGCGAGAGAGACCACCTTGAGACCTGTAATAACTCAAGAGGAGCTACAAGCTATGGGACTGGAGAATCTGGGCATACAACAACTGTTGCTTCAGTGCTTCCAAAAGTCGCAACTTTATGGAAGAGTAGCAAAGAGAAAGACACTGTTAAATATGCACATATCTCAGATAGAATTTCCCAGAAGGCTCATGAGAGGCTGTGAAGTCAACTGAAAGAAGGTTCTATGGTCTCATGAGACAACAATTGAGCTTTTTTTGGCCATCAGACTAAACACCATGTTTGAAATAAACCAATCACATTATCAAAAACACTCCATCCTCAACAGGGTGCATGGTGGTGGCTCTATCATACTGTGTGGATGCTTCTCTGCAGTAGGCCCTGGAAAGCTTGAGAGGGTAGAGAGTAAAATACTTGGGAGACGATTTGTTTTCCAATAAGACAACGACCCCAATCATAAATCACAAATGAATGGTTCAAAAACAACCATTTTAATTTTCTTGAGTGGCCAAGTCAGAGTCCAGATCTCAATTCAAATGTTAATTTGTGGCTGAACTTGAAAAGGTTGACCACTTGTGATCTCCATGCAACCTGACAGAGCTTGAACAGAACAGGAGTAAACAGCAGTGCCCAGGTGTGCAAAGCTAATATGCAGGGCCCCCTTAACGCATGGGCAAAATTCCACACTGTGTCAAGCTTACTTTGTAGTGAGGTAATGGTGAAATGTTGAATTTCAGGATGCTCTTTAGTCTAAACGTTTTGCTCAGTTTCCTAAGAATTCCCTAGAATTCTTTAGGCCTAGTATAGTAATACAATATGTACAGCACATAGAACATGTAACACAGGCACAAAGCCTCCCCAAAATCCAGATGAATTTAAAGTCCAGCAGGTCATGGCTGTCAGTTGCCAACTACACATAAATGTGTGCATATACTGTATATTTGTTCAACCCTTGTCAAAAAAGCATTTTATTTCACAGCAATGATAAAAATATTTCAAATTTAAATAAAAAATGAGTTAAGCTATGCATGCCACCAGCATTTCATTAAGGGACCCAGCGATACAGCCGTATTCTGCTTTTGAACAAGATTAAACTCACCTCGCTGTCTGTGAAGGCCGTTCTGTTCTCTGGCTTCGCTTTGAGCGGACCCCCTCGCCTGCTGGTGCAAGATAACGGTGAGGCTAAGAAGCGGCCTGATTACCCAGGCTGAATTAAGCAGGGTCCTGCCTTAATGGAAGAAGCAGCAACTGGCAATTCATTGTGCATGCATGACCTGAGCTACTCCTGCCCTCTCATCCACTGTTCCTACTGTGCAGTTAATTCTACTCTGCAAACAGGAAGGCCATCTTGCATGCATTAACCTTTCATTATTCACTCTTTAATGCTGTTATTAACTTTATTTTATTTACATCTTTGTTTCCAAAGAAACACTCCATGTAGCGAAACTGCACAATAGGATATTATCAGAAATCTAAAACTGAACCAAAAGCAGCTCATGTTACCAGTCTGTCCTTCTATTTCAGATGCCCCAGATTCCATGAACTAAGTCCCAATCTCACAGTTTAGACCTGACACTGAATCAATCAGTGGCATAAAAAAACACACAAAGCACTTTATACATTCATCTATCTATCTTTAATATAATATTTTACCGATAAGGGGATTATCAATCATGAGAATGTGAAATATATTCTGAAAACATCCATTTATCCATTTTCAATACCTAATTTTTCTTTGTCATGGCCACAAAGAGTTGGAGCCTACCTGACAGCATTAGAAGCTAAAAATACCCAACGACACACTCATACTGGGATAGTTAAGAGCTGGCTGGTGACCTAACTGCTTTGTTTGTAATGTGGGAGAAAAACATGTACCCCGGAGGAAACCCCCAAAGTACAAACAAAAGGAATCCCTACCAGGAGTTGAATAGTGCTATAAGTGAGGCATCATCATTTGTGCGCTTAGGCACCCTGGAACTGCTTTGACAACTATTAAAGACAAAAATAATTAGCAAACATCAAAAAGAAAACAAAAGGCCTAAATATTAGGACTCTATCTACTCTCTATATATAAAATCCTAAGCCTAAAAATGCAATGATTTTGTGCAATGATTTTATGTCACTTTTTTGTCACACTTTAAATCGGACTTATTTTAAAACCTACATATATATGTTTGTATCATTATTTTCAGAATTTATCGAACTTTATTGTGATGTTGTTAGATTTTCAGATTGTTATTCCATTTTTAAATTATGAACTAAAATATGAAGAAAGTCATGCATCGAGCATAGTGGACCTCAGTTTAACAGGAATACTCCAGTCAGTAAGAGAGTAAGTATTTTGTTCTCATTTTTACATTTAAATAATAATTAATTTTTCTTTTACATATTTATAGAATTTTGTGATTTTGATTCCAATAAATAATCATTTTTCTTTTGTACATTTACCGATTTTACTAATATTCTGGCCGCAACTGGGAATTGGGCAGCAAAGGCACCGTGGGATTGGGATTGGGTTGCCTCCCTAGTAAACTAATATATTTTATGCATTCTTTATGTAGTGTAAGCATGGGAGACATTTGAAGCCCCTTATGTAGATTTTTAGAGAAGTTTAACGTATTATCTTGTGGTTTATCTTTGGAACTCATGAAACTATTTTCTTGTAAATATTACAATCTCAACTTAATGCTGCCCTCTTTACATTGCCTTCTTACTTCTACACGTTGATATAGTTTTTCATTATTTGCTTCCATGAATTGATTATTTGTACAAATAAATTTACTGTATAGCAGTGGTACAGCCAAAAATCAAATTCACAGTATAACTAAAAGTTCTGACAGTTTTACAAGATACCAGTATAATGTATTTGTAAGTGCTTTTCAGACTGAAACCTATTTTTGATTAAAAAAATATGATTAATGTAACTAACACAGATGCACCTCTTATCCATCAAAGCAATCATGAACACTGTACTACTTAAATGTATTTGATTGCAGGTATTCACATTTCTTAAAATGATAAAAGTAAAGCTTCTCTCTCTAATGCATTCACTCACTCGCACCACCGCTGCCAAGCAAATATAGCACAAGACGTAGCATTTTCTTGTCCTTTCTTTCCACTTCCATCGACTTACAGATCAAGCTGAACTACAATGCACTCTGGGTAATAATCTTAAAAGCGTAGACTCACTTGTTACAAACAGTCCACAAACAAATACATCACCTTTAAGACTGAACCAAAATCACATTGCCCATTTTCGATTTCATGCATATGTTCTGTTTTAAATTTGAATTATTTGTCATTGTTTTACTGATTTTTAGCATACAGCTGAAAACAGTTTTCTCAAAATCTATATCAGAAGAAGAATATTATTTGGTACACAGGATCACCTGGCATACTGCCTACTACTAATAGTTTTAAAGAGGACTGATCTATTGCAACCCAACATTACAAGTTAGAAGCAAATTTAGAGTTCAAGTATACTTGATGTAAATCACGTTGACAAAGGGTCCACATTCAGATAAATCCCATTTAATGGTCACGTGAGAATTCTGGTGTTTAAAGATGACACTCTTCCACTTAAGTGTTGTCTTTTAAAACGTCTGGGGAAAGGAAGTGGCATTGGGTAGAGTGGTACCGAGGGAGTCACGGTTCTCCTTCTTAGTCAGTGGCCCATATGTGATTCTCCTAATGCCCCTATTATGATTCTTTTTACTTGGTCCTGTCAGGCACATGTGAGCAATCATTCTGTTGACAATGTGATATTACATACAGTATTTCAGTTTATAAATTGTTTCTTTTTGATCTGCCATAGACTGAAATTCTTTGTGTCAGGGCTCACTGAGATAGGTGCTGTATGGAGATTGATTTATTGACTGACATCCCCAAAAAAGTTACCAAGCAAGATTATTTTCTGCAGGCTTTTTATTAATTTTGGCATGCAGCTCAGCTGGTGCAAAGGCTGATCTAGTGTCAGGAAACTGTCTTATTTCCTTAAATGAATGCACAAAGTATATGGAAGAGGATCATATGAAACACAAGCTTGAATAGTTACAACATTTTACTGCCCTCTGGTTCAATCCTGGTGCTATATGTAGGAACTGGCAGCTGCCTAGATAAGCATTTGTGTGACAGCATTCAAAATGTCTTCACGAAGTGCAGCCATGGAAGTTATTACTAAGTCTGCTTAATGAACTGATTTAGAGTCCTCAATATTGCAAAAGAATGAATTGAGAGAAACTTAAAGCAGTTTAAATTGCCCATATCTTCACCTGACAGGTGGCATTGTAATACACATCTTTTCAATTATATGTAGAGCAATCTGACAGTGGATTCCGAGTCAGAGAGGAAAATCCACGATTATTTCGCTAGTTCTGCCTAACAAGCAATTTAGCAATGTTTTAGTGTGGCAGTCAAGGGCTGTGATGGTTTTATTTTTATGCAAACTGGCCATCTGTTATTTAAGGCTGTATTTAACCAGCACTGTGCTGTTCCCATTGTCAAGACGGTGTTTTAAATCCATTTACTAATGTGTTAGACAAGAGGGGCATCAGGGTTTCTTCATCATGATATCATTGCCTCTCAGCTCAGAGGAGCCCACCCTCTCTATTCTGTCATATTAACCTTTATTGACCTGTCTTGAAATTAGATATCATATTTCCTACTTTTCAGGAATCTGCAGTTGCACATTTTAGTCATACTTGTGCACCCTCAGTAGGACAAGGGGCTATGGAAGAAAAAAATGTCAGAATCATAGGCTTGCCGGTCAATACCACTATGTAAATAAAACAAATGTAGAGAAGAAGATAACCCTTGGAACAATTTTGTGTTGATAATATCATCATCTTTCAGGCTGCTATGATTCTGACGCTTCTCACAGTAAATGAGTCAACTTTATGCCATAATAGAGCTACTACAGCAGCACTCTCCAAAATAAATTGACCGCATTCAGTCTCAATGCCAAGGGTAAGGCAATGACCCGGTCACCAGTCATCAAACTGAACGAAAGTATGAAATTAGCTGTAGCGGGACAAGGCCATACACCTTTCAATGAGCAGTTTAATTGACTGCTCTTTCATAACCATGAGCGATAGACATTATTATCCCAGCATGCTTTGCAACATTCAGTCTGGAAATTGGGAAAAAAAATCCCTTATATAATAGTTAAGGGTAGTCTGAGTGCTTACTTATATACATTGTTAAGAAAATTAAGTTTCATGCTTAAAAGGATCAACGGCTTGTAGTGGTCATTAGCAATCAATTAATGGCAAATCAGCCGGAGAAGCAAGGAGATGACAAACGGAGAAGTCAGAATGAGGGAGTGGGGTGTCTTTCATACTATGAGACAAGTTAAAACCTTAAAAGACCACCACATGCAGAGATCCATGATGAAAGCAACAGACTCACAAATAGTGCAATCAAAGGGAAAATCAAGGAGGAGAAAAAAATCATCTAAGTGCAGGCGTAGAACACGTTTAAGTTTTGAATACCTAACACTTCAAGGAAAAAAAATAAAGATTCCTAGAAATATTTGTCAGGCTCATTACAATCTAATCAGAGGCTTACATCCACGGTTGCCATCTTTACAGCCAACTACATTCAATTCAGCTCACTCATCTGCATGAAACGTAAAAAAAAATATTGCGCTGAAGTCAGCATTTGAGAGCCAGACTGCAGAATCATGGTCTGTTTTTACTTTGCAAAGACGTCACATTCTGGATGTCACAGTTTTCTGTATATTTATGTTGTGTAGGAAAGTTATTATTAATACATAACATAGAACATTTTGATAATTGTCGTATTTGTTTTTGGTTCACTTTTGATGGATTCTGTAACTCTCTACAGCAATCTAGTGGTGATGCATTACCATAGTTTGAGGCCATGGGGAGATGAATGTCTCTTGTCTATTCTGGATTATGCTTTTCTGTCTCACCGAATCAACATTCTCATATTCAGCACGACAGGCTGACCTTCCTGTTTCACATTAGCAACAACCTTTCAAACAACATGTCACACGGCACACCAGAAACAGAAAGGAAATAGCTACAGGCAGTTTTAACTGTCCAAGGTGCTGAAATGGTTAGATTTGAGATGGCAGCATCTGTTCCAGCTGTCTCAGTACTGAGGGCTCAGCTTGACATAAATTAAAAGCTAGATGTGAATATGTGTACTGGCTACACCCTACTTTGAGGACAAGTTACAGCGTCCTTTTAAGGAGAGAAAGAAACTTTAAAAAAATGACAATTTTTCACTCAATATTTATTTTGTATTTTATATACAGTATACACACAACAACAAACAGAGGAAACATTCTTAAATAGCAAAACTACAAAGGGTTCTAAATTTGGACTGGAAAAACATACTTACCCATTACTTTATCTATCTATCTATCTATCTATCTATCTATCTATCTATCTATCTATCTATCTATCTATCTATCT
>JANRMT010062813.1:90043304-90118769 GCA_026402145.1 Polypterus bichir lapradei
TCTATCTATCTATCTATCTATCTATCTATCTATCTATCTATCTATCTGTGACCTTGGCAGCAGTTATCCCTACGGATTCATAGTTATATGGATTTGTGTTCAGTTTCAATCGTGGTCAATATCTATGTAGAGTTTATAGATTTTCCTATGCCATCCTCTGTTTTCCTTTAACGTCTCAAAGACATACACATATTGTTATTTAATCATTGACTCGAAATTGGCCTGGTGTGATTTAAAATGAGTGTATGATGGGCATACATCATATTAAGTGTTCTGCATCTGAAGTTGCTAGAATAGACAGTAGCCTTTTAAAAAATTAAAAATGTTATTTAGATTATTCAATAATCAAGGCAATAACTTTAGAATAATCTAAAAATTGGTTATTGACAAAAAGATACTTGAAATAATCTTTTAAATTTTTATAATTTATTTTGAAATTGCAATTAATCAACATTTCCCATTAGTCTGGTGTGATAATGAATCTCCATCCAACCATTTTCTACCACTTATTTGAGTCTGAGTCATGGGGGCAGCAGTCTAAGCAAAGATGCCCAGACATCCATTTTCCTGCCATCTCTTCCAACTCCTCCAGAGGAATACTAAAGCGTTCCCAGACCAGCGGGGGAGAAATAATATCTCCAGCATGTTCTGGGTCTGCACTGAAGTCTCCTCCTGGTTGGAGATGCCCAAAACACCTCTGCAGGTTTCACTAAAAGTGATAAGGAGTGTCTCCCACATTCGTGTTTAACATATCAATGAATCAGAATTTCTGTTCCACATATTGGATTATGTCTGCTTTTTTTTTTTTAGTTGATTATGGCAATGTTATTCTATTAGTCATACTAATATATTAGAGTCTTGTTCTGGAGTGCTACAGTGGCTGCAGGTTTTCATTCTAGGAGTTTTCTTAATTAGAGACCATTTTTTTCTTAAAACTCTTCGGTCTTAATTTTTATTGATTTGCCATAACTGTTTCTTTTTTCTTTAATTAACAATCAAACAATAATGAGATAGAATATGATGCAACACAAGACCAGTCACCTGTGTCCATCATACAGTGTCTTGTATAATAAAAATATATTAATGTTGATCTGCTCTGGTCCACACAACATTTTCATGGTGTTCTTAGAAAAAAGAAAATCAACAATTTTGGAAATGTCTGCTGTGGCAGAATGAGAGCACTAACAAGCCATGGAATTAAATAATGGGTTTAATTAACAATATGAATTGGCTTCTAATTAACAAAATGGTTGGAGTGAAATTGATTGGAGTTTGGGGCTTTGACTTAGCTGGTTATCTGTTGGCTCACTTGACATTTCATTTCTGTTTGGGTGCCATTTAAAGAAAAAATGAAGCAATTCAGAGGACTGAATCTTAAAAAACAGGTCAATTAAAATGAAAGGATAAGAAGTTAATTAGCAGCCAACACTGGTCACTAATTAAGAAAAGGGTCTGAATGAAAACCGGCAGTTGTGTAGTGCTACAGGACCAGAGTTGGAGACCACTGGTGTATATGCTCTGACTTGAAGCACGTTTTAAGATCCTGATGATGTAACGACAAAGGAATTGTTGGAAATTTAACCCTCACATCACCGGTATAGTCATGATATTTGTGGAATTTGCATGTTCTGTCTGCATTAGCAGCATTTTTTTGTTTTCTGGCTACTATGGCTTTCTATAAGATCCTAAAAAGTTTGTATTAGCTTAATTGAAGACTCTAAATTGCCTAGGTATGAATGTTTAAATGCATTTTGGGCTGGCACCACATTTGTGGTTGTTTACTGAACTGGATCTCATACTTCCAACACAGTCCAAGCTCCTAGAAATGATTGCAATGAATGGATGTTTCTTATTTTGAGAATACTGATGATACTTTGGATCATAGCCTTAAAACTGATCTCAATATGTGGGCATTTTGGCAGTTACTAAACATGCAGTATGGATATATATTTTTGAAAGGAACATAACATGGGTGGCACAGTGGTACATTGGGTAGCGCTGCTGCCTCGCAATTAGGAGACCCAGGTTCGCTTCCCAGGTCCTCCTTGCGTGGAGTTTGCATGTTCTCCCCGTGTCTGCATCAGTTTCCTCCGGGTGCTCTGGTTTCTTCCCACAGTCCAAAGATATTCAGGTTAGGTGCATTGGCAATCCTAAATTATCCCTAGTGTGTGCTTGGGGTGTGTGTGTGCCCTGCAGTGGGTTGTTGCCCTGCCCGGGATTTATTCCCTGCCTTGTGCCCTATGTTGGCTGGGATTGGCTCCAGCAGACCCCCGTGACCCTGTAGTTAGGATATAGCGGGTTGGATAATGGATGGATGGGTGGAACATAACATATTTCCAGGAACTTTTTTTACCTGAAAACTTTCATAGGATTATTTCTTTAAAAGCTAAAGCATGCTGAAAGAAACCTTAAATACCTAACTGTGGCAAGAACATGGCTACTTTTAAAACTATCCAATAACTTTCATATAAGCTCTTATTAACTCTCGCCCTGTTCAAAGCATTGTACACCAAAGTAATATGCTGTCGGATATGACATGTGATGCACCAAATGTTACGGCTATTAACGCCCTCAGGTGAACCAGTGTCTGTGACTTCTAAAAGACAATACTACTCATTTATAAAAGCTTAAAATGAAGCAGTTTAGAACATTTGATTACAGGAGTGGGAATGACCCTTTTTTTGCTTCTCGAAAAGCTTTCAGCTGCAATGCGACTAACATGTTAGCAGATCTAGATGACCTCTTAAAGCAGAGTTGAAATGGTGAAAGGTCAAGCAGCTGTAAAACCACTGGCAGGCATTATACGTGTCTTGATTCAAAGCTTAACCAAGATATTTTTAATGCAAAGTTCCAGGTTTCCCTCAAAGATCATATCACAGCTAAAGTGTTCATTTAAAGCCCTAAGAAGGCATTTATTGCTGAAAGAAAGATTCTCACAGGATGTGACCTGGAGTTGTCTTTTTTTTAACATTAGTGTGCCATCCCTGTTATTATCAAGGCCTCATGGCAGCAGCACAAAACCAAGCCAGTGTGCTCGCAAAATCCTGCAGTGCAAGCAGAAGAGCTGCCAAAACATGTACACAGACTTTTAGCATGGCCCACCCAGGGTTAAGAGAGTTGGCAAATGCAAACTAAAAACAAATTTTTCTAGGAAGCAATTGAAAAGAGAGGCAAAACAGAGTTGTATACACACAGCCACAATTCACATTATTGACATTTAATTTTCAGGAGAGTATCAGGCCGACGCACGCCACATTAAACACAACAGCATTGCATGTAGAGTAAACTCTGAGCTTACACATACACAGCTGCAGGCAGTGAGCCACAATTTAAATTACCTCTGTGAAATTAAAACCATTATTGCACATTGCTCATAACAACTTAGCCGGCAGATTTCAGCAGCTCGCAGATCTTTAATATACAGAGCCATTCCAGCAGAACAGCAACCTGAACAAAACAAGTGGCACAGAATAATATGGAGCGTCTTCTTTATTGCATAGGATGAGAGGCAGCAACCTGAAGAATTCCACCTAACAAAACAAGTCAACTCGGTTTCTGAAGTGTACGGTCTTCACAGACTGTCATTTTTTGAAAATGAAGCGTGTAGTTGGGTTAACCATGAAACTAAACTCAGTATGTTGTTGATAGATAGACAGATAGAGAAAGAAAGGTGCTATATTAAATAGATAAAAAAAAATAAGAAAGGCGTCATATTAGACAGATGCATAGAATAATAAAGGTGCAATATTAGATAAAAAGATGAATAGGACCATTCAGTATAACAATTGATAATAATTTTTAGTCATATTAGCTAATCATCCATTTATTCATTGAATCAACTAAATACAATTTTAAAGTTTTAAAGGCTGCTGTCTATTTTAGCACCTTCAAATGCAGAACACTGAAGGCGATGTCTGCCCATCACACACTCACACCAGGCCAATTTTGAGTTTGTGTATGTTTTTGAGACATGAAAGGAAATCAGAGGCTGGCACAGGAAAATCTGTAAACTTTATACAAATATTTACTGAACCGAACACAAATCCTTATAACTATAAAGCTGCTGTGATAACTACTGCCATGATGATGATAGACAGATAGATAGATATTCTTGAGAAACCTACTTTGTTATACACAATAATGTATTAAAAAGCAAGATATATACACAAATAAACACTGTTCTACACAGCTATACTTGTATTCCCCATGCAGAGAGCTGCTAGGATTCTTGCAACACTTTATCAGCTAAGAGGGAGAAGAGTATATACAGTATATTAACCTTGTAGATAATATGCTCCACCATTTTTATTCTGCCACCTCTTTCGAAGACCTGTATTCATTACATGTTATATAAAAAAGCTGGAGGTTTAACTAAAGACTTTACTCACCTGGGTAACCATCTGTTTCAGTTATTACCATCATGGAAACAAGGACTACTAGACACATACAGTGACTCTAGTTAAACATAATATGTGATTCATGACTGTTTCTTTCTGATCTCCAACTATTTTTTTCTTTACACGATATATTAATTTTCTTTACATGAAATACTATTTTGCATTGTCCAATTGTTCTATATAGTTTAGTTTTTGTGCAATAAATTATTATTCTCTGGGACTGAATTTAGTGTTAGAATGGCATCAAAGTACATTGTGTTTTTAATTGTACAAGCTTTTGTTATGCATATGGATGTCATGTAAAACCAAGAGAAATTCCGAGCAAGGATTTTACTTGGGAATAAAGTTTAATTGAAATCAAAGTTCATTATTTAGACAGCTATGCTTATAGAATGTATTTAAGGCATTGGAGAATTATATGCTATAATTCACCATATATGGATGCCTGAAAAGTAGGACAGTGTGGGGCACATTCCTAATACACATGTTACTCCGCTCCTCTTGGTAGACAATGGTGTCACGTTCACTGTGCTGTTCCTGAATGTTCACTGTGCACTACAAGATGGAAGCCAACTTACAGACTTAAATTATTAATCTTCCAAATGACATCACCCTTGTTTCCACTTCATATAAGATTATACAACTTGTTGACCTTTGTAATTTGTAATTCTGCTGTATGTCTTTGTTTTATAATTCATTTTTTACATATAAATAAATCAAAAGAAATATTCTGTTGCTACTTGTGGAGCCTCACCAATTGCATTGCATTACATTGAATTTCCAGTATAATGATCTCTTAGCTTGTCCCATTCCTAGAGTTATCATGTAGCGCATTATTCTTTTCTTGAGCCTCTCTCTGGCTACATTATAAATATTCATTTAAGCACCCTAACCTCACTGTCCAGTATCCTAAGAAACAATGATGTTTGTTATAATTTAATAGCACACAATGGGAACAGAGATCACCCATTGCACTGAACTGCCAATTTGAGTTTCTCATTGACATTTTAGACTGATTTCACATTTGTTAATGGAGGAGAACTCAAAGACTTAACAATTCTCCTCCAGCTCAACTGAGTTAGAAATAGAAGTATGAAGTAGCTTCTGCTTAACAAGTGGTTAAACAAGATTTCCATTAGAGATGCCACCTGAATTTCAGAACTGTAACTGCAGCATGCAGCTGTAAGAATACCTATGGAATCTTCCTGTTTGGCCACATTGACAGCCAGTGTTCATGATGTCTAGCAGCTTAATCAACATCCTCTCCAAAATTTAAATCAGGGTCTTCTCCCCGGTGGCACATTTCAAACCTGTGACACTCACTTCCAGATTTTGTTTTGTTCTAACTTTGATCTGTTTAGTGCACTGTTATTGTTGGATGGTCAGAGAAGTGAGATTTTGTTGGTTTGAACATGTGCAGAGGAGAGATGCTGAGTATATTTGGAGAAGGATGTTAAGGATAGAGCTGTCAGAGGAGAGGAAAAGAGGGAGGCCTAAGAGAAGGTTTATGGATGTGCTGAGAGAGGACATGCAGGTGATGGGAGTGACAGAGCAAGATGCAGAGAACATTTTTTGAGCATTTCCATTGTAGGAGATGGGCAGCACAGCATTCTGTGTTTGAGCCCTATACTCTTGCATTGTTTTTCAGTATCTTACCATATCCCCCAAGAGATGTAGGTTAACTTGACTGGCAATCCTAAATTATAGATGTAGCAGAGAGTGTTGTAAGATGTAGAGAATGGTGTGAAAATACTGTGGTGCTGTACTACTTGCACATCCAACCATTAATGTCACCACATGTCAGTACTGCATTAAACAAAAATTAAAATATATAACTTTATTTTATACGTAAATAGGCATAAATGTTTATTTAGTAAATACAGTAGGCTACCTGATGCTTAGCAGTCAAGAATCTAGAGACTCTTGAAGAAAATAACCTTTTCGCTGTCATCTGCTAGATCCTGATATTATCAAGTTGCATGCCCTTCTTTTACAAAGTATATTCTGGGATCAGAAACACAAAGGGCAAGATACAGTAGATATGCAGGTACCAGAAATTGTCCACAGAGGCCAATTAATAAAGAGAAAATTCTTGTCTTGGCTTGTCTTTAGATGTTCACTTTTAGCATATGTGTTAGGGAAGCTCACACATAGTGAGTAAGTTCCAAGAAAGGGCCAGCCATGTGTTGTTATTACTGTTATCATTTTTTGGATTTCTGTAGTCTTTAGGCATTCTTTTTTTGATTGCTTTGTATCCTAATAAATTATGCCTATGCATAGTATAGTAGTATGCTTTTAGAGTGTTTCAAATGTATAATAATCAGCAAGATAATGTGAGGGTTTGGGAATTAAGAATAAAATCACAAGTATATTCCTGGAACTAGACTTTGACTTTGTTTCTCTGAAAATCAGCCTGAGAAAAAACAGCAAGTATTTAAACCATAATATCAACTAATGTATTGTATGTGTAGTTATCAAAACAATTACAAAAATGACAACATAATATGAAACAATAATTCCTTAAATTTTAGCAATGATTGTGGAAGAGAGGTGAAAAAGAGAGTGCAGGCAGGGTGGAATGGGTGAAGAAGAGTGTCAGGAGTGATTTGTGACAGACGGGTATCAGCAAGAGTGAAAGGGAAGGTCTACAGGACAGTAGTGAGACCAGCTATGTTATATGTGTTGGAGACAGAGCTGGAGGTAGCAGAGTTAAAGATCCTAAGATTTGCACTGGGTGTGACGAGGATGAACAGGATTAGAAATGAGTACATTAGAGGATCAGCTCAAGTTGGACGGTTGGGAGACAAAGTCAGAGAGGCGAGATTGCATTGGTTTGGACATGTGCAGAGGAGAGATGCTGGGTATATTGGGAGAAGGATGCTAAGGATAGAGCTGCCAGGGAAGAGGAAAAGAGGAAGGCCTAAGAGAAGGTTTATGGATGTGGTGAGAGAGGACATGCAGATGACGGGTGTAACAGAACAAGATGCAGAGGACAGGAAGATATGGAAAAAGATGATCGGCTGTGGCAACCCCTAATGGGAGCAGCCAAACGAAGAAGAAATTGACATACTGTGGATAGAACACTAAAGTGAAGATAAAGTGCAAATGAAAATTAAACATAAAAAGCAAACCTTTTAGAAGTTAATACAGCAGAGGCTGGCTTTCAGGCTGGTTTCAAATTTTTGAAAAAAAAAAACCTCTCAGCTCAGCAATCAAAAGATGTTAGTCCACTTGAGGGGAAATCATACAAGGAATACTTTTGGACCCCTTTATGGACACTTTAAGTGTCTTCGAGTACACCTTCAACGAGGAATCTTCCTCAGAACTGAAACCTTTGACAGGATACACCAGAGTTGCTTGAGCCTCCACCCTCTGAAAGTTTAGGGGGGGTATCTATCAATGTCTTTGAAAGAGCATTTTTATAGGAAATCTAGACTCTCTTTTCCTATTTGGACATATTGATCTTTCATTGGCTGCATGTATGGTCAGCTGCTGCCTGGTATTAGTAAAGGAATATAAGAAAGTTAACAGAGATGCTGTTTGAAATAATTAAGGATTCTGCACAGCAAATTATTAGCTTTAAATTAACACTGTAGGTGTAAAATCTCACACTTTTCCAGAGTACATATGAGTTCACAGTGGAAAGTGTAAAATCAACACTTTTAAAAGGGTTAAGCATTTCACACTCCCAAAGTGCAGTTCATTCAACACTTTTCTAGTGTCCAAATACACTTAACTCAAACCAACATAATTCAGTTCAGTGTTGTAGCCCCTTCTGGCAGCACAGCTCTCCTAACCAGTTATGGGGAGAAGGGCAAAATCCACCCAGGCATAGAATTTGAACACAGGGTCTGGAATCTGTAAGGTGGCTGTGCTACCGACTACAACAACAACAACAACATTTATTTATATAGCACATTTTCATACAAACAGTAGCTCAAAGTGCTTTACATAATAAAGAATAGAAAAATAAAAGACACAATAAGAAAACAAAATAAATCAACATTAATTAACATCGAATAAGAGTAAGGTCCAATGGCCAGGGGTGACAGAAAAAACAAAAAAAACTCCAGACGGCTGGAGAAAAAAAAAAAAAATCTGTAGGGATTCCAGACCATGAGACCGCCCAGTCCCCACTGGGCGTTCTACCTAACAAATGAAACAGTGACTACGCTAACGTGCCATATAAATTACATTTCTCAGTAAGTGACAATAATACTGGTAGGAGCTAAATGTTGTACTATCTGGGGTTCAAAAGACATTTCTTAATATTCATGCTAACCACCTATTAAAGTCTTATAAATGTAATTATGCCACACTTGCACAATAGACAGAAGTACATAGTGCACTGCCTTTATTTTGTATTTTTAAACTACATAAGCATTTAAAGAAACAAATAACCTACTAGTTGACTTTACACCTGCACTGAAAAAAATATAACATTGATGTTGTTCATTCAACGTAAATTTTCTCTTTCAAGCAACTTAAGATTAGTCATTTAGTGTGGTATCTTGAAATATTTGGTTTCAGATCTCAGTCAAAGTAAAAAAAAATGTTTGTACCAAAGTTAGTTATGGTGGAGGGAATAAACATAAAAATCCTATTTCATTTAACCTAATATTTTAGTGTGTTTGTATGCTGTGTGGAAGGGACTGTTTGTATACTCTTCCGGTTGAACTTTCCAGCATTCTGGCTTTCCAACTGCCAAAAAAGAAGAATACTTTCCTGAGTGGAGTGGACATGGCTATACAGGTCTGGTCATTTTGAGTAGCAGACTTTTATAATGGAGGATTTCTGGTAAGTAACTCTGTTTCTCAACTGTTAATTTTAAGTATAAGAACACGTAATACATCATACTTTCAAGAAAGCTGTAGAAATGTTTAATGATTTTTTGTTGTACAGTATATTTAAAATTTACACTGCAAAATGCTTGTGTATTTGCACTAGATTTTTAAATAAATGTAAAAAGTAAAGCATTGGAATGTGTTATGTTCATAATATTTCTAATAGCATAAAAACAGGTTACGACCAATAAACAAAAATTGTAACAACTTAAAAAACAGATTTACTTCAGTATAAAACAAGTGAATTACACCCAATCACTTTAAATGAACCCACTTAAAAATTGTGGGTTCAATAAGATATAAAGAATTACAGTATATTGGTTCAGATTGAAAATATTAAGTGTGAATCATTACCTTAATTATTTTCAGTTGAATGGAGGTTATACTTTTTTCAGTGTGTATGAACATGTCTCAGATTAATTTTAACACAGTTAAAGAGGAAGGGATTCTATATGTTAATTAAAAATTTTTTACATATATCTCTATTATAATAAAAAAATCCTGGGACGAGACAAGACTTTTTAGCCTGGGACGAGATGTGACTTTTTCAGAGAGATACTTTCAAATCCTGCAAGACAAGTCTTGCCTGGGACGAAACCAGATTTAACCACGCCCGGGGCCGGAAATAAAAGACAAAGAGTAGATGACAAATTAGGACGTCGTCAAGAGGTTCCAAAACGTTGCCGCGATACACATGCAGAGCAGGTTAGAGATAATGAAAGTACTAAAATTTGAAAGTCTCAAAAAAATAGTAAAGATTGCATTAGTGCAAACAAATGGAAATTATTACTCAGTGAAATAATGGAACAGCAAAAAGAGATCGAATATATTGTTCAGATTTAAACTTAAAGTCAGAGACTTGTAAATCATCTAATTCATGCTGCCATCAGGGAAAAGTAGTGTTTCTTCCCAATGAAGAGGCGTATCCTTTGGTGAAAGTGAAATCCACATATACAAGCGGAAGAAACGTGAAGTGGCTGGCACATAGCGTAAGCCGGGGGTGTTGGCGAGGGAAGTGGGCAGGGGGCGAAGCTCCCTAGTTTTTTATATAATACTTACCCTGTGTACATTGTAGTAGTTTCTAAAAAAAATTGAATCTCATGTTTTCATGCAGCACAGAGAGAAAAAAGTTTCACATAAAAGAAGTGAATAGTGAAAAATGCTGTACAACAGAAAACGGTATGAAAAATGTCCATGGGTAAAAAAAAAAAAAAAAATTTAAAATCTCACATTACTTGTGTTACATAATGCACATGTCAGTTATCCAGTCGTATGCCCAAAACATACAAAACACGTGATTTTGTGAAATTTTTGGAATGATAAGTCCACATCAAAAACAGGAAAAGTAAAGCCTCATAGAAATAACTTTTGGAACTGAAGACAGTAATCTTTTCCTATTCATGATGCACATTGATTATTCCAGATGGACCTATTTAACAATATTTTAACAAAAAAGCATGCATTTTGCACATTTTGTGCATCTGACTAGACAAGTGATCTGGATTAGTCCAACAGGAGTAGCATGAGATTATTTTTCTTCCTTCCAATGGATGTTTTTCACATTGTTTGCTGTTGTACAGCATTGGCTACTATTGGCCTTTGTTATGTCAATCATTTTTCTCTCTGCATGAAAACATGAGATTACAAATTTTTCTCAGCCATCACTACAGACACTACAGACTTATCCATGGGGTAAGTAACACTTAAAAAAATAGCAGTTTTGGGTGGAGTGTTTCTTTAAAGTGTCTAAAGTGTGCCAATAGAAATCAATGCATTTCAATCACACAACCTTAAGCCTGACATTGCAGAAGCTGCCATTTCAGTGAAAAACTAAAATGTGGTTCTTTAATAGGTTGTGTAGTTCCTCGTAGAACTTTTGTGCATTCCTTGCTTTGAAATTAATACTGGGGGCTCTGAAAAGGATCCGAATGTGTGGACAAACTTAAAATGCTTAACATTCAGTAGGTGGCCTAACAGAATATCATCATATCAAAGCCTGATCTTAGCCTGCATTATTGAAGCCAACAAGAGTCATTTAAAAATCAAGAACCCACTGTTTTTTTTCACTAGTCTGTTAATACATATTCATGATTATTTAGGGATCTTGTTACAGACATAAATAAATAAGGTTCTTTCTAGAGTCTTCTTATGGTTGGGAACCAGAAGTGGTTCACCTGTGGAAACCGCTTTGAAAAACCACTTTGGCACCTTTATGCTTAAGTTTGGAGCTAAGATGTTTCAAGGTTCAGGCCATAAACAAGAATCATGGTATGTTTTAAAACAGAGGATGATGGAATTACTTTATTTGGTATCATCCAAAATAAAGGAAGAACAAAATGAGACGAAGGTCATTTTGCTCATATTCACGTGGCAACAGGCAAATGACCACCGACACTAATCTTCATTAGTGTCAATGCTCAAAGCAAAAGGGAATTCATGTATGGAACATACCGCAACATCTTATTGAATCATGTACTCCAGGAGCAACCACTGTAGAATGAAAATAAAGTATCTGAAAAGATTTTCAACCAGAAGAGGCACAGAGAATTGGATTTAATAAAAAGAAAATAGAATGCACATGTTCTGGAAACCAGGGTCACAATCATGGGAAGACAGCAAACTGCAGTGCTCAAAATTATTTAAAGCAGAGAGGAGACATGTATATGCATCAGCTTGTAAAAGATAGTTCACGATATAAAACAGAACTGGCTCAGGGCTATAATGTAGCAGGCATTCAGACTAGACAGATTCACATGTAAACATGGTAATCAGATGTTTAATATGCTGGGACAAAAATGTCTAATTATGAGCTAGCTTCTTGATTACAGGGAACTAAACTAAATTGAAACTTTAACCTAGACAGGGTGTGACCCCAAATTACCGAAGTAATTTAAACAATCAACTAAATAATATATTAACAAACAACATCTCTTATTAAATATGAAGATGGCAACATTTAAAGCTAAAGCTGAATGACCTGTAAAAGATAAACATTAACATGAAATACATTTAAAGATCTGTATAATGGACATAGTGAAAAGGAAAAATATACAAAAATGAAAACTCTTCATAGATCAGAGCAAAATATGTTCTACCAGCAGACACTCAAACATCTTCAAAACAATCAGCCAGGAACTGTCTGCCCTGTCAAAGACCAAATTAGAACTAATCGTACTGCCAAATTCCCCTTACTTTGTGTGATTTGCTCTGCTTATAAGAGGCAGTTTAGTACTTCTGTCTGTAAGTTACACCTGTCATCTACACAGACTGTACCTCCAGCTAAATTGTCACATAACACTCTGCCAATTCCGGTAACAAGCATTAAAAGGAACACAGACAAGATTGCCAGAAATAAGTTAAAGTCGTTCTTTTAGAAACCTGCACAAACTGCTTGAAAATCACTCCACTCAGTACTGGCAATTCGATTCATTCTCCGTATAATTTATTCTTTTCATCAATATGTTGGGGAGAAAAGTAGGGCTCCTCGCAATATTTATATTTCAAAAGAAATATTACATTGTGTTGATTTAAACTAATTTGTCTGAAAGGGTTAGCATTGTGCACTGAAAGGGGCATGGAAAATACAATAGTACGTCATTTGTGGGTGTTAAAAATGTACACTTTTATATAAAATATCTAAAATATGATATTCCAATCAAGGTTACCATATTTATTTGTTTATTTTGCATCTGCTAAATAAAGCACCCAGGGTGGCCAATCAGAATAAAGGGTATTCTGTGGGGATCTCTTAAGCACCACCCATTAGACTCGAGTCAGCAAAATTCAATTTGGGCAATGGGCAAGGAAGGGTACAGAAGGAAAAGGTAAGCACTGATCCCAAAATTTTATATTCTGTCATTTACTTTCATTAAATGGTGAGTTTGAGGGTAACACGGCCAAACACAATGACATTCAATGTTAATACAAAAAAGACAAAAGTAAGAAAAACACATAGGGTGTTTGCACTTCATGCACAGCACAGGCATTGAATTGAATTTAATGCTTTTTCAATTTCATTTTTTATTCATTGGTTCATGTAGCACTTGTTAAATTCTGAATCCTTTCCCATGAATCTATGAAGTATATTTGATTAAGGTAAAATGTTTAAAACAATGTTTAAATATTTTGTAGTACGCAAATTGAATTTCATTGCTGTCTCTTTCTTATTTATTCATTAATTCATTCAATTTCCAAACATACTTACTCAAATATAAGGTCATTGACATATAATATGTTTAATCTAAATTGGATAAGTTTTTTCTGAACTATGTCAAAAGATTATCTTTTTTCCACGTACATTAATATTTTTGTACCTTAGTAGCTTCACCAGTAGTGTTGTCATTAACTCTGCCGACATGCAGTTCTACTGTTGATATCCTAGGTTCAAATGCTATACTGAATTTTTTTATTCCCTTTCTGTAGATTTTCCTTATGAACTCCAGCCCTTATAACCCTATACTGGGATCGATAGACAGAATAATTGATGGATTTTCTTTATTGCGCTTCATTTTGATTAATGCAGTTTTTGAGGCGACAATTCCATCTATGGATATAGTTCACAAGCTATATCATACAAAACATTGCTATACTGATTTAAGAAATGCATTTACAGACACTTCGTAACAATTGTTCATTTTTTTTTACCAGGTATTATATACACTAAATGGGTTAAACAAAATTCAGTGACTTTCCAAGGTCTAATAAATTTTCTAAAATGTCATAATGTCAATGTAAAGCATCTATTAATAATCTAATGGCACACTTTTCTTTTTAGACACCTTGTTAATGAATTCATTGGTTTCCAAAGTGCTGCAGAGAGCCATTTTCACCATACGACGGAAATGCAGCTGCTGCTAACAGGCTTTGTGACATTACAGCTTAAGTGAAGTCAAACCACAGTTCAGTCACATTTAAAGGAAATGCAGTTTTCATCATTTTCTTTTTCTTAAAGGCATTGCATGTTATTGAGCTGTCTTGGCTGAAAGTGTCTCTGGATTGGCAAAATGGTGTGGTTGTCCACACTTTTAAGAAATTGTGTGTTCCAGCTTTTAAGGGATCACATTCTTCCTTTTCCCTGTGAAGATCTAGGCCAGTGTCTAGAAAGAAGAATCTGGATGTTGGACTCAGGAGGAACAATGTGGATTTTGTTCAGGGTGTGGATCACCAGGCCAGCTTTTTAACCTCACAAGGATTCTGAAGGGTTCAAGGGAGTATTACCAACCAGTATATATGTTTTGTTGGTATCTTGTGGGGGGTGCTTCAGTTTTTGTTCAACTGCAAAAGCTTGGTTTATATTCCCAGCAGTAACTCAGACTCTTTTCATGCGTCTATGGGGCTTGGCCACGGCTGCCCTTTTTCTCAAATTCTTTTCATAATTGTTATGGACAAAATGTCTAGGCACAGTCAAAGAGTGGAGAATGTCCAGTTCGGTGACCTCAGGATCACACCTCTGCTTTTTGCGGATGATGTAGTCTATCTGCCTTCATTGGGCTGTGAGTTTAGACACACACATTGGTGGTTTGCATCAAAATATGAAGCAAACAGGATCAGCACTTCCAAGTCTGAGATAATGACTCTCAGCTAAAAAAGGGTGGAGAGTCCTCTTCTGGTTGGGGATGAGGTGCTGCCCTAAGCAAAGGAGTTTAGTTGTCTCGGGATCTTGTTCATATGTGGGAAAGAAGGGAACAAGAGTTTGACAGGCAGTATGAAGCAGCATCCACTGTCATGCAGACATTGTACCAGTCAGTTGTAGTGAAGAGGGAGCTGTGTTGGAAGGCAAAGTTCTTGATTTACTGATCGATTTATATTCCAAACCTAAACTATGGTCATGAACTGTGGGTAGTGACCTAAAGATCTAAATCATGGATACAAGTGGAAGAAATGGGTTTCCTTTGCAGGGTGCCTAGGCTCCGCCTTAGAGACAGGATGAGAAGCATAGACATTAGGAAGGAGCTTAAGGTAGACCTGCTGTTCCTCAGTATTGAAAAGAGCAAGTTGAGGTGATTTGGGCATCTGATTAGGATGCTTCCAAGATGCCTCTTTGGGGAAGTATTTCAGGAATGTCCAACTGGGAGGAGAACTTGGGGCAGACTCAGGACATGCAGGAGAGAGTAGACCTCTTGGCTGACTTGGGAGTGCCTTGGTATCACCTAGAGGAGTTGGTGGAGGTGATGGAGAAAAGAAACATCTAGGTATCTTTGCTTAGACTGCTGTCCCCACAACTTGGACCTTGATAAGTGTCAGAAGGTGGATATATAAATGGATGTCAGTTTTCATCAAGATAGGTTAGTATTTTGCACTATGACTTCAGACCTGCACAAACTGTGTTATAATTCAAAGTGTTTTTGAACAAAAACAATATGGTTGCCATTTCACAATCCACGTATTCGCCTCATCCCACTCGCTGCGACTTCTTTTTGTTAAAATTGAGACTAAAGGGAAGAAGATTTGCTACTGTTGAAGAAATCCAGGGAGAAAAAAAGGAGGTTCTAGACATGGTAGAGTACAGAAAATGTTTTTTGGGAATGGATAAAGTGAGGACAAGTATATTGCATCTCAAGGAGACTATTATGAATGTGACTAATATGAAATAGTGTTTTTTTTTAATAATTACAGTAATTTTTGGTTCGCCCCTCATATGTAAATCCTATGATTATTAGTCATTTTTTGTAACGTGTGCACTGTTTTTGAATTTGACGTTTATTTTTAAAAATTTGTGGAAATTGCCAAGGGTTTCACAATATGATACTGTTGTGGTAACTGGATCATGAAGGAAAAATGCAATTTTTTAAAAAATTGATGAAATTTATATATTTGGCATTTGGTTTTACAAACTTTGGTCAATCATTATATGGCTTTTGTGAATACTGCAGCAAAATGAGATTAATGATTTCATTTGAGATTTTTATTATAATGTGTAAGCTACAAGAAGAATGAGACGTGAAGAAGAGAAACAGATGTAGAGTGTACCGTTCTGAAGTACCTATTATATAAAAAAGACTGTGAATGGAACAGAATGAAGGAATATGCTCCACTTCAATAGATGTGGATCCCTACAGCACTGCTAAAGTTAGTAGTGTGCCATCCACGGGACTGTAGAAGCAATGAACTTTGTTATGTAAGTATTGATAAAATGCACTTTGTTATGTAAGTTTTGATATAATGCATTGCTTCTACACTCCCACAGAAGGCACAAAAAAAATATAAGATTTTCTTTATTATCTCATTGATACGTTGTGAAGAACACTATAGCAAAACTCTATCTCATTATTTTTTTTTGTGAGACAACTAAATGAGAATATCACTACAATAATAATAAACCAAGATGAACTGAATGTTCCATAGGAGATTGTAGCATTATCTTTAGTGTAAATGTATATTTAGTGCACCCCGCTGGCAACTCTCCAAACTATAAATACTGGCAATGGGCCTCGAATATTAAATGCAATGTATTATAACATTAAAACTCCAAAGGGTTGGTCACACCTACTAAAGAAGAAACAAAAGTCAAATATAGTCCTGCTGTCGCTCTGAGCTTTAACCTTCAGGTGTGAACTGTGACTCTTGCCTCTCTTCTGGTATTTCTTCTTTCTCAATTTCTCTTTGTATCGATCAGCTCTCTGGTCGGTTTATCTTTTTTACTAATGAGACTTTACCCCTAATCTTCTCTCAGATAAAATGACAAAATACCTCTGGTCTGACATGGCTTTAAACACTCACAGGGTCATTGAAGTGCCAATTCTGTTACATTCCATCCTTGGATCAGGGACTAGTAAACCCTTTTATGACTCCTGGGTGTCCCTACTCACCTAAGCCTTGTGTATCCCTTAAACATCCTTCCTCAGCAGGCACCCATAGTACACAGCAGAATCTGATTACCCAGCTGCCCCTGTTACTTGGCAGTCTTTCAGTGTCTCTCTCTTAAGGTCTAGAATTCAGACACTATTTGCATATGATGCATTTGCTGTTATCCCTGTCTAATGCCTTTATCCAAAGTGACAACCAAGAACTGGATATGTTACAACTATTTACAGATAATTTTAACAGTTGGAGGATAGTTGTCTTGCTCAGTGTCATACAGTGAGGCAGAGGGGGGAATTGAACCACTGGTCTTACTATTACACATCTCCTAGTAAAGTCACTATAGAATACCACCTACTGTATTATGTCCAAAGTGACTTATTTCCTGCCCCTGTCCTGAAGGAATCTTTTCAGCTTCCCTTAGGCCAAAATGACATATTTTAGCCTTTGCTGTCCTTGCAACTTTTACTTCTGGATGTCCACTCACACTGACCAGGCCTATCATCTCCTAGCCATTTTCACCTAATGGCATTCCTGCAGATCTTTGGCTTGCCCATTGCCACATGGTAGCACTGCAAAACTATGAAAGTCATTCAACCTTTCATTGCCAGGATGTATAAAACAAGTTCCTTAAGGCAAATTTTTATATCCAAAATGATCACAAAAGTGACTTTTACTTTTGGCCTGAATATACATGTTTTAGGACATCATGATGTCGCCAAGATGTTGTCCCTAGGTTTTGTCCTTTTAAAGTTTCCCATTCTGTGCTTCTTATTATTCTTTAAGCCTGTGTGCTTTCATGTTGAATGCAGTTAGTAACTTTTCATTAGTATTCATTTATTATTCTAATTTAGTTAATTATCTTGGTTTCTTTGTTTGTTGTTTAACTTAATTGTTAAGGTAATTATTTGGGGCAGCTCTAATTAATTTACAGCCCTCGGGTGGTGTGGTCATTAGTGCTGCATTTACCCGAGGGCCATTTTTTTATACTGTATACAGTACTTATTGAAATTGTGCATTTTTTTTAATAATTGGTTTAATTATTTTAATTCCTTATTAAACTGAATGCAGTAAAAGATAAGTAATTCTCTCACTTTTCAGAACTTTCCTCTCTTCCCCGCCCCACCTCTACTCTCTGTCCTCTACTAGTCTTTCTCCTAACGGTGACCCTATATCTATGAGGCAGCTTTAACATACGTTCTATAACAGAGAATACTTCCCAGGGTTAGTGACAGCCTGACATTTGTGACAAGGACTTTGGGTTAGAGCACTCTTAAGTGACCCTTCGTGTATTGCTCTCCGGAGTCTTCAGTTACCTTAAAGAGGCCACGTCTCCGACACAGTCTTCCTGCTTCATTTTCTCCTCAAATAGTAACCCTGTCTCTGTTCTCCTCCTCTGACATTGTGTGTTGCATTCTTTTAGCCTGAAGGTCTTGTATTCTCTCCACAGGGCATGTCCTCTCTCTGTCTTTTAACAAAGAGTCAGGCATTGCTGGCAACTACTGGGTCACCCACTTTTTAATGTCTTTTGGAAATACTCCATAGTTTTCCATCCTCTATCTATTACCCTTTAGGTACACATGGCAAATTTTTAGGTCCTACTACTGTGTGGTGGTAGTGGCCTTCTTTCTACACTGGCATTGCAGTGTGTGCCATCACTAGAAGCACTTGTTTCTGTCTGTCTCTTTCTCTACTAAGATCCTGCTGGGCTCTACCCCAACATGCTTCCTTGCCTAGTAGCCCCTGATCCATCAAACCACATATACATACAGTTTATATATTTCTTTTTGTAAGTGGCCAAGTATTAGAGCTGGTGCATAGAAATATATAAATCACAAGTTTATAAGATATGTAGTTTATAGTGTGTTACTTTTTCCTGAATTAAGTCAACATGGATACTGAAAACTGGAAACTCAAATATTGTATTATCATTGACTGAGACTTATGAAGGAGAGTAGTCCTGGCATACGCTGACTAAGTGAAAATGGATATCTGAAGGTTTATGGTTTTCAAGTATTCAAACTTCAATGGTGTTATATGATAGTAGGAAGGAAGCAGGAAATGATCACCCATGTTATCATGGTAGGATAGAAAGTGGAATACCACCACAGATACAGAAACAGAGAAATGGCAAAGGAAGATGAAAAAGCACATTAATTAAAGCACGCCCGATCAATAGGGAGGCTGTCTACAATATGTGTGGACCTCTAGTTCTGTATAATGGAGAACAGATGGTGAAAGAACGCTTTGAGACACAGCAGAATTATGTTTTCATATAGTTTATTTTTCTACACTTTGTTGCTTCAGCTGTTCTTCCCTTCAGTGTTCATTTGAAAACATTTTATTGTATTTTTTTGAAGTCTATGTTCATTAAACATACGTACATACATACATACACACACACACACATATATATATATATATATGTTATGTTAACATTTTATTCACAATGAAACAATTTATTCACAAAACATACTTCATAAGTGGCAAGTTAATTTACAGGAATGTCTCAACCTGTTTGCCATCATGTTCAACACATGTACCATATGTGACACATAAATTGTGCACAACAACTGTATATAAGTATATACATAGCAGTATTAGTGTTAACATAATTTTGACTCACCCTGTATATATATACATATGTGTCTGTGTACAAAGGTGTGAGCAAAAATATGTTTACAGTTGTTTGTATGGAAAAAGACATGCAGGTTATGATTATTACAATAGCGTTATTAACTCAATAGCTTTATTAACTTTATTAACTCAAAAGTATGTCATAATGGCACAGTGCACTTGGGTGCCATCTTGTAAGTGCTCAAACTGCCGGCCTCACGTACTCACAACTGTAAATCTACTTTTACTCATCAATGTATATGAAATAGTTTGTCAAGAGAGCCCTTTAATAACATACTCAGAAAAGAGAGGGCAAATCATTTCCTGTTCTTTATTTTTATTTAGTTTTTTTTTTTAATTGAGCAGAGTAGCCAAGTTTGATGAGTGTAGATGGGCAGTAACAAACTGCAGGCTTTCCAACAAGCTTGCTGGAAATTACATCTCTCAGGTCAATACAGATAATGACTGAGTATTTAGTGAGCAGGTGTTCACTGCTCTGCACATCACAATATGATGACACTTACAGACTTATTTGGTTTGGAGTGTGACAGTGGTATCTGCTTGAGACATGCAAAGCTCTCAATTTATGAGAAGCTTCTGTTAGAAACATTGCACAAACAAACAAATAAATAAATAAGGGAGTGGTAACTATCATGTGAATGTTGGGAGAATTTTATTAAGACATATATATGTGAAAATAAAGTCATCATAGAGGCAATCCCATTCTCTGTTTTCACACATTTTCAGAATCTCAGTTTGCTTTAAGGACTGAAGTGAACCATTCTAACAGGATTTATCGCATAAAATCTTTTCAAGCACTAGCCATTTGTAGCAAGCAAAGGTGAGTCTAATTTGGAATTATAAGTATAGGAGTCACAATACATAAAAGAAAATATGATAGGATGATGTCTGACTAGGTGGAAATGGTTCACTGTGGGAGGGTCCTTAATTCTTTGTGTCTCAATGGGCAGCTTAAAATGCTTGCACATGGCGAAAGAAATCAGAATGTGCTGCATGGACATTGTTCCTTGGGTATTAGTGGATACCCAGCAGTAACAGAAACTGTATGATGACAAAACCGTAAAGGTGGTCATCCATTAAATTGATCTGACTTGTTCATTTTCAGCTCAATAACGGCGTTAGACAGTGTAAAATGATATCCCTTTCTTTTTTTTGTAGGTCAGGACTGCACCAGACAACTTTGGAATTGGTTTGAAAAATGTAATTTAAACCCACACATGGAGGTGAGTAAATGGTCATTAGAATTAGACTCATCTAAATAACATCCTTGATTGAGAGTAGGAGTTTCCTAAATATTACAGAATGTATAATAAAGAGACAAACAAAGTAAGGCAGATATTTGATAGGAGAAATGACATTGCTCATCTCAGGTCTGAGGAAACAGTAACGAGCAGTAGAGCCATTAGGGGTGATTAAGGCTGTTGGACATGGGGATGAGTGATCGAACTGAGCTATTGTGTGTTTGACATCGTATTTAAAAGCTAAATATAAGCACTCCACAAAAGGATGCTAATGCCTAAGAACTGAGAGGCTTTACTATTAGAAGGAAGAAAAGATAACAACAGGCAGACACTGAAATGGAGAACCTTTTTCAATGGGTTTTAATGAGCAAATTAGGAAAGACAGTGTACTGGACCAGTGTGAAACTGCCAGCCTGGAACAGGAAAACACAGTCCATGTGCCTGAACCACACACTCTCTTTAAAGTTATAAACAAATAGCATCTGTATAAGAATTCTAGAATTTCTAGTTTTGAAGGGCACATACTTCTATTGGAATCTGTGGTGATGCCAAGCAAAAGTATTGGCAAAAATATTCTTTATTTAGATTTCTATGTCGTGCCTGCCATTTTAATTTGGTCACTATCATTTGCTAATATTTATTGCTCCACTAGAGAACCAGTGTGAGTTTTTTTTTAAAAGTTAAAAGGTATACTCCTGTGTGTGTTTAAAGCCATGTCAGACCAAAGGTATTTTGTCATTTTAGTTGAGAGCAGATTTGGGGTAAGTCTCATTAGTAAAAAAGATGAACCGACAGAGTGCTGAGATATAAAGAGATAAACTGAGAAAGAAGGTAAGAGTGAGAGTGCTTTGGTCTATTACATGAAACAGGAGCTCACAACTGAAAAGACATAATCGAAAGAAAGAGTTGAAAACCAGAAAGTCTGACAATCGTAAGACAAAAATCACAAAAGAACGACAAAAAAGGGTTTCGGAATCCTTCAACTTGCATAGGAAATTAACTTTTCAAAGTCCTTTTAAATCTGAGGTGTCATTAACAATGGTAACGACCTCAGAGGACACACCCCTAACAACACAGGAAGCTTACTAACGATGGGAGCACAAACCCTAATTATCATGATATAATAAAATGAATGGGCAAGAATGGCCCAAGTAAATTTATAAAAGTTGAATCAAGCCAGTAATGCAGAAACTAACAGTAAAATCAGGTTCTAAGGTATCAACAACAAAAAAAAATCTATCAAAGCAAGTCCAACAACTTATAAATTTCATACAAAATAAACCCACAAATTATAAATTTATGAAAAAATTCATAATGCAAATGTGGATTGTGTACTTGTCTTCAAGAATATATACTTGTGTTCAAGAGTATATAATTAACTATCAATATCAAAATGATACCCAAATGGCATTCTAGATCGTGGATATGCATATACAAATTTTAAGTGATAAATCAGTTTTGCATGACAATTGTTGTTCAAAGGAGTTAAGCCCATCAGAGTAGGTGCTGATAATGCCAACGTAAAGGAGCCAGATAAACTATAATGTGTCTCAGTTTCCCTATAGCTGCCTAAAAAGATTTACGATGGACATTAAAGCCACAGACTAATTTGAAGGAAAGGAAATGGGCGCAAGCCTTGAACCAACTCTTGATGAGTGCGTAAATAAAATTGAAGCATTCAACACAGAATAGGCCACATCATTCCAAAGTATCGACTGAATTTAAATTAACAGCAGCCATACTGTTAGAGTATACACCAAGTAGAAGTGTGTGGTGTTAGAAAATGCAAAATGATTTTGTTCTTCCCGAATAATCTTTTTGTGTTTAATTTAAAATGATTCTAAGTGGCCTTATACATTGTAAAACTGAATAAAATGTTTACAAGGGTAAGACAAAAGTATCAGCAATAATCCATATAAACAAGTTCAAACATTACTGAGGATACTTTTTGACTTATGCTTGCATTTTAATAGTGGTTAGTGCTGCTGCCTCTCAAATCACTGCCAAGTACCCATAAGATCCCAGGGCAGGTTGCTTCTCTCAGCAGTCCTATATTGCAATAGAAAAGTTTACAAAATGAATGAACAATGGAATGAATTACTGACACTGCACTACCAAAGCCACTATATAAAATATGCTTTCTACCTTTCCTCTTATTGATGACTTGTATTATTTACTGTATCTTTTGGATTTTCCTTTGCCCTCAACTATTTTCTTTTTTCAACTGAGTCAGAGAAATTTGAAGTAGTCAAAATGTCTAATTGTGTACCATTTCAGTCTAATTTGGGGTAACAGGCAGTTTGAAGAAATGTTCTGACCATTGTGACCTGAAGAGGGCGCTCCAGCTCCCCAAACTTGACACAGACAGACACAGGCACAAGTCCAGCAACACTTAGGCTTTTTATTTGGGACACTCTTGTCTGTAAGAGTTTCCCACAGCACAGCACAGTACAAAGTTCAAAGCACAACGCTTTTTCTCTTTCTGCCTCATCCTTCCTCTAGCAAGCTTCATCGCTCTTTCTCCTGAATCTGGCTCCTGGAGATGGGGTAGGGGGCTTCTTTTATGTGACACCTGGGAGTACTTCTAGTATCCCATAAGCATGGTCCAGAAGCACTTCCGGTTGAGGTGTCAGCCTGACAAAGTAAGGCTACCTAGTCCCTTCAGCACCCCCTGGCAGTACCTCAGGAACCCAACAGGGCTGAGTCCTCAAAATAAAAGTCCCAGCATGCCCTTTGGGAATCCACGGTGCTGTAGCAACCCATGGTGGCTGCCACCTAGCAATCCAGGGGAGACAATGCTCTGTGCATGCTCTCTTGCCCAGTCCTTCCATCATGAAGGTGTCCCTGTCGGGCAAGGACACCGGCCATCCGCTACACCATATACAGTATCGTAGTCAGAATTCTGTCCATGTCTTAGTTTTCTTTATTTTATTTTAACATTGCAAAATAATCAGCAAAAAATACCAACAAAAGATACTAAAATAAATAAAACTGAGGCCAGAGATGGAGCCCTGGTGAGACCATGAAATATCACATTTTCATAACATGATCTTATACACTAAATTAATGAAAGAACATGTTCCATCACCAATGATCAGATGTGGATTATTATTCTGTGATTGTTTGCTAATTTTGAACTTTCCTTTAAAGAACATTAGAATATTCAAAAACATTTGATGAGCACAGGCCATTCAGCCCAACACATCTTGCCAATCCTATCCACCTAATCCCTCCAAAATATCATCAAGTAGAGTTTCAAATTTCCCTAGGGTTCTACTGTCAACCACACTATTTGGTAACCAATTCTACGTGTTTATGGTTCTCTGAATTTTTATTTACACTTACATCAATAATTTTTTGCGTTAATCAAGGCTCACATGAGAGTTTTATTCACAAGGGCTGCTTGGTAGAATTATTCAAACCAACACCCTCACAAGTCCAGACTCCTCAGTTGTGGCTACTACATTCTTCTTACTGAGGTGTAAGCCGACAGTGACCAAAACAGGACATTTTCTACTCAAGTATTTGCTGTAGTGGGCAGTGAATACAGCAGCCTTATAAAATTCTTTATGATTTCTGCAAACCTTTGCTAATCTAAGGACCACTCTTCTCTTAGGTTCAGGTTCTAGTTAAATCCTGTAACATTCTGTTATTTCATTCCTCTGGGGTAATTGCCACTTCTAAATCGATAAGTATGTGTGTGTGCCTACAACCTATGTTGGACTTATGCCCAGTCCAAGTTTGGTCCCTGCCTAAAGCTGTCAGGATAAACTCTGTTCCCATGATTCTCAATTCAATATAACAGATTAGAAAATGGAGGGTGAATGCATGGCTAAAATAATGAACAGGCTAATGTGATATCCTATTGGTATCTGCCATTATTTTGATGGATGCGTAAATGCATTCTCATTTTGCTTTACAAAATGAAAAGAATAAATTGAGATATAAGGAGGAAATCAAGGTCATTCACAAATGCAACAAGTAAGTAAGATCCTGATACAATGCTACTCTTTACACATTATTGTCCAGTTCAGTACCTTTTATAACAGTTAATGAATCTCCCCACACCTCATTTTAGTAAAAATGTAAAAACCTTACTTACAGATTTCCAAAGCTGAATCTCTTTTGACTGTTAACTTTCTTGATAATTTCCATAATTTCCACATGTGATTGACAGAGAAGGGCCAATGATAACAAAGGTCTAGGACAGCTCACTTAGCTGTCAAAATGTCAGGCTAGTTAAAGCCAAAATTTTTATCCCTTTAAAAGTAAGGTGTCATAATTGTCTGCTAACCTTCTGCAGTAACCTGAAAAATAGATTACAAGAAGAAAACAACCTTTCCACGTCTATATGCCTAGCTATTAAATGACAACTTACTTTGTCAACGGGGATCAATGGCTAAACAGAAAGAAATCCTTCAGAGGAAATTTTCAATTCCACTGCCGGCTTTGTTCCAGATATTAACTATATACAGAAGTTTATTTTTCAAAAATAACCTCCTTACAAGAAATAAATTCAATTTACTTTGTTTGTTTTTTGCCATTTGTGCCATACTACATTTAAATCAGTGGAAGCAGATGTGCTTATTCTGCTTGTCTGAGCAATTTTCCAGGTTAAATCTTTAGTATAAAAAAATACATTTGGAATAGTGAAGAATGAGAAGATTAGAACCAGTAAAACATACAGGCAGTTCTGAACAGAAAGATAGAAGGAAGAAATCTAGATGGAGACTAATACAAATACGAAGTATGCAATCAGATTATATTTACTTTAATTCAATTTGAGGATGTATGTCATCATATCATATCAGTCTAATCCAATTCAGGGACCCATCAACACTGGTTGTAAAAGGGCTCACTCACTCATTTGAAATCGCCAACTAATCTACCGTATCCTGCTCATCTTTGTGGAAGACTATCAGAGACACATGGAGGGTGTGCAGCATCTCTGCACAGGAACGCCTGACCCATAAAGCAGCTCTAACCTCTTCACTTACAGACCATTCAATCCGCCAAAAAAGCCGCAATGAAATGAAGACTAACATTAAGTAAAAAAAGGCAACACTCAAAGAAATTCCAACTTTTAATAATTATATAACTAATTCTATCCATCTATTATTGATTGTTCTGAATTCAGTCAGCTTCATGATTGTCACATCATATCCTGATAGCATTGGTGTAAGATAGGAACTAAGCATGCATCAGACATACATCTGCCCACTCACAGCAAGCCACTTTTCGTCTGGCACTTAATATAACCTACAAGCCTTTTGAATATGGGTGGAAAAGAAAATTACAGAAAGAAAAAGCTCCCCACATACAAGAAGAATAAGCAAATTTAATACAGACTGAGTGCGATTCATACCCAGAAATCTCAAACTATGGGACAGGAATGGTAACCACATATGATATTGGATAATTATTTTAAGTGGAAGCCAACTAGTAACAGAAACCTTCAATCCACATGGATCTTGGAGAAAATTAAGCTCTGGAGGGTTATTTTCAAAAAATAAAGACAAGTAGATCAACTGGCAACAGTACTATATATAGTATAGTACTATATTCTTTTATTGATCTAGTTATTTTTCAACTGACTTCTTTTAACGCACGTTTACGTGAGTGTGTCCAGCACTGAACTGGCACCCTATCTACTGCTGGCTTGATATTTCCAAAGTAGGCTCTGGCCTTTGATAAAATAGTACTACAATGCCCACAATGCCATTAAAGAATGCCAATATCCCAAAAGATATCAAGTAAAGACATACTGTCAGCAAGTGGAGAATCAGGAATGTGAAATGAAACATGCCAAAACAGGATCGATTGCCCCTTTGGTTACATGGCCTGTAAAAAGCACAAATCATTCCAAATTAGAAAAGCACAGAAGGGAGGAGATTTGAAATGACTGTTACAGAATGAAGCCATTGCAGAAATCTGCTGCCTTGTGCACTCTGATTGAGCATCTGTCTGAGTTACACATTTCCTGACAACACACACTCCCACTTCCGAGGAAGTGATAGTCCATCTGCCCACCAGACAGGTGGCATCAGTCAAGGAACATAGCTCCCAGTCACTTCAATCTTAAATGCTGGACTGACAATCAGCACTTGCATTGTCTATTATGTTTAGTCCCAAGCATGGCCTTATACACAAGCAATAACATCCATCTGTTTTCAATGCCAACATTTTCTTCATCAGGATAGCAAAAGAGCTGGAGTGTTTTATATCAAAGAATAGACCAGCATAACCACTGACTCTCTAGGCCCATTCAAAATTGCTTAGGTCAGATACGTTTAAAAGTGAGCTAACAATAGGTTGGTGATAGCCAGAATCCCCACAAGAAACTCCCACACACAGTGTTTATAGCATCACAGTGCTTGGACCACAGCTTCATTCCGTTATTATAAACATACAAGCTCTTTTCACATTTAGGTGTAGGTATATTTTATTGTCTATTTGAAATAATGAAGTCTATATAAACCTAAAGATGAGGAGACCATATAAAGTCAATAATAGAGGAATAAAACTAAGCTCCAAGCCTTGTGAGGCACAAAATCCCACCACCATCACATTATTTATTTATTTTCAAGTCTGTGAAAGTTATCAATGAGCCCAGTTTAACCCTTCAACCCACCGGACACAATGTAACACAAAAATCAAAAAAAAAATCTGATATGTCTGGCACATAACTTTCACTATATAAAGCTATGAATTTTTTTATTTTGATACTATAACAATATTTTTTAAATATCTATAAAATAATCTACTAGAGGCATTTTACTCAATTTCAGTAAGCTTACAGAATTTTAAAACGCTAATAAACATGCCAAGTTTCATCTGGATTGAGCAATTCTCCTTTGAGTTGTTTCCAAGGACTTACATTCTGATACATAGACTTATACAGACAGACAGATATTATGTTCAGGGATTCCTATACTGTGTGTAATATATTGTGACTATATATGTCATAGCAATATAAATCAATATATTCACAAATTAAAATACAGACTTTATAGAGAGAAGAAGCTGGAAATAGACTTGTGGTATAATCATCGGGGTTAGTATCCCGCCATGTAAGGAGCCAGTGCAGAGCTTAGAAGAAGTGGCATGGATAGAAAGCATTTACTTGCAACAGGTGACTCTCCTTAAGGATTCTGGCTAGGATCACTTTATGGACTTGAGAAAAAAGAGGCAGATGGAGGAGCCTCTGATCTCAAGTGAGATGTGAGGCAGAGCTGGTGGTGTGAATGTGCAGACAGTTGGTGGATGCAGATAAGAGAGTTAGGAACCACATTGAAGTACTGTGGAAGGCTGAGGTGGGGGCAGTGTCAGTTTTTGGTCCTCTGAAAGGCCACCTAGCCCAGTCAATGTCGGAAATGGTACTCTGTTTCTTCATTTCTCATGTCCCTACAATACATATCTATATTCTTCCTATGGTGCATTTATCTCCGGTAATTGAGTGTCTTAATGACAAACTAAAGTCCGAGAACACATCTGCTCTACTTCATTATACGTTTGCAGATGATACCAAGATAAGTGGATTGGTAGATAATCTGGAATCCATTAAATTATAACAGAGGGAATTGAATAGCATACAGGCTTGGGCAGATTTGTGGAAGATGAAGTTTAATGTCAGTAAATGTAAAGTATTATAAATAGGACATTAGGTTTGAATACACAATGGGATGTCTGTAAATGAGAAGGATTTAGGAGTTTTAGTGGACTCTATGCTATCTGCGTTCAGAAGCCATTAAAAAGGCTAACAGAATATCAGGTTATATACCACGATGTGCAGAGTACAAGTCCAAGGAGGTTATGCTCAAGCTTTATAACGCACTGGTGAGGCCTCATCTGGAGTACAGTGTGCAGTTTTGGTTCCCAGGCTACAAAAACGACATAGCAGCACTAGAAAAGGCCCAGAGAAAAGCGGTTAGGCTCATTCCAGGACAGGGATGAATTATGAGGAAAGATTAAAAGAGCTGAGCCTATACAGTTTAAGAAAAAGAAGATTAAAAGGTGACATGATTGAAGTGTTTAAAATTATGAAGGGAATTAGTACAGAAGATAGAGACTGTTATTTTAAAAAGAGTTAATCTATACAGGTAGTCCCCAGGTTATGGACATCCGACATACAACTTACGAATGGGGCCACAGCTGCTGCATCTGCCTGGGAGATGCGACGCATGTGCCTCAGTAACTGCTGCTCTGTCATCTTCAGCCTGGGGCCGCCACCGGTGGTTGGATGGAGGCAGGAGGGGGTCAATTTTGCTGTTCATGCAGTGTAGTGTCCCTCAGGCGCACCCCATTCATTCTCATTGTGCGGCAAGTGGTGACCCAGGGTCCATAGTCACCGGGGCCACAGCTACTGCTCGTGTGCAGGACGGAGGCTTGATGGGGCAGTTTGCTGCCCGCTTACCACGCTGCTGCAGCTACTGCTCCTAACTGGGTGGAGGCTGGATGGGGCGTTTCAATGCCCGCCCACTGAGAACGAATGGGGCAGCCGTGTGTGCTGGTGATGCTGCAAGCGGTGACCCGGTTGTGGCTAAACGGAAGCCATTGAGGGTGAGCGGGGGACAGCATTGTAGTCTGCCTGTTGAATGGGGGCGGTGGTGGACGATTCACTACCCGCCTTTGGCCGCACCGTGTTCATTCTCGGTGGGCGGACGCTGCAGGCAGCATACTGTAGTGGAGGTGACTGTTTGGTGGGCAGGTGGTGAAGCGCCCCTCGCTGCTCCCATTCATTCTCAATAGCAAGCCTGCTTGTACTGTTATACATAGCAGGAAGTTGTCTCTCGTTCAGTACATCAGACGTGTTGACGACGGGTGCCTTCCTGCTGTGATAGCGTGTACAGTGCTGTGCAGAAGAGCTCCTCTTAACCTTTTGTCTTCACCCTTCAACAATGTCTATGAAACACAAATCTGATGCAAGTACTGGTGATACAGTAAAGAAGAGAAAAACCATCACCATGGAAAATAAAGTAGAAATAATAAAAAGGTCAGAGAGAGGTGAAACTACATCATTCATTGGTAGAGCATTTGGTTACATTCGGTCAACAATAGCATTTTTTAAAATAATGTACCTGTTCCGACTTACATACAAATTCAGCTTAAGAACAAACCTACAGTCCCTATCTCTTACATAACCCGGGGACTGCCTGTATATATAAAAGTCAATGTGTGTATGTATGTATGTTCCAGCATCATGCTCGAATGGTTGGAGTGATTTTCATGAAACGTGGTACATATGTTTCTCAATGGTCGACTAAAAATACTGTAGGGTGAAATCAGCCCTAACCCACCCCCTTCTGGGTGGGGGTGGGGGGGGTGTGTGTGATCTTACAGTCTTGTATGCATGATATCCTTCAGTTGACACTCGGACCGACCACAAGAGGACGAACTGGAGGTGACTGCCAGCATTCTTTATGTTTGAGCACCACCACGCCCCTGTTGGTTTTGAAATTATAAATAGAGTTCTACGCGTGCAAGTGTGTGTGTCTGTCTTGCCCGGAAATGAGACGCAGAGTCACGGTGAGGGCTCCAGCTCCAAGGATACACAAGCAATGCCAGCACACCGACTAAAGGAAACCTCCTAAGAAAGACAGTCACTTAGCTGCTAATGCACAAACGATGCGAGCACGTCGGCAACATGAATCCTCATAGCAGAGAGATGCCCAGAGTAGTTCTGACGATTTTAATACTTTCTAGGATCCCGTGATTTTAACAGTACTGGCTTACACAATTAGTATTATAGCAGGCGACTGCCAGAATTCTTTATGTTTAAGCAGCATCACGCCCCTGTTGCTTTTCAAATTAAAGAGTTGGCTGTTTCCGAGCGTCAACTGGATGATAACATACATACAAGACAAGCACATTTGTAAGCCTTTATTATTTGTTAATTTATTTTTAAAGTTGTGTTTTTTTTTTTAAATTATGTTTTTCTCAAACAATTGAATAAAAAAAAAACCACTTTATTTTCCTCCCAGGTAACACTGGGTATTTCAGCTAGTCAAGAATAAAGATAAACAGCTGGAAACTTGTTAAGGGTAAATTTCACACAAACATTAGAAAGTTTTTCTTTACACAGAGAACCACAAACATATGGAAGGAGCTACCAGGTATCATGGTAGACAGTAAGACTTATGAACTTTCAAAACTCAACTTAAGTGGATAGGATTGGTGAGCTTTGTTGGGCTGAATGGCCTCTTCTTGTCTAGATTGTTCTAATTTTCTAATTAACTGAGCTATTTATTGTATCCATTTTCTATACGGTATATTGCATGTAGAGGAAGTAAAAGGACATCCAACCCATGTGACAACTTACTTACAAATTATATTTATGCACACAAAGTTTAACTCTAGGTTAGTTCAGCATTTAAAACTGTAAAATGTATATGCATTTTTGTTTAAAAAGCAATTTCAAGTTTATATTTATTGTCATGTATAAGGAGCATAGTAAACATAATACTGTCATGTCCAACCAATCTTTAATATTCTGCATTTCCCTGCATGTGATGTTACCGTCACTTGTTAAACTTCATTTTCCAACAATTTCAACAAGGATTGCCCAGCCAGTATTTCACAAAAGCTCAGAAAGCTTTGCCTGACAGGAATCGTAATCTCAAGACTGGAACTATAAACAGTGTATAGCAGGGCTGTTTGATCCTTCTTGTCGGTTTGAACAATGTGTATGAATCAACACTCAATCAGATTTTTGTAAAGAGTACTTTCTCACCAAGCTGTGGTCCATGTGTTCTTGGGTGATTAAAAATAATATGCCTTGCAACCGCTAAATCTGTGAATATGTGATTTTCAGTGTCCTTTGGCTTAATAGATGGTTGGAAAATGGATTGAACTACAAACAGAAGGGTCCGTGAACCTGTGATATAGACAACATTCTGATTTAAATGGCCATGATTGTGCATGTAGCTCAATATGCAGGTTGCACTGAGCGAAAATAGTAAAAGCATTTTTAAAGCTTTAATTTATAAGGATGCACTTCATTACACAGAAGTACCTGCAGTCATATGGGAAATGGGATGTTAACATTTATGAAGACATAATACAGAATAAAATAAACTTAACAAATGACACGGAGAGCTGTTTATTTCAAGTAAGACAGTTGTTAACATTATATCTTTAAACTGTAAACAAGATGACAGCATGTGTGAGACCAAAGAAAAAAAGACTGTGTTGACTGCCATAAAACAAAATGTCACCAAAGTGACATGAAAATGTCATAACACTGAAACCTAAAAACTGTGCATATAGTCTATGAAAAAATAAATGTAAATAATTATAAACAAATTGTACAATTTTGTAATTAATGACGTCTGTGTAATTTGCTCTTAATCCTGTGATAATGGTTATTGGCTGAACTTTTAAGGGTTACAATTTGAGGTTATAAGTAAAAGGTGCTTTTAGTACAGATTAAAAACTCTTCATTTTAAACAACATGCTAAAACCCTTGCCAGTCTTTCTTTTCACTCTTGTGCAAATAAAATCAATAACAAGTATACACCTAGCATTGTCCTAACATGAGAGAGAATGATACCCATCCGTGAGGGAATCTGTCCATCTTCTCTACAGATGATGCAAAGTAGGCATGTAGGCAAATGGCAGAGATAACCGATCCTCCGTCAAAGGTAAGAAAGAGGCTTAAAAGGATTAGCATGGGATGTTGGATGATACAGAACAGCCTAGAAACTTGACCCATTAAGGGTTATGAGAGGCTCGGGAGTGCAGAGGTCTTGATGGCTGTCAACAGGAGCTTTGGCTTCATGGCTCCAAGACTCTGTAGATCTCTACTGACTGTGGAAGTAATTCAGGATTGTTTTTTTCAGAAGTAACCAGAGTAAGAATTCAAAACACTTTCATGATGTGAAGTTTTTGAATTTAGTATCATGTGATTTGGAGCAAAGGTTCAATAGCTGTAGAAAGAGATGTCAAATGAGAAAGACTGGGTTTAATGAGTGTTTTTCATACTGGAGAACTGGACTGGGATAAATATTGAACTAAGCCCAGAGAGCCTAAAGTAAAGACTTATCTGCATACAAAAACACATATATTGTTTCCTGAATCATAAGTTGTATGTCAAAGTGTTTACAAAAATGTCACAGGGAGATGACACAGGTAAGCTTCTTGTGGTGTAAACCTTTTCATTTCACCGTGCTAAACAGAATAAATGAGTTCATGTAGCAGCTTGCTTCCCTCAGCTGGCCCTGTGGAAGCCGGAGATGAGCTCCTACCAGAAATAGCCTAGCTCCTAAGGGTGCAAAATAACAAAAAAACAAAAGAAAAAACACAGTATAAAGCACATAACCTATGAGTAACAAACTCACTAATGTGACAAAGAATCCTCCACAGGAATGTGTCCAGCTCAAAGTGAAAATGTAACTGCATCTTTTATTTGTTAATGGTTGCTAAAGGATCAGGTGCCGGTGCCTACACTTGCGTTGCTTGCTTATTTTGTGCCCTACTTACCTTAATAAACAAGACAAACACTAAAAGACTCTGTTCAAAGACAAGCAAGCATTAGCTGCTGTCTAATACAAGCAGACATTGCATACATCAGCTGCATCCAATACCAACGCTGAGAAGATCACCATTCTTTTTCTAATTGCTCACCATCTCTCCTGCATTTTACTGAGGTGCCCTGCTGCTTCATGACAATGAATACAAGTTTTGGAAGACCAATAAAGCTAAAGAAAAGTAGTCTGAAACACAACATGATATCTATTTTATAACAACAAAAAGAAAGAATCTTGGAAACACAAAGCTTTCAGAGTGTCTGTCATTTTTCATAGTAATGCAGCTTATTATACGCTGGTTGTGGATTAGCCAGCATCCTTTTTTAGCTAGATCTAAGAGGATGCCTCCACACATTATTGTGCTTGACTTTGGAAACAGGAGTAGAAGAGCTGAAGTCACAGAAGGACAGAGGTGAAGTGAAAACCAAAAAAGTGGCTGATAGATTGCACAGAGATAACTTCTTCAGGATGATTTAATTGGGTTTTACTCTCCTCATTCTGGAATGAAAGATGAAAGTGACCCTGTCTGCACTCTGCAAAATGAATCCAGCACAAGTGTGTAAAGCCAGCTGTCCCCGGTCTTCATAATGCCAGGCCATCGATTACATATAAGCTGTGGGATTGGGCCTTACAGTATGTAAAGGATATGCGAACACAAACAAAACAGGGGACACAGCGCGGAGAAGGTTATTCTAATTCTTGGTTATGCAAGGGTTTTCACAGACTAAGATAAAAACAATCAAAAACTATGTAACTCAAGAACACAACTCAAAAGATCTTTGGATGATAAGCAATTTGAATATAAATTGAACTGGACAAACCATAATGCATGTTGAGCTTCCAATGACTATATTTCAGCAAATGGAATACTGGTAAATACTTCTAAAAAATGTTGAAATTTCAACTGACACATGGCAATGAAAATGTAAAAGAATATAATATGGTTTGTAAATGCTACTAGACAGCATGTCACACTTTCATTTCTCCCATCTGCCAGGAAATTGCTGATTGCACTCGGCAGCAGCTATTGGTTAAGCAATGAAGGATGGACTAAATCAAACAATTCCTATAATTTTTAACCAATTGAGGACTAGGTGGTGTGCGTTGCTGCAGCTTTCTCTTTGAAATGCCACATGCACAGCAGTACTGAACATAAATCAGATACTAAGGTAAAAGTACTGTAAGTAAGTTTCTCAATCACTCACTCTCTTTTACTTTTTCTCTCTGTCTTCCTCTGAATGCATTCATACATAATGTGTATATACACTAGCCAGAGTACCAGGTGTCACCAGTATAACTGAACGGGGAAAAGTTGTCTTTAAGAAATTCAATACGTCTAAACTCACAATGAGACAGAGAGAAGTACTCTTAGACAAAAGTTGTAACCCAGGGAGACAGTAAAGCTGTTATCCAAATTAGTTGAGGAGAAAATGTTGTACGTTCTTGTGGTATTAAATGAGATGCCACTTTAGCTGCTATAAACCTTTGTGCATGTTGATGACACCCATTAGCCCCCAGCCCACTCCTGCTGCCTTAATGGAAATTGTAATCCCTGCATTAGTGGTGGTTTGGATTATCCCCCCACTTTTTGGCCTTAATTCTAAGCGGTATGTGTGGAGACAACCAGGCACTGCTCATCACTTGTCCAATACAGCCCCCACAGTGAAGCATGGCGGTGGCAGCATCATGCTGTGGGGGTGTTTTTCAGCTGCAGAGACAGGACGACTGGTTGCAATCGAGGGAAAGATGAATGCTGCCAAGTACAGGGATATCCTGGACAAAAACCTTCTCCAGAGTGCTAAGGACCTCAGACTGGGCCGAAGGTTTACCTTCCAACAAGACAATGACCCTAAGCACACAGCTAAAATAACGAAGGAGTGGCTTCACAACAACTCTGTGACTGTTCTTGAATGACCCAGCCAGAGCCCTGACTTAAACCAAATTGAGCATCTCTGGAGAGACCTAAAAATGGCTGTCCACCAACGTTTACCATCCAACCTGACAGAACTGGAGAGGATCTGCAAGGAGGAATGGCAGAGGGTCCCCAAATCCAGGTGTGAAAAACTTGTTGCATCTTTCCCAAGAAGACTCATGGCTGTATTAGCTCAAAAGGGTGCTTCTACTAAATACTGAGCAAAGGGTCTGAATACTTAGGACCATGTGATATTTCAGTTTTTCTTTTTTAATAAATCTGCAACAATTTCAAAAATTCTTTTTTTTGTCTGTCAATATGGGGTGCTGTGTGTACATTAATGAGGAAAAAAATTAAATGATTTTAGCAAATGGCTGTAATATAACAAAGAGTGGAAAATTGAAGGGGGTCTGAATACTTTCTGTACCCACTGTATGTACTGTATATATGTCCTAGGATAACACAATCTGGCGGCACAGTGGCGCAGTTGGTTGCGCTGCTGTCTCACAGTTAGGAGACCTGGGTTCGCTTCCCGGGTCCTCCCTGCACGGAGTTTGCATGTTCTCCCCGTGTCTGCATGGATTTCCTCCAGGTACTCCGGTTTCCTCCCACAGTCCAAAGACATGCAGGTTAGGTGCATTGGCATTTCTAAATTGTCCTTAGTGTGTGCTTGGTGTATGTGTGCATGCGCCCTGCGGTGGGCTGGCGCCCTACCCGGGGTTTGTTTCCTGCCTTGCACCCTGTGTTGGCTGGGATTTGCTCCAGCAGACCCCTGTGACCATGTAGTTAGCATATAATGGATGGATGACACAATACACTAGTCCCACCACTTTTTCCATTGTTCAAAACTGTTCTGAAAGTGATAGCCTCCAGTGCCTGTGACGTTTGCTTCTTGACCTCCTGTACATCTAGAAAACGCTTTCCTTTAACGTCCCTCTTTATTCTCGGAAATAAGAGAAAAATTGTAGGGAGCAAGGTCTGGAGAGTAGGGGAAAAGGAACCATTGTCATCCCATTCGTGAGACACTGCCACACACTCAATGCTGTGTGGGTGGGAGCATTGTCGTGATGCAGAAGCCACTCGCCTGTTTGTCGCAATTCGGGTTGTTTCCTCCACACTGCAATCACGCAATCGCTTGAGCACTTTAAGGTAAAAACCCTTGCCTGGCTCAAAGCTTCTTCTTTGAAAATCTCTCAAAGCATTGTGACAGAGTCTGCTGCTGTTTTCCCCAAAAGAAACCAGAACTTGATGCAATCAAATCTGTCATCACAAAATCGACGAAGACGGTAACAGAGGCTCAAGAAAAAAATTACACTGACCTTACAGACCTTTCCCCAAGGACTTCACTTGGCCAATTGATGCAGGTGGCAGTCTAGTACACACATCTAGCGGCAAACATCGGAACAAATACCCCTCCAGCCTCCAGAAAAGAAAAAATTCTTGTTATTTTTGGGTCCCCCCTCTTATACTAATCCACACTTCAACACTCAAAAGTCACCTAATCAACCTGTTGTGGGAGAAAACTAGAGTGCCTCAAAATAAAAAATGACAAACATGTTGCGAATATGACACCGGTATTTGATCTAGGGTCAGATTTATAACTTGCATACTCACAAAAAGACACGGAAACGGGCGGAGGTGCTTACAGTGGGTCCATCAGCTAAAGCCCAAATTAGTCTTGGAGTTTTCGGCTCTTTCTCTGTCTTTTGCAAACCTCAAGTCCGCAATCTTGGTGTTATCTCTGACACTAACCTCTCTTTTGAGAAACAGGTTAATTCAGTAGTCAAGAGTGGCTTTTTCCAGCTTCGTCTATTAGGTAAGATCAAGCCTTTTTTATCTTTCAGGGATCTTGAGAAAGCTACTTATGCTTTTATCTTTTCTCATCTTGATTACTGCAACTCGCTGTATTCTGGGATTAGCAAATCCCTGATACGCAGGGTACAGTTGGTCCAGAATGCTGCCGCTCGCTTTCTGGTTGGGGCAAGAAAGTCTGATTCTGTTTCTCCAATATTAGCTTCTTTACACTGGCTGCCCATCAGTTTTCGAATTGATTTTAAAATCTTCCTGCTAGTTTTTAAATCTTTACATGGGCTTGCTCCTGCCTATTTATCCGAATTGTGTGTTTTACACCAGCCATCTAGAGTGCTTAGATCTTCTGGTCCGTTGTCTCTTGTTGTCCCTCGTACTAAGTGTAAAACTAAGGGGGACAGGGCTTTTGCAGCTGCTGCTCCTCGCCTGTGGAACTCTTTACCTTATTACATAAAGGAGTCGTCTGCAATTGAACTGTTCAAAACAAGATTAAAGACTCATTTCTATTTACTTGCATTCCGTGACCTTCAGTAATACTGATGGGTTCCTCATTGTGATTATGTGACATTACTTCTATTTATTATTTATTTTATTTATGTTCATTTATTTTATTTCTATTTATGTTATTCATGTTAATTGTATGTTTTACTTTTATTCTATTATTGTAAAGCACTTTGGCCACAACATTCCTATGTTGTTTTAAATGTGCTATATAAATAAATTTGACATTGACACAACTTTCCAACCAAAGGTCTGAATTTATGAAAGGAAACTTGATGGGAAAAACAGGAGGATATTTATGGTAATTCTGATGCATGCGTAGGCAACATTTTGGAGAAACTGGGAAATAAAGACACCCTTTATCAGGTAGGGAAATGCAGGCAAATCATCTCACGTGTATAATTCATGTCATCTAGCCATTATTATAAAGTGTGTTGAATTGACAAACATGTTAACCTCAAAAGAGATGAATATGACATCTAGACTTTGTTTTCATTGACTTTTAAGAAGACCAATGCTGTGTATTTGCACTGAATAACTTTTTTGTTTTTTTCATCAGAGTACTTATTGTCACTTCACAGAATCAAAAATCAACGCAATCCCTTATTGTCAATAACTGCAGGGATGATTCGCTCCCTGCATACAGAAATCTACAAATATGATGCCCTATAGCCATTTCATAGCCTAACGGTTTGACACAACATGGCTTGTTTGATGCTGCTTGAACACTATGCAAATGGTCATCTATGAAGGGAAAGAGCTTTTAGGATATTTTTTTCTTTTTTTTGCCTATGATGATGACTGGCATTTGATATGATTATGTGCTAACTTTATTTAGAAAGACAGACTGACCAAAATTGTGCTATACCTGTTCATATATTCTTGTGCTGCAAAGCACACCACAGGACCATTTAATGTAGGTAGTGGCATCGGGATGTGAAAGCCAACGAAGGTCTGCAGCATTGTGATTACATTAGCTGTGTTATATAATGCAGCAGAGCATAATAATCTTCCAACACTGGACCTTTTGATATTGAGCCAAAGGATCCCATTCGCAAGTTTATACTGACTAGAAGGCAACTGTATATATTGCACTCTAAGGCATACATTAAGTGTTTTACCAGATCCCTCAGCAGCTCTCTCATCTGCTGTATTTATATGCTTTGGAATAATGGTGTACAATAAGTTTTCTTCAATTACAGGTGCCACTCATAGATTGAAATCAGAGGGTGTAGATATCCACTTCTTTGCCTCTACCTTTCATTTCTTATTATTATTATTTAATTTCTCCCGTGGTGCGGGTGGTAGAGATCACTGCATTCATGGCAGCAGTAGCATGGTGCTGTTAAACAAATTTGCTCTTGCTGGTGATTCCCGTGCCTAGGCCACCAAATAAAAGATCTTTACGTATCCCAATTTCAAAGACGAGAACTACTATCTCTTACTCTTCAAAGTTTTTGCTTTTTGCCTCTCTTCTCTGTTGCCACCATTGTCCCATCTTACAGGTAAGTCTGTTTATTATATATAGTATGTACGAGGTTATTAGTATGGTCCATAGTTTTTTCACGGCAGGGTTCGAGCAACATTCACGTACACACACTTACATGATGATTATGACTTTTAAACTGTAAATTGCTTACAAATGCACATATGCAAGGTTTTAAATATTTTTTTTTTGGCATACGCATATTTTCACTCTTGAATCCAGGCAAAATTTTTTAAATGATACCCCTAGACAGGTTTCAAACTCTACTCTCTGTCCGTTATTGGCACCCATAAGCCTTAATCAAACTTCAGAAACTTAGAATTGGTATGATATAGGAAAGGAAATCAGCTTCTGAAGATGAATGCACTTTCTTAGAAGGGAAACATTAAAGAGATAAATTAAACAGAAATTGTGAAATATTTTTTACCTGTCTGAAGAAGACACAATGCCCAAAGTATAATTACTTGGTTGGTAATTTTGACCTTAGAAGAAAATATGACTGACCAACTATTTCCTATTACTTCATTCACCATTCATTCACCAGTGACAAACAAAAGTTTATAGCTTCTCAAATATGACAACCTTCAAATGTGATATTTCTTTATTACTCACTTTGAAAGACACTATACAATATTAGTATTGATTATTTAGTAAGCCCACTTATTCTCCAGTGCTGAAATGAGTGTTTCCTTTATGCTGTCAGTTTTTCTGAAAGCACCTCCTGATTCTGTTGCATCGCTTCTGATGTAAATTGAGCTCCATTTACTGTCAGTTTATTGATAAAACATGTATGTGTTCTGTCAAAGAAGATTTTTGTAACTACAAATTTTGCAGCAAATGATTTGCAAAAGATCTCTTTAATTTGATGGATTTAAATGAAACATACTGTACGTTTTATTGGTATATTTTTATATTTATGAAACAGTTTTTTACTGTTTACGTATATAGCAAATTAATAATTGTAAACCCATATTTCCTTCTCATTTCACAGCTGATAAACTTCAGCTATTTTGCAGCTTCAAGAAGTCCATGATGCACTGTGGTTAACACAATACTTTATAGAATTTTTGAAAAATCAATCCCTGAGGTTTACATTAATTTTTTCTTGATGCATTTCCAAGATTTCCTAAAGACAAGGTGGAATGAATTGTATTTTCTGATGTTCCACATTCCACACAACTGTTGAACTCATTTCTCAGTTGACTGGTTTTAGCGCATCTGTTACTCTGTACAAATCATGTCTCGATCGAGCCCCTTCATCAACTGTTTCAACAGGACCGCCATTGGTGTTTTTTGGATGTCGGCCAGTTGTCAATGGTGCTGTGATATGTGAAGGCCCCAGTGTCACTTGATCTTCAGATGCAAAATATACAACATAATTGCCTTTGATTTTCAAAAAGCCTTTGATACAATTCCACACTGAAGATTAACTTTGAAACTAGAGGCCACTGGCAGCAGAAGTAATTACAAATTTTGATTTCAAGTTGGTTAATCAGCTGGCAACTTGGAGCAGAGAAGGGGATACTGCAAAAACAGTAAAGATAAGAAGAGAATGCTCCCCATGGTCTGTGGTCATCATGGGGAACCCTCAGGGATCTGAGCATGGACATTAACTCTTTCTAATTTATACAGTATTAATGAAATAGGTTCAGATGTTTTTAGTAAACTTGTGGAATTCAGAGCTAATCATAAAGCTGGATGGAAGGCAAATACTTAAGGAACAGCAATGTTCAAAACTGGGTGAACACTTTGAAATTGCAAATTCAAAAAATCTAAAAGTGCTAAGTGCTACACACAGATAAATGCAATACTAATTATAAATAAAAGACAGACAGTGCTGACCTACAGGAGCAATCTTTGAAAGGGATTGATGCAATTTATTCATCATCAAGTGCCAATTGAAAAACAAATAAAGTGTATTCAATATAAGACAATGGGACAGTATAATTTTGTTTAAAATGATACCAAACAATAAGATAAATAGAGAAAAGCAACCTACTTGAGTCCCTGTACTAAAGAACTCAAACTACATGTTGTGATTTTCAGGAGTCTTAAGTAAATGTCTTCCATCCACCAATTTCTTAACTTGTTTATCTAGGGCAGAGTCTTGGGACAGTTTTACCCTATCCAGCAAAGACTGGGGCCAAGAAAGAATCAACACCATGCATCTCACTTAGAAAACTGCATAGATTCAAACATGAAATTACGCAAATGGAAAAAAGCAGGGAAACAGGTACACCAAAAAACATTTTTATAAAACCTTGCATACACACATTTGTACGCAAATTACCCTTTATAAATCACGATTATCTTGTTAAACTGGGGACTTGAATGCGCCATGAGACCTGCCTGGTTGCCTTCCTGAAACAACCACACATGGACCATACTAATCAATCTCATAAATATGCAATCACGATGCTGCAGACATTCATTGGCTGGTAGAGCAGCCTCCCACCTAACGCATCCAGCCATCACATACAGCAGCATCAGTCAGCAAGTTGTCTGCCAACACAACTTTGCCTCAAAATAAATACAGTATATACTCATGTATAAGTCGGGGCTGGATTCCTAAAAAATTGATCATAATCATTATTTTTAATTTTTTACATTTTCTTGCTTCCTTCAATCTCACATCAGTTTCTCAGACACATCGGATTTTGTTGCAGCAGCGCAATTACCAATTTCTTTCGCTACGTCAACGACGTTTAATTTAAAACCAGCTTCATATCTTCTTATGATCGAATGCTCCATAGTAGATAAGAGATGCTCTTACGATAAAGGTGTATGAGGGTGTGAGAAACAAAAAACACAAATCAGTGCAAATGTTGCTTCGGAATAGTTGTGGTCACGTAGGCACAATAGCGAGGGAGAGAGAGAGAGAGGTTAGGAGCACGCGCTGATACAGCACATTGTCGCACCCACATAGAAAAAAAAGGCAGTGTGCTCTGAGGTTACCCTCTCAGGTGGGCGTTAGCATATCATAATCCCTTGTACCAATAGTGTGAGTTTTCCGCATTCGACTTATATGACCAACATTAAAAAATTCCAGAAATTATACTGTAAAAGCTAGTCCAAACTTATCTGCAAGTAAATCATAGGTTGCCCAATGGCACTATGCCATGACGTTTCGCTTCACACATGACTTTCATGTTAATGGAATGAAGCTACTTGCAGTTAACAAAGCTGCTTCATTCTTGCCAGATACTCTTATTCATTGCTTGAAGTGGGCAGTGTTTCTTTAGTGCACAAGCAGGTATAATGCAGTACAATCTTATATCAGTGCACTCTTGGGCTTAAATCTCCAAGTGGGACCCCTTGATCTAATGTTAGTGCAACCCAGCTCTCAAAAGTCCAAGATGGACAGAAAGTAGTGCCTTGTAAGTCAGTTTATGGCTTGCAGTACAGAGAGCTTATTCCTGAATGTCTGCCAGCTCCAACCCATAGGTGCAAATGGCCAGAAAGTCAACTGTTGTTAAAACTTGTATGTGAATAGGTAGAGCCCTATTTTGAGCCATCTGTTTTTTCTAATGCCGGCCCAATTCAACACATAGTTCTAAGAGAATGGCACTTGGAAGCCTAAATCCACTCATAAGCCAGTCATCACCATGGGCGAAAAATCCTACTGGTCCCTAAAAGCTCATTCCTTTTACATACTTGTATAGTTTTCAAGCAGCTCCAAATAAATTATGTCATTTCAAATCATTAGGCTATGAGTAGGCTGTAGGGCCTGATATTTTTAGTTTTCTATATGCATGGAGTGAATCACTTCAGTGTTTTTACTTAATGCAATTATTGACAACGAGTGATTGCATTGGTTTCTAATCCAGGAAAGGGACAAAATGTAGCTGATATAAACTGACAAAAAAATTAAAAATACTTCAGGGCAAATATACAGCATTACCTCTCTTAAAAGACAAATAAAATAGAATCTATACATCATATTTATTGCTTTTGAGGTTTATTATGTTTGTCACATCAATGCACATTATAATAACAGCTCACTGATATGAATTACTATACATGTGAGTCATCATTTAGCTGGTTTGGCTGCATTTCTCTTCTTGATCAAGAACGTCATCACTTCCTACTTTCTCCAAAATGATGCATACAGATGGGTCAGTGGTGCTGTAAATATACATAGGTTCTCCCATCAAGTTTTCACTTATAAATCCCAAGTTTTGCATGAAAAGTTGTGCATAAACAAAAAGAAGGCCCAAAATATTTTACAAAGTCTATCATAGGGTAAACACACACTATGATCAATTTAACAACACCAACGCCTAAACAGCATGTCTTTGGACTATGTGAGAAAACCAGACCACCCAGAAGAAACCCACACAGACATGGGGAGATCATACAAACACCATGCAGAAAGCACCAAGGATGTGAACCCTTTGTTGCGAAGCAGCAGCTTTACCATTGCACCACCCTGTAAATATCTCAGCATAACAAATGTATTAATTATGTGGCCAAGATTTCAGATAGGGATGTTACAGAAGCAAGATCAGTCATAGCCAAAGCTGGTAAGACTAAAGATATACACTAAAACAATTAATCTGAAGTCAACCTTACAAAATTTCATTGGGAAATGACTGAATAACTGCCAGAGCATCAGCTAGCCCAAATGGCATTACCAAATACTAAGATGTATTAATAATGGTTTTCCATTTGTTAACTTCTCTAATCCCAATGACATTGCAGGTTAGGGTTATGGTTGGGTTAGGGTTAGAGTTAAATCAAACTTTCTAAGTATTGTAGAATTACTACAGTGGGAAAAGGTAGTTATTCTTTACAGTCATCTTACAGTAATCTCTCCATTATAATCTATACATCATTGAAGCACACCTTTTTTGTAAGGAAAAGGTCAGTCCCTGTTGGAATGTTAGAAAAAGAAATAAACCCAGTCACAACTGTTCTGTAATGCAATCCTCCATAGGTTTTTTTTTCTTAGATTCTGATAGTATAGAAAACCATTCCATATGTACCATACTAGAACTCTATGGTCATTCATAAATTCAAGAGACAGAGAAGAAATGTCCAAAGATTGTTCTTTTCTAAATATATGTTCAAAAGCAGAATCAATGTCTGATATGGCTCTAACTGAGGATTCTTAGGAGTAATTTTTTGATTTTAGAAATACCATTTGAAGAGTGCATTCCTTCTCTTGATTCTGATTCATTGCTTTCCAATTCATAGTTGTGCAGTGTAAATCTAGGGAAACCCTAAAACCCCCTGTGCAATCTGATTTAATCGTAACATTGTAAGAAATTGTCACAAGCTAATGAAGTGCACCAGACTTGTTCTACTCTCTATTGTGAGTACAAAATTGATAGATGTCTTGAGATATCAGCAGTGTTGTGCAAGTTCACACCTCACAAGAATTAGCTCAAAGTTCAGTTCACACAGATTAAAATGAATAAATTCACGCTCATAGTTCACTATTTCAACTTTGAACTAGTTCATGTTCAGCTTATTTTGTATTTTTTAAAGAGAATAAATGACCCATGAGTTTACTTTTTCAATTCTTATATTACGCTATTAAAGTGTTCTTGAATGAAATACAATAATTATGAAGACTTTTTTATTTACATACACTTTATTTATACCCAGCAACAAGCATGTATAACCATATATGCTAATATCCTCCCAGTCAAAAAAGAAATTAAATAGATGCAAGAATACATATAAATTACCACTCTATGTTCAACTTAGGAACCAGCGTGTAGATGAACTAACTGGTCAATATTCGGGTCACATGTTGCATGTTCAATGGGGAAAAATATAAAGTGGCCTCGCGAAGTACAACGTTTTCTTAAAAGCAAAAGCAGAGCTTCACCACGTGCTCCTGTCAGCAGGGGTGCAGCTTAAGCACAAGCAGGCAGACACAGACAGTGCCTATTCGATTCTACGTTATTTTTTCCAAACACAAATTAATGGCAAAAAAATTGTACCAAATAAATATCCGTAAAAATCCACTATTTGTGCTTATCTGAATACCGTATTCGGATTCAGCTCCACCCCTACATTACAGGATAAGGCAAAATGGTTAATCTGAACCTAAACCAGATCCAGAATGTCACATAAAACTCAACAAGCTCACGTTCAAGTTCTTCACTTGCAAATACATTACGTTAAGTTCACCGTTCTTAGAAAAATGAGCCTGTTTAATGAACGTGCTCTTTTGAACTAGTTCATGTACAACAATGGATATCAGTGTAATATAATCATCATCGGCACAGATGACAGCATTGGCTCCAAAATCGAGAATGGTATGTCCAACAATCAATTAACTACATTCCTAGTTTTAGACCCTAGTATAAGTTAGTGGGAAGATCTGCAAACTTTGCATTGCTAGTGTATAACACTGTTGAACCTTTTATCACTCATCCTTTCATTTTCTGGAACTACTTGCTTCAAATTTTTGTAAGATGCATTGAGCAAATTGTCGGAACCAAACCTAGAAAGGATGCCAGTCAATCACTAGGCACCAACCTGCACGTTTGCACATTTGTCTATAGTAAGTTGAAACAGAGCAGCTGATTACCCTTATGAGCACATTTCTGAGATGTGAGAGCAAAACATAATTTCATTTATAATCTCCTTTTCTATTTTACAAATTTATTGTATTGGAGAAGTGTAATGGATTAGAATGAAGGCTGAGATGTTGAAAGATTGACATAATGCATGTGTGTGTTTGTGTAAATGTGTCATTGGCTCCTTTTATTTCTAAAGCTCTCTTGAATCTTTGTTTGTGTTCCTTCACTTTCAAAAGTTCCAAATGGCTAAAGCCAGGATAGGTTTACTTAACGTAAATGGCAGCTTCTGATTACTCTCATCTGCTATTTTCTCAGCACACATGCACAAAGCTTTTTGTGTAATAGGCTCAATTCCATAGATAAATATAATGATGGTGACAGGCCAGTGTTAGCACAACCAGATGCTTTTTTTAAATCAATTAAACAGATATGGACATGGAAATAATACTAGGTTGTATTTGGAGAGGAGAGGAAAATTGTATTGCTGACCAGAAGAGAACAGAAGAAGTATCTCCTATGGAATATCAATAAAGAAAAAGAAAGGAAAAAAGAACAAATTGTCTAAGCTGTATATCTATCATGTTTTGATAAAGGTGGTTCTACATCTTCGTGCTACAAGCTCTGGGTTACTTTTTATAACGTGTCACGAGGCGGAAAATCATTTAACTGTTTTCAGCCTTGTCTACTTTTCCTTCATTTAAATTCTAGAGTGTGTTGTGTAAATGAAATGCCCTCCTGTCTTCCCTCTAACATTTAATTGTGTGCGTGCGCTCGAGCCAGCACCGCCTCCCTGGTGCAGTTACAACGGCTATGGTTCAGGGGGTCTGCATTGAAATGCCGATTTATAGGTTTGTTTCAAATGACTGGGTAAGATGTGCCTTTGGGTGTTCTTATTTAAAAGGAGCAATTGGCTACGTCATGGTTGATCTCCTTTTTAATACATCACACTATAAAATTAAAAGACCCTCATTTGCAGTTTCACCACCTCTCTTTTCTCAGGTTTACACAGGAACACCCACAGTTATATGTTCCTATCAAGGCCCAATGCCAAATGGTTTTTCAATTCTGTTTCCCTTGCAGTGTAGGCGTACGTGATTGTTTAACGCACTCTACATCTGCATATAGGCTGTCGAGAAGTGTTGTCTCGCCTGGCTGTGACAGGCAGAGGCTCTTAGTCCATATGTCGGGCTGAATTTGGCTGATAAATTTTGAAACAAGCGTAGCAGACCTTGCTACTGAGACAAGTGGCCTTGTCCTGTGTTAGATGGCAGAGTATAATCTAGAGAACAATTTGGACTTTACTGGATGCTAATACTTTAAACTCAGAGACTTAATGGTCACACATCAATAAGAATGTAGATTCATAATACAAAATGAGCAAAGCTAAAGCTATTTAAAGAACCTGAAAGCAAGCCTATTAGACACTAGTCTGGCTTTTACTGTGCAAAATGAGGTGGATGGGCCATCAGTCCTCTTTTGCATGCCTCCTCCAATCTCACCTCTCATTCTGATCATTCACAGGAGATGTGGAACGGCTGTGCAGTCACACACATTATTGGTTAAGCAGACAATTGGAAAGTGAATGAGGAGGAAGGAGAACAGGAAAAATAGGATGATTATGAGCAGTTAAAAACAAGAACAAAAAATTCAATCTATAATACGGTGATAAATGAAAGCCTATGGAACTGAACTTGGATAAACTTTCTATAATCCTGATGGCAGATGTAAGAAGTGCTTATCTAATTGAGCCTGCCTTCAGAGGAGAGCACTGTATTAGAATATATTGAATTGGCCTGAATAGCTGAGTTTGGATACACAACTTAATTCAAGTATCATCTGGCTGGTTAGACTTGAAATAAAATGCCTGATGAAATAACAAGTCTACAGAGCCAGAATTCACTACATTAAAATGATCTGCTGGTATCTTTCTCATTGGAATGTTTGTTGCTGCCTCTAAGCTTGTTTTGAAAGATTTTTTTTCACTATAAATGAATTGTTGGTTGATGAATTCAATATCTAGTTATTTGGGTTATTCTGATACCGCTTAGCTTTATTTGTCTAAACAGGGAAAAAAATGTGTGAAACCAGTCTTTAAGGAAGAATCAATGATGAAATCAAGGGAATAAACCAGTCGGTTAAAGGCTGTAGCTGAAAGAATCAGAGGTGCAGGCGCTTGAAACTTATCATCACACAGTTTATAAGCACATGCCTTATAAAGGGGGCTTCATTGACACAAACGTTAACACTGAAAGCACCTAAAAAGTTAGGTGGAGTCTGCATGTTCTGCTCATACAAACACAAGTTTTTGTTCGAACAGCTCTAAGAAGTACATGTTAGGTTTGTTAGTGACTGTGAATTGGCCGAATGTGAGGGTGTGCAATGTGGTGGACTGGCACCCCATCCAGAGTTGATTCTTGGATTTGACCCAGTGCTGCCTGAATAGGTTCCAGTCCTCTGCCACTCTGAAGTTAGATTAAGCAAGTTTGATAATGGATTTATGGATATTTTAAAGCAAGATATATAGTCGTGCAGTGGTTACAACTTCTGCATGACAGTTACAAACACATGGTTTGCATGGAGTTTGAATGCTCTCTCCACAACTTTGTTGGTTTCCTGCAGGCCCTGTTAGTTTATGCTGCATCCTTAGACTAATTCTCAGCTCTAAATAGCTTTAAATTGTCTCTGTTCAAGTTACTATGTGTGTGTAAGAGTGTCTTACGATGGAAAGGTCTGCCCCCTACCTTGGATCTTAGGTGCCTGCGATTTGCAACTCTATATTGCAACAATTAGTTTAAAAAACTGAAGGATGTTTGCTGTTTTGCTTTGCTGCTTTATAGGGATTCAACTGCTCATTCTGCTGGGTGTCACAGTCGTAAGTACTGAACCAGATTAAGAGTATATGGTGCCTCTGGGGAAAGGTACCTCCGGTCCCCCACACCAGAAACCGCCATTCAACAACCGTCTACCCTGACACACAAACAAGCACACAATGACAAATCAATTGCAATAGAGTATCAGATTAACTCCTCACATCGAAGAAAAAAATCTCACACCTTCGTATTTATAGACTCATTTTGTTTTTGCATACTTACTCAGGGTGGGTATACACTATACAATTTTACCCTGACTTACAAGCTCCCAAGTGGTTTATATAAACAGCACCATAGAGCTGAAAAAGACGCAAAATCACTATTCAAATATTCAAAAGGTATGACATACCTTACAACTCGATCTGTGTGGCTTACCCAGTCTATCAGGTCCAGGTGCCCTTGGGCACTCACCCGATTGTCCATACGGTTAATTCAGCCCTGCTCATGTGTGCAGTGTCTCGCCTAAAATCCTATATCTGGTCGTTGTCCATGTGGAGTTTACATTTTCTCCTTGTATTTGGTGAGTTTTCGTTCAAAAACTCAGATTTTCCTTTCTACCAGAGTTATTCAGAGAGTCCAAATTTGGAACTCTTTCAGATGTAGAGTAGGCCCTTGAAATGCACTGGTGCCTTCACTGGGGTCGTTTTCTGCTATTTGTCCTGCTTCATGAATCAGTTCTGACCTGATGGATTAAGTGGACTTGAGAATGTTATTCTATACACAGATTTCAGCGCAATTGCTCCTGTTTAGAATTTGCTAAAATTCACTAACAGTTGTCACATACATGTGCTTAGGAGGCAGCCAAAGGGTCCAAATGAGAGTGAAAATAATACAGAGAGAGGGTTGGAAACAAGTACTAATGCCTTTTTCCCTTTTTCAACAAACCGACAGAAGAATAACAAATCTTTTCCAGCTAACCCCAATGCACATACCTTTAAGATGACACCACTTCATGTCCCCATCTGACAACATCACTTCCCGCCCTGAACAATATTGACACTTCCGGTCCCCACCTGATGACATCACTTCTGTCCTCATCAAATAATGTCACTTCTAGTCTTCAGTTGATGACTTGTCATCTCTGATAACCTCATTTCCAGTTTTGTGTTAATGTAATTTCCGCTTCCTCTGTTTTATGCCGTTTCCCTTCATCTTTCATGATATATAAGAACAACCATTGCTGTAATAGTTTGTCTAATGTATACCTTACATATGACCAGTAGATCAGTCTGAATTGACTACTCTTCACCTGGAGATTATATGAGGAAACTTTCCCAAAACTTTATCTTTGTTTTTGTGTTCTATTTTTGTGACACAGTTAAAACACAGGACTGACCAAAACATTGTTTTTGCTTTGAGCTGATAATGGGATTCCTGCTGCACATTGTTCTCTTTCAGTTTAAGATAAGCATATGTGTAATATTGTGGTGGAGGGTAGAACAGCCACCTCACCTGATAGAAAGGGACTTATATTGTACAGGTAGGCTCAGACAGGCTATCACATTTGCAGTTTTCTCAGTATTTTTGTATTTTCTGTTGCTGATCTTGTATACCTTTTAATTGCCCATTTGTTTACAATAAAACAACATATTATAGACCTTCTTCATGTTACTTTGGGTACTGCCATGTTGTAAATGAAAGTAACTATCATCTAGAAGTCAGAACAAGAAGCGTTACCTTCTATGTACTGTATATAGATTATGTCCAGTAAGTAGTTCTGTTTATACTTCATAAATATTGTATACTGAAAATCATTATTTGCACAAGTTTTCCAACTAGGACTTCCCATATCTGGCCCACATAATTTTAGTTATGCAAATGGGGCATATTTAAAACCTTAATCAATAAAAAGGTGTTCTATAACTGACCAAAAGAACTACATACAAGAAGCAGAAATGAGTTTCCTTCAAAGAGCGTCCAGGCTTAGCTTTAGAGATAGGACGAGGAGCGCAGACATTCAGGAGGAGCTCAAAGTAGCACCCCGGCTATTCCGCATGGAATGGGGCCAGTTGAGATGGTTAGGGCATCTGATTAGGATGTCTCCCTGAGGAAGTGTTTCGGGCATGTCCAACCAGGAGGAGACCTCAGGGCACAGGGCAAGCTGGACAGATGCCGGACATGTTGGAGAGAGGATTTGGCTGGGAAAAGGGATGTCTGGGCATCTCAGACTGGTGCCCTGTGACCTGTACCCAGATAAATGGCAGAAAATGGATGAATGAATCGCAACTCTCCAAAAAATACCAGCCATGTTGGATTAGGTTGCTTCCTGAGAATTAATCAGACCATACATAACTGGTTCACTTGAAGAAAAAAAGACAATAAAGGATCTTGGACAGGACCAACCTGACTTAAGAATTCAGCAGAAGGCACGTGATCGAGGATGAACTTACACACTGACTTTTTCTAGCTCTTGTTATAACAAACAGTAAGCTAATTATAAACACAGAAAGAGCTGGGGCCTCATACATAACGCTGTGCGTAGAATTCGCACTATAACAACAGAAAAATCTAGATGCAGGAATCTGTGTGTACTCCAACTTCCATGTTCTTCTGTTACATAAATCCTGGTCAGCATGAAAAGTAACGCTCGTGCACGTGCCTTCTGTCCTGCCCCAACTCCTCCCAGAATTACGCCTCTATGAATATGCAAATCAATATGAATAGCCCTTAAGCTCAGCCTTCTGTGAAAAGACAATGGGAAAAGCATGGGGGAAAATGTAAGAATTTCGGCGAATACCAAGTGGAGGCAAGGAAAAACTTACTATTTGTTGGTTTAAACAGTGGTATAATCAACAAAAGGAAGTTGATCGAGTGACAGAGTGTCGTGAAACTTGAAAGCTCAAGTCCACAAAGTCGCAAAGTACCCGAAATAAAGTATAATAAATATAGTTGTCACATATCAAAGTCGCCGTGAAAAGGTGAGTCGTAGCCCAACGTCTGAGTGTCGTATGAAAGCTTATTAGGGTACAGAGAAAAAAAAACAGGCACACAGTGGGGAAAAAAGCGGGAATTGTCAACTTTAATCTCGAAATTTCCACTTTAATCACGTAGCATATTTTGTCATTTAAGTAGAACATCATAAACTTCATCTTAAAATTGATTAATTTACTAGTTTCTCAAATCCCATCGTAATGTAACACGTTAAATGCTTTGTTTTGTATTTGATCTTCTTTGTGCTCTGTGTGTGAATCACTACGTAGTTCTTAAACTGGCTTTTTCTTCCTCCGACAGGACACAGAATCCATTACATTCGTGATATTACAGCTGTCTGAATAATTAAAATACTGAGATGTATACGTGATATCTTTTTCATGATGATAGGAATGAAAGCATGTTATTAAACATGGGAACATGGTGGCGGTACTGTCTCTTTCAAACGTACTAACCCCCAATTCCTGTCCTTACTTTTCTTTCTCCAAATACCCAATCACCACACAATCAGCCTGTAATAGACATTAAGCCATCTGTAAGCTTATAACGCCGGTTCTTCAAAACTTTTAAGGAACATTGAAATATCTTCGTAGTACGTGTTTAATTATTTTATCCATCTATCCTTCCAGCATACAGCAATCAATCAGGATAAATCTGTGAACTAGCTAGCGCTGCGGCACCGTGTCCTCACATGTTTAATTATTAACAATACAGAGTATTTAAATGAATTTAGTTTTATCTATACTAATAAAAGGCAAAGCCCTCACTGACTCACTCACTCACTCACTCACTCACTGACTCATCACTAATTCTCCAACTTCCCGTGTGGGTGGAAGACTGAAATTTGGCAGGCTCATTCCTTACAGCTTACTTACAAAAGTTGGGCACGTTTCATTTCGAAATTCTATGCGTAATGGTCATAACTGGAACCTATTTTTCTCCATATAATGTAATGGAGTTGAGTGCGATGGCCGTGGGGGGGGGGGGGGGGGGGGGGGTTTCGTGTGACATCATCACGCCTCCCACGTAATCACGTGAACTGACTGTCCATGCAGTACCTAGAAAACAAGGAAGAGCTCCAAAAAGCGCTGAAGAAAACATGCATTATACAATTGAGAAGGCAGCGAAACAATAAGAAGCGAGCGAGTCACACATATAACCATATTCATGAGTGCAGCTACTTCGGAAACAAAGCACGGTGTAAACCTAAAGTTTAAATTAAGTTCATAGACAGGCTGCCGCTGGCGTTTGTCATGCCCACGGCTAATGCGGGATACAAGTTTAATGAGAGGACGCAGGATATAAACGAGAGTTTTGATCACTTTGTAGGTAAGTTAAAATTACTGGTGAAGGGCTGTGCTTATTCAAATTCTGAGAGACTGTCTTTGTGGGGGAATTGACAGTTAAGGCGGGTGGGAGAGTCACGTCATCATCTCCCCTCCCATTCACCTAATTTCGCTGTGAGCTGAGCTCCGCAACTCAGTCTTGCGGAACCAAATATGTGACGCTGCCACCAAATACTCACAGAAAAATCCACAAGTTCATACACACGCTGTCTCTACAGTTTCTCCACACTCTGAATTATCCAGGCACTACTTACAAAAGGTTACATTGACAATCGTGTTACATTATTTAAAAAAATTTTTTTTTTCCAAGCACAGCTGAGAAGCTTCGATGCATGTGCTACATAACGCGTTAAAAAATAACGCATTTAATCACACTTTCCATTCCAAGCAAAGGGAAACTTCTGTCAATGCATGATTTAGTGGTACACCGATTACATTGATGCACACATCAGAGCTACAAAAATGTAAAAGTCGGAAGAAAGTGCATTGCTACGACTGATTGGAGGAAAATTTCATTTCAAAAGACTACCCGACGGAAGCCTTGATAAAAGCGTGGTTTTCTGCACACACACACACACATATATATATATATATATATATATATATATATATTTATATGTAGATGTATATATATGTATATATATGTAGCTGTATATATATGTTTATGTATATATATATATATGACAGCAACACTCATGACAATGTCAATCATGTTACGTTATTATTAAAATGTTTCCTTTTCTTTTTCATTACTTCTTTAACACACTACTTCTCCGCTGCGAGGCGCGGGTATTTTGCTATATATATATATATATATATATATATGAATGACCTCCAAAGAGCGCAGACTTTTGATCATGTGAACGTGTCTGCAAAAAGTGCCGTCTCCTGCCCAGCAAAAGTCGAGCAGCCGGCGCGCACGTATAGCTGTGCCGGCCTTTGAGATGCTGACTGCGCTTCTGCCTTAAGTCAAAGTGAGCACTTTTAATTTTTTTCATCCTTCCCCTGAGCTATAGCCCAGACAAGTGCAAACACGGGACCCCTTTTCTACACCGCGGCAAAATAATATTAAGGCGCTTCGCACTTTATTTTGCACGTATACGATTATGAGGTCGTCAGCTCGGATTATGAAGACATGCACAGGAGTGGAGGACTGACAGTGCCATCACAGCCGATTAATAGCTGGGACGTCTCACCAGTCTACACAAGAACTACCGCAACACTGCAGAGGACACAAAACTAATTTTCTTTAATTGCTGGTAATGCCGGTAAGGCACATTACCAGAGGCAGAAATTTGGACGTTCACATAGAAAATGTAATTTCTATACCACAGCCGTCTTGTAGCGCCTTTCAAAAGGGATCTACTATCGAGAGATGATCCATATACATTTTAGCTGCTGTTAGTACTACTTACCTGTTCTGTTACACCGTCTTTAAAATGTAGTTTACCGGCAACAACTCCAGTAGTGCTCCATGTACCTTTACTTCTTAAAACGTTAATGTTTTACTGTTTAATAACTTATAGACTACATTTTATTATTTTTCCCTTGCACTCAGTGACCAAAGCTATACACACACATATAGACACATACATATATATACACACACACACACACCTATCTACATTGTGTATATATATATACACACACACACACAAATTATATATATGTTTGTGTGTGTATGTATGTGTGTGTATATATGATGTAGATATATGTAGATATGTATATATGTAGATATGTATATAGATATGAAGATATGTATGTGTATATGTATATATGTATGTATATATATATATATATATATATATATATATATATATATATATATATGTAGACTCAAACCCATTATGACAGCAGCAAAACAGTGAGAAAACAGTAAAAAGGAGGCATGTCTGACGTTGTGGTACATTTTCTGATGCAGCTAGACGAAAACAACTTTGTGACGCTGCCGCCAAATACACAAAACAATTACTTTGACAATCATGTTACGTTATTTTTAAAATGTTTCCTTTCCTTTTTCATAACTTCTTTAACACACGACATCGCTGCGAAGCGCGGGTATTTTGCTATATATATATATATATGACAGCAACACTCATAACAGTGACAAAACAATTACATTGACAATCATGTTACGTTATTTTTAAAATGTTTCCTTTTCTTTTTCTTTCCTTCTTTAACACACTACTTCTCCGCTGCGAAGTGCGGGTATTTTGCTAGTCTGTATAATATAATCAACATATTTTGCTGCATTTCATCTTAAAAATGATATTGTCATCATATGTAAATACACGCTTTATAAGGTGGCTCAGGTTATGCAATAACTATCACAAGTTTACAGTGAGTTAATTGTACTTATGAGTACAAACAGTTCTACAAGGAGCACTTGATGGACTGATTGACTGTGTTTAAAGTTCTTGGGATGAAACTGCTTCTGAACCGCGAGGTCCGTACAAGAAAGACTCTGAAGCATTTTGCCGTGGCTGAGGCAGCGCGTGCTTGATGCTGTATCCCGATAATTCTCTTTCCGATCAGCTGCTGCTGTGATTCACCACTCAGAAACAGTGATATAAATACTCCGAATGGTGCATTGAGAGTAATATGGAAAAAGATGATCCGCTGTGGCAACCCCTAATGGGAGCAAATGAAAGCAGAAAAAGAAGGTGCAGTGAGAGTAACAACGCTAAAGCAGTTATGGTATTTGGAATATTATGGCTATTCCCTGGACCATTATATTGTTACAGGTTAATTACAATCAGATACATTACACTAATAAACAATATGCAATTTATTTCAGTGTATTTATAAAGCCGCGTCAGGAATGTGCATCTAAGAAAGAAAGGGTAACCACACAGGAACAGTAGCACTGCTTTGACGCTGGGTCTGCAAAACCGAGCAGAGAACTTGCATACAACAGGGTATGAGGTACCGTGGAAATGTGCGTGGGTTTATGCCAAGTTTAGGTTTTATACATCGCGATTTGAATATGGAAACGTTCTCATGCAACATTTCTGTGCGTATGCACCATTTATACATGAGGCCCCAGGTCTTTGTGTGTGCATTATTTGCAAGGAGATCAGTTCCTGAGATGTTTATTTAGTTTTTAATGCTGCTTTTAGGGTTATTTTATTGAAGTGATCACTTCTCCAAACCATGCATTAAAACAGCTGAGAACACTGTGGTGTCTAAACCTGTAATGTAACAACTGTTGCCTTGATAACAAAGGGCCTTCTTTTTCCAGGCATTCTACAGCTCCTGCAACTATAAGCTTTCAAAATGTCCAAGACGAGTAATCACAGAAACAATTCAATGCTGTGCTATGTAATGTTATTTTTCTACTCTGACATCTGAAAATGTGAACAAACTTGCGTGCCTGAGCAACTGGTTGAATGTTAAAAAGGAAAAATAATGATGACAGTGGCCCTGACCAATGTTACAGACATGTCCAAAATACAGTGTTTTGTTTGTCTTAATTTTGATAATGGAATTTCTGAAATCCTCTGAAATTATTTCCAGTATATTGCGATTCAGACATTATTTTGTTTATAGATGATCTGGTTGATGTACAGTAGAAACGGTACATGGTTCCATGATTCATAATATACTGTAGTACTAAACACCATTCTGCATAATTACAAAACATGCAAAGACTCTGTTTTTTCTTTTTATGCATCATGTGTTTTATTCCTTTAGTGTGTTTTAGTAATAGGCCTAATGTTTGTTAAGGTCATTCAGGTTAAGAAAGTTGAACTGAGCAAGAGCTCGAGAGAGAGAAAAGCATTTACTTGACAGTGTTATTCACTGTAGGCTATTATTGGTGTCTACAGTTTGGTGCTCTTACATTTTTTTTTGTTGTTGTTTGTTTTGGTTTTTTTTTTGCATCATCGTCAGGCCATACTTATAGTTTTCTTCTTATAATACCCAAGTAGAATAGACTTTTTTGTGTTTGAATTTGTGTGTGTGCTTCTTACTGAGCAGGGTTTTATTAAATGACCCCCCTGGTTTGGCTGCTGATGGTCAAGTTCTCTAGCAAGATACATAGTTACAGATCAGGGCCCACACTTTATAACTGGGCTCAGTGAAGAATGAAAATAAGTCTTGAAGGCTCTTTTGGTCTCATGACTGTCCTTAATCAGATGCTGTACATCAAACCAAGTGATGCCCACTCACTATGCACTTATGGGCAATATTGCATCTCCATATTGCAAGCAACACTTGAAAGCATAAGTGAAAGTTTAGAAGGGAGCTACAGGACTGCAGACCATAAGCTATGAAGAAAAACTAAAGAGGGTAAATTTTTCACCTGAAGCAAAGGGAGACAGGAGCCTGACATGTTTTATATTATAATGGGTACAAGTAAGGTTGGTATAGGCTGATCACTTGCAGTAAGTGGCTCAATGAAGGCAAAGGGAAACTGAATAAAAGTCTACATATTAAGAAAATACAGAATAAATGATCTAGGTTACTTAAAATATCAACATAAATTTGGAAACTTTTATTAAATAGGAATGAACAGTATTTAGGGCTGAATGGTTTGTTCTCATTAAAATGCACAGAGTTGCTTGTATTACATGTGTGTATATGCTGCCAAACACAGTTACAAGCTGTATTATATGTGTAGCACTTTTTAAGTTGCAAAGATACCACACTTTAGTTATAAATTTGGAGTTTAATTGTATTGAGTGAAATGTCCATGAGCACACAATGAACTTACAGTGGGGATTTGAAGAAAATAACTAATGTTTTACCCACAAAATCAAATTATGTTCTAAGGCATTGTGCCTATACTATCCACCCACAGCTTTAGAAATGAAACAGAACTCACTGTAATTTTAAAAAATTAACATTCATCTTTTCATTTCTCCCCTGGGGGTGAAAGACAAGGGTTAGTGACCATTTTCTCAGTACTCTGCTGCATATCGATAACAATGTTTCCCAAAAGATCCAATCAGACAGAAATCAATGAAGCTCTTTCAGGCTTTCTTGCCTCTACTGTTGTTGATTTCTTTTGTTTGAGTAGGTGGTAATTCAAACGAAATTAGTCTCTGACTAATAATAATTCAGAAGCAGTATTTTTAAGAATAATCACTGAAATCTTAGAAATAAATACCTACTGCTCCACTAAGACAATGATTGATGAAATAAAGTCATCAAATGCTTACAAATGAAATGTTTTCTCCAAACAGTACGGTAAAAATGGATTAGAATAGCAGCAAATAAATGACAGTTTTACAGGTATCACTTTTCTCTTGTAAATGTTTTTTTATGTTACAAATACATAATAAAATATAAAATTGTGTGTAAGGCATGATGGCAACTAAGTTTCTATTCTTAATAAACTACATAAAATAAAATGCCCTCCTGATATTTAGAATATTCAAATGGTGGGCACACTGATAACATTGATGCAGCAGAAGAATCGTGTGTCAGTTTCCGTATGGAATGATGGGATTGCTTTGTCAGATGTACTTATTCTATTATGCTGTCAAAATTAACAAAAAAGAGAGTCTGACATGGCAGCTCATGTTCTTGGACAAGAGTGAGTCTGCAGTTTGAAGGAATGTTGAGGAAGAGATGGCAAAAAGAAATGATCTTGATAAGTGAACAGGAGCAAAGGAAAACCGGATGGAACTGAAGTACGGATTGGTATCACCAACAATAAAGTCAGACAGTGCACACTCCTTGATTGTTGACCATGGCCCTAACACCCAAGAAGTCAATTTATTAGCATAGATTACAAGCAGCAGCTCAAATATTTATACACCAGTGATGGCGGACTGATGTGCAGTGAATACAATGAACTTATAGTTCTTATCCTCGTTCTCTGTACGTTTAGCTTTCGTTTGCTCAGAGGTTGATGCGCTTGCTGCTTCCTGAGCAGCTCTTCTCTTCTCCACCCTAACGGCATTTTTTCGCATTAAAACTGATTAAGTCAGTGTTTGTGTTGCAATTACTTAGCAAGTTTTCGCTGGCACTTAAGGCTTCAGTCTGCCTCAACAATGATTTAAGAAATGAAGAGGTAGGGGAAGTGATGGCGGCTGCCCTGCTGGCCACAGCCGAGAGTTGATTCTGCAATAAAATAAAATAAAAATAAAAAGAGGTATAAAAATCATCACCCCGAAAGCAGACAGTAGACGTCATGTACTATATGTGTACCAAATTTCAGGTCAATAGGTGAAATGGTTTGCGAGCTACAGGCAATTTAAAATCCTGGACAGACAAACAAACAGCCACAGTAGCGTATTATAGAAGAAAATAAATAAATGCACTTGAATAAGAAAGGAGGAAATTGGACGTTCTGTGTTAGGTCACAATTTCTAATCTTGGAGCTTGTTTTGATAAAAAAGCAAAGAAAAAATCACTATCTGCTTGTAAGATCATAATCCTTTCATAAACACACAAGCTACTAGCATAATCTAGGCTTCCAGAAAAATAAAAAATAAATTGGATGCTCAATTGCTAGATTATTTGCCCTGTAAACTAGAAAAAGTAAGGATCAATTTGTTTCCCAGAACTAAATCAAAATTTCTTTCCAACCCAAGCTGTCTCATTCAGAACATACTCATCAACAGAAGCACTCCAAGTCTCAAACCAAATTATTAAAACATAAATATTAGATTTTCTTTTCTTTTGTTGTCTTTTCTTCTCAGCACTATGGTATTGTTTTGGATGTCTTCATTTTTCATTCGCAACTCTGAACTTTATCTGTCTTTTATTTTTCAAACTATACATTTTTCCTTTGTTATAGCTTTTAGAATTTCTTTTTTTAAACACATTTTCTTTTTCATTCTTCTATGCAGAGTCTGGTAGGTTTCACTTAGGAAAAATAAAAAAAACATTTGAACAAAGTAATAATTCATTGGAAACAATTTAGAACTGGATTGTAAGTGGGGAAAAATAATAATAATCAGTTCAAATGAATTAATAATCCATTACAATGAATCTGAATAATTCACTTGAATGGATTATTATTTCAGATATTTTTATTTTTTGCCTTGTGCCATGGCTTTGTAATTTTGGATTTTTCCTTCTTTGCTTTTTAGTTTTGAGCAATATTTTTACTCTGAATAGAAAGAAGTTTGCCACATTTTTACAGAGCAAACATTTCACAAAGATAGACTACACAAATACACATTCTTTTTATAGAATGGTAACTTTAGTATCTAGCACCAGCATACACATTCACGAAGTATGCAATATCACTATTTCCAATGTTCCTGATGATGATGTTATTGATACACACTGGTGGGACTGTTAAAGAGAAAAACCTAATGTAAAACACAATAAATTATCAAAGGAAAGTTAAAAACTAATAATGCCCTTCATGATGACAACAAAAAATGCAAAAAAATTCCATATTACAGCAGCAGAACAATTTTTTACTAGCTTTAGAGATTTTTCTCATGCACAGTCACACATAATTTATTTATTTTCAAATTGAGGCTGTTGAAAATGTGATTATTTTTGTAAATAATAATGGTTATACCATTTATAAAATGAATTATTATGTTTTAGATTTACTGAGATACGATTTTGTTTTTGTTATTGGTGCCGTCTCTTTGACTATGATAGCTATGAACACTAGGCCACACCCCTGGAAGCTGTGTCATGTGATGTCATCACTATATAAGTATGAGGCCACTCATCATCCTAGTACTGGGATTGACTGTATATCATTTGCAAATGTTTCTTAATAAGATGTTTCACATTTTGAACTAGCTACAGAGTTTCTGACAAGGTTTGGTTATTGTTTAAAATCCTAATGAATGGTTAGGACTAATTTATAGGATTTTGTCTTCGAGAAGGCTTCACCTCATTTCATCTTCCGACCTATATATTTATTTGCTCATATGTCCTCCTGTTTTCTTCCCTTAGGCAGAACAAAATACTAAAATCATTTAATTATGGGTCTCAAGATGGAAAGTCTTCGTGAGGCTACTCAAACCGTATGTGCAGAACAACAAGATTTAAACACCTACCATGACAATTTAAATTCCCCATTACCAATTACTTTTGGAAACCCCTGTAGAATTGACTAAGCAAATAAAGATATGTGATGTGACTTCAGGGGGACGTGGCCTAGCACCCCACAAACAAATTATATGTGGCCAAAAAATAGAAAATATTTCTACTGTTAGTAAAAAAATTCACAAAGTTCTGTATTTACAACAGGCAGCATTAACAGGATATAAACTAGAAAAAATTGAGCACATGAATGGCTAACCAGTATTCTCAGGAAAATGTAATTATGTTAAAACAGATGTTTTACCTGCCTCACACAACTCTTTGAACACAGAAACAATATAAACTAAAGATGATGCCCCTTTTTTGCTTTTTTTATTACTGTTATTTTGGCCATTTGGACTGAATGTGGTGGCTGCTATCTTCCAGTAGAGTCAGTCCTTTAAGTATAGGGCTCAAACCCGAGCGTAATTAAACTGTTTAATTATTCTGATGACTTTTCTTTTCCTGGTCTTGCACTGTATTTTTGAATTCAAAATTAATCTACTAAGTAAATGTGAAAACAACTCTAAATTAATGTTATGACAGTATAAATACAAAATTGTATTCTCTGTAATTGGCCTCTTATTATTTTGCTTTTATTGTTTTCCTAATTGTTTTAAATCCAGCAGTCGGTTGGCTCAGGTGTCTTCTACAGGCTCTGCATTTGAACTTGTGTCACCAAGTTAGAAGCACATTTTCCATTCAAGAGTTACTGCGACATAATAAGTAAAATGTGTTTCTTGAAGTAAACGTTTAACACAATTAAAAGTCCTAAGGAGTCAGATTATACAGTGCAGGGTTACTGGGAACCCTCTGACTAAGTGCAAAAATTGGCAAGCAAGAATTTTAATTAAATCAGCAGTTCCATAAGAGACATACATTACCCTCTCATAATGAGGCTGGTTGTAACAAAAGCCAAAATTCAGTGTGGTTGTTAATCCCTGACATACAGCAGAATTAAGTTAAGAATACCAGGTGTACAATGTACCTCTTAGAAAAAAGAACTACATTAATTCATTAACTGAGTAATTAATCAATTATTTAAGTTAACCGATCAAATAAACAAATTAATTAATTGAGTTATTGATTAATTGGTTAATACTTAGATGCACATTCATTTATTCATTCATTTTCCATCTACTTCAGGATTGAACAGGCACCTGTCTAATATCTTCTTATATAATACGCTACCGTGGCTGTCCGTTTGTCTGTCCAGAATTTTAAATCACCTGTAGCTCGCAAACCGTTTTACCCATTGACCTGAAATTTCGTACACATATACTATGTGACGTCTATTATCTGCTTTCGGGGTGGTGATTGACCTCCAAGGTTACTCCTCATTTTATTTTTATTTTATTTTATTGTAGAATCAACTCTCGGCAGTAGCCAGCATCTGCCTCATTCTCATTCCCTACCACCTTCACCATCACTTCCCCTACCTCTTCATACCTTAAATCATTCTTAAGGCAGATTGAAGACTTTAAGTGCCAGCTTACGAGAAAAATTAAAGAAAACGTACTATGTAATTGCAACACAAACACTGACTTAATTAGTTTTAACGCGAAAAGATGTCGATGAATGAAGAGAAGAAGCGAGACGCTAGGGTGGAGAAAAGAAGAGCTGCTCAGGAAGCAGCAGGTGCATCAACCTCTGAGCAAACAAATGCTAAATGTACAAAGAAAGGATATGAAAATTATGAATGCTCAAGTCAAGTGTATTCACTGCATATTATCGTGCAGTGCAATATTACTGGTAGATCATATATCGGAATAGGCAAGGTTGGTTGTGGAGGGCTGTGGTGGCTGCTGTTTTCGTTCCAAACCAATTCCTTAAGGAGCAACATTTTTATGGTCATTTTTTTATTTATCTCACTTGTTAAGATTCCCTACCTTTAATTGCTGATTTTAGTTTTAACTGCATTCATTGTTTTTAATTGTTCCTTACATGCAATTGCAGATGCAAATAACTAAGGAACTGGCAGTTCTCCATCTGACTTCTCCATCTTTCCATTTTCACCTGTGTGCATTCGTCAAGAGCAATCTGGTTTAATAAAATATTTGAAAGGAAACAGAACAGACAAAAGTGAAGGACTGAGAATTAACACCTCCGCTTCAAGGTTCAAATCATTTGGATGATATCTTTGGAAAGGGAAAAAAAAAATCTGTGATATAAGAATGACCAGACATTGAAGAATGACAACAATAACTAGCCATAAAATTAAAGAAGATCCATTATTTTCAAGAATTGGTTTCTTATTAAGCAATTGAGCTTGAACAAAAACCTGCAGCCACTACATTGACTTTGGTTACAAAACCAAAAACAGATTAGCAGAATATTAACAGCAAGTTTCTTGAGATATCTCAATATGTATAATATTGTTTAAAGATGAACCTGTTGGACTGAGTGGTGCAGTTACTTGATTTGTCTGCTTTCTGATGTGATAAGAGCAAAAGTGAAGCCAATAACTTGCAGCACAATGCTTTTATACCATATGTAATATTCAGAACTATGTTGTATTGCTTCAAACTTTCCTTTTAGCAATATTCAGTATTTTACACTTAATACAAAGTTCAATATTAAAAAAACACTGTTGCTTCAATACAGTTTTAAATTTAACTAGCCAACCTGTGGCGTACCATACGCGGCATAATCAGGCCGGTTTTTTAATGATTTTTAAGCACAGGGAGAAAATTAACATTTGAAAAATCGGTAATGTAATAAATCAGCAAGAAAAGCAACATTGTAACAATGCACGGAACGAACCAACACACAATCGTCCGTGACTGAATTTCTCGTTCAGTATGCACTGCCTGCTCATGTGCCCACCTCCAACTCGGCACTTGAATCATTGTCGTCTTTGCACAGTCCAGATGCACCTGTGACTCACGTAGACTTTTCATTGCTCTGTGCGGTTGTGGCTGCTTTTTTCTATATAATCCACCAAGACACCTGACCAAGGTAGTAACGAGGTGGGGCTTCGTTGTTCCTTTCGCATGGTTTTTCATGGTGGATGCAGTCGGGTGTCGAAACCGAAAAGAATAATGAAAAGTCAATGTGGCTCAGACGTGCATGTGGACTCCTAGCACAGACGAAAGGGACTAACTGGGTGGTCGATGAGTTTTTGCATCCGGGCACATGGGCAGGCAGTGTGAATGCCTAGAGAGCGAGGGTAGACGCGGGCTGGTGAAAAAGGAGTGTTGGTGGGCAGGGAAACGTCTTTCGTGTTCCTGCAGGAGCATCTAAGAAGACGCATGTTTGTCAAGGATGCGAATTTCTGTATGTAGCGTGTAAAACAGTTTGCTATGGTGCACGCGGTCGTGCGTCGTAACTGAAAACTCGATTTTTAAAGACTACTTACTTCATTGTGTTTTAACCTCAGGTGTAAAGGATCGTTTTAAGGATCCCATGGGATACCCCTCGCAAACCGTTTTACACACTGCATATGGCGATTCACCTCCGCGAGAAACATGCCTCTATGAACAGTCAACGTGGCTCGGAAGTGCAGGTGGCCTCTACGACAGACGAATATAAATGATGCCAGTTTTTCTGTGTCTTCGCGTCCGAGTTGGTGGGCGCGGCTCTGCGAGTTGTCGTCGTATCCAATGGTCTTGGAGTTGGTGGGCGTGGCTCCTTCCTGCGTGCGCCATAGGTGTCTTACTTGTCAGCGGCTTAGTGAATCCACACCCCTTCCGGCGTGCTTTCCATGGGTGTCTTGCCAGGTGTCTTACATGTCGGCGGCTTAGTGAATCCACGCCCCTTCCGGCATGCTTTCCATGGATGTCTTGCCTTAGTAAATTATATATATAGATACTTCCATTTGCTGGATTTTTTTTCAAATTTATCCCAGAATATGCTGATTTTAAAATGTAAGGCAAGCAAATCTTTAATTACTTATTTTCAGATTTTCCCATTCGCTTCCACAGTGCAAGCAAATTAAATTTGTGTTTACCATTTTTGAGTCACTGTTCCTTGTCACAGGAGAGAAAGCCAGGTACAGGGCCTAAAACAGAGCCATGCACCGCTTGACAGTCACTTGCTGCTTTTGTTTGATTTCTTTCAATGTAGCAGAGCGGCTCTCAACAAGTATCTGAGGAGAATGTTAGCCTCTAAATAGAAAAGTAAGATGTTTTCACATTACGCAATTAATAACATAAAGAAGGACTGACTCTATTGTTTGTAAACATCATGTAAATTCACATAAAATAATAAAACATAAGAAATATGCTTTTTAATGCTCATCCCAAAGGCAGAGAAAAGTATAGCTAGTTTGACCTTGGAAACTAAAAGCAGTCTGTGACACACACTTCAATAACTGCTGCACAATGACCATTTTTGTATTAGAACGTGAAAATAATTACTAAGCTATCAAAAGGTTGCTTAGAGAAATAAATTAGTTACTGCTTAAAATTGCTCCCTGTCAAGGGCACTAAGTTTTCCTGAATGTTTCACATGTTTAAATACAATATTGGCAGTAATGATGAAAAGAAAAAGGAAGAAAGAAATTATTGCAGTGTGAATATCCCTATGCAGTAATTGTAAATATCACTTCAGGAAGCTATGTAAGGGGTGTCTGATGGGAAGTGAGCCCACCTATGGAGGAGTAACGTCAAGTACGTGAAATTTGTTTTTTTATGTAGATTTACCCTTGCTTGTAATTCCCTCTAAAATTCAGCTGTTTCCCCTGCCTGAAATTCCTGAAAAATGTCCCAAAGCATTATCCTTTAGAGTCCTCTTTAATCATGACAATGCTCCACCACAGAGAGTGAATGGGAGAGTGGAAACACTGCAAGAATGCAACTTTGTTCTGTTGCCCCGTCCTCCTTATTTACCAGATTTGGTGCCTTCTGACTTCTTTCTCTTTTCTGCAGTGAAAAAACCTACAGCCACTACATTGACTTTGGTTACCCCCGGCAAACAGCAAATGATTTGGTTGTCATTTTGACACAGATGATGCTGTCATTGATGAGGTGGTACAGTGGTGTAACTCACAAGAAGTTTCACTTTTTTTCCAAGAGGAAATATGGAAGTTAGAACACCGGAGGTAGAAGTGTGTTCATATTGAAAAATCTAAAAAGGCATTGTGCTGCACCACTTCCTTTTCAGGAAGGCTTACTTCGCATCAGACACTCCTCATAGTGGCAAACCATGCTGTGAATATAATTGATGTCGACATGATGATTACACTTTACTTACATCATTGCTGAACTTTTAAAAATCAGAAACCTGTATGCCTCTTCTGCTTGCATTTGATGGAGCCACAAATTGGGTACATAGTGGACTCACATCATTCACCATACTGTGTAAATGCCAAGGAAGAGTTGGGGCAACAAATTTTCTTGGAAATTAGTCAAATTCAAAACACGAAACACACATTTCTCATCTTTCTGTGGTTCCGTGTTATATTTGAAAACTTTTTGTTGCCTTGGTCTATAATGATTTTTAACCAGTACTCTTGTACCAGTTTGATATAAGGAGTGTGGAGTACATTCATAAAATAAATCAAAGGTTTCTTTTCTATTCTACAGTGATATTCTTTTCAGTACAACTGGTCCAGGGGCGTTCCAAAGCTCAAATTCCACTTTGAAATAAGGCTTCATCTTGGTCTCAAAATCAATTATTCATAGCTTACACCACCAGATGCTCTCCACAATATTTTTGTCCTTTAAGATTCCTCTGCTTTTTTTTTTGGAACAAATCACTGGGGGGAAGTGAAAGAGTGCACTGCATTGTAATTTGCTACTTCTTAATCCTTCCTCTTCAACTCCCCTGTTGGCATAACACACTATTAAGTGAATTGAGACCACACAATATGGAGTAGGGTTACAAGAAGACTGACATTATATGTGCACACAATTCATACTAATATCTGATTTCTTGGACTGTCCAACTGAGCACATTTGAAATTGCTCTCATGCAATTCCAATAGTCAGTTGGCAAAAAATTAATTTTATTTTCTAGTATTCTTAATTCAGCCTGAGTCAGATATAGGCTGAATCAACCATAACCTCATCTGACCTTGACAATTTTCCCAGTATATTAAGTCTTTACCTGATAATTTTAGCGACTTTGTAACGTGTAGCTAATGTGCAGTGCTGCTCCGTTATAATCTTATCTTTTCTGTTTAGTCAGAGGTTGGTTTAAAAATGTATTTAAAGTATTTAAGTTATTTTGGCATCTTTCTTGGCGTCATTTTGTTTTTCACAGGAGCCGTGATGTAGTGAGCTGTTGCTAGGGGTGTGGTTTCAGAGGTCATGACCTATGACTCGCAGGGACACGGTTTTAAGGTTGACACAATTCACTTCCTGGTATCTTAGATTTCAGATACACTCTCTCAAAATGTAGTGTGCGATAAATTTTGGTTAGCACTTCCTGGTATTAGAACTTTAGCTTTGTCTTTTGACTTTGATTTAGGATTTTGTTTTTATTTGTTTTGACTTTCTGGTTTTCACACTTGCCTGTTTTCGTTTGACCACATTTCATCTTCTAATCCCTTGATGTAAAAGCCTACCATCTCTGTCTATGATAGTATAACCCCTGGTCAGTAACCCCTGGATGTAACAGGATGCTACTGTATATATGGAGTTGAACACTGGAGAAACTCTCTTATTATAAAGCAACTTCAAAGTGTGATTTTGATTAAAATTAATAGTTGGATCTGTGAATAAGCGCTTGAAAATTTTTGTCACAAAACTTATGCAAAAAGTCCTTAAGAGGATGTCAGTGGTCACATGTTGTGCTGATAGTGTGTAAAGCTACATTCACACTACTATGTTTTCATTTTAAAATTCTTTTTTTTAATGGAAATGATCAACATCCACAATTGCATTTTTACATTATTTATGAAAGTATTTTCATCCATAATCAAATGATCGAAAACACATATCACATATTCATCCACCTGGACTAGGCATGCATGTCTTTAGCTGGGCATATGCTGTGCAATTTTAAGCTCAACTTGCAGTTGCACACTGATTTGCTCGAATTTCAGTTTCATCAACTTCATTTCACTTCATCATCATTTTACATGCAGTATGAGAGTAGTTGTGACACCTGATTGTATCTAATGATTGGACTGGCACAAAATCGGAAGAATTTCTGCCATATCAGAAATTTCTCTCGGCTGTCTTGCGTCTCTGTCTTTATGTGTGAGCAGGCAACAAGCTGATATTCCGGTGTTGCCATAAAATTTCCTGAAACTCATTCTGCAGCACCATGGAAAGCAACTCTTCTATGCCTGTTATGTTGGAATAAGTTTTTCTTCCATGATGGGTGGCCAGTCAGGGAATGGGATGTTGTAATGAGCAGTATCCAATCAAGGAAGAGTCAAATAATAAGCATGAGTCAACCAGCACTTTACACTTAAATTGCATGCAAGCAGTTAACACAGCTGTCCCTCATCAGAGCTCCATGAGTCATTTGGCACAACTGCATTTACTGAGGAGGCGTCTAAGAGCGAGAAAGCAAAAGAACAAATCAAATGTAAGATGGAAAAGGAGTGGATGTAGAATCAAGGATGAGAGAAAAGAAATATGTCAGAATCAAGAGTGGGATGGATGCAGAGGAAAGAAGGTGGTGAGGTCAGGGAAGAAACCCCATGTGTAGCAAGAGGAGTGTCACTGTGAAGATAGGGTCACTCCTGCTGAGCATCTATGAGAAGAGCAGAATTGGCCCATCGCTCCAGTGAATTGTTCTACAGACTGGGAAGGATGGTCAGGGGACAATAGAGAAGGGCCTAGAGGTCGACGAATATGTCTAGGAATCGCATTTGAGAAAAGGAGCTGAAGGTGGTTCACCATGATTACTGCTGTTTTCATTGGCTGAACTAACCAGATGGGTATGCAGAGGAGACAGGTTCGAGATAAGGACACACTGGGACTCAAGTTCTAGAATAGTCAATCCTGACTGTGTTTTTATTTTTGATTTTAACCTATTGTCTTTATTCATTTATGGATTTTAACCTTCACCATGATACTGTTTTTATTATGGATTATTTATTATTTGGTTGGAGATACTGTACTTTATTTTATTTTTTGTACACTGCCTTGTTTGTTTGGAATAAATGCACAATTGTTACTGTGTGTCCTCACTGCACTAGTCTGTCCCAGGTATGTCTATTAATGTCCCGAGATTCAAGAAGATACCCAGGGTGAAGGCAACCCTGGAATTCACAGGTCTGAGTCTTACTGTAAATAGCAAGTCAGTTAAAATTAAGGCAAAAGACATTAATTAGTAGCAAAAATTGGTTACTATTTTAAACAATTGTTACAATTAACACCTCTCACTCATAGCATTCAGAGTTGTTCATCCATGCACTATAACCTAAAATTCTCCACTAGTAATTTTACCTATATGTCAACAGTGTTGCCCAGCTTCTTGTGCTAGAAGTACAAAATCAATAATTAGTTATAAATTTCCTAAGTTTAAGTTTACAAGTGATTAATAGGACTTGACAAAGCTGTATATGAGCCTGGTACTAAACCACTGCATATATTAGCCAACTGTTCAACATCCACCATTTTGTCCTTTGCACCACGGCAGCTTCCTCTCCCTACCAACCTTCGATCCCTGAAGGCAAAATTAATTCACTAGTAATTATTTTCTGACAAGCCAGTGATTTTCTGCCTATCAGGAGAAATGTCCACCAGAAGCCGTCTTCCCACCGAGGTCCCAGGAGTCTACGAACGAGAGGTAGTTAGACTGGTCATAAACTTGCCTAGCCTCGGTTCGGCTTGTGAAATACTATTCAATACTGAGTTTTTAAGACTGGATTTGAAATACTCTGCAAAATGCATATAGGAATATTACAGTTTCAAATGTTGCTCTCTCATTATAAAATTAACAAAACAGGATGCAGGGAAAAAGAGGACTTGTGTTCCATTATGGTATTTAAAGAGTTACTCTACAGAATGACCAAAGGAGCAGAATGTGGTGCAACACAAGTCAGACATTGCTCTCGGGGGAAAGAACACATTTCTCAGAGACTGAAGCTTGGATATCATAACCTCTGTACAATGTTCAGATTTACTCTGATTGTCTCCAGCATTAATTTAAGGCACAGTGACAACTTTAAATAAACTTTGCAAAGGGATTGAAAAAGAATGACAGAGAAATATTTTGCTTGTAGGCTGATTGTGTCAACTAACTGAATGCACAGGGAAGAAGTGAAAGCAAGATGGATGTGGGTCTAATAAGCCTGGGCATATTTTGTCCATGCTGTTTTCTTTTCTGACTTTTTTGTTTATTAACATTGTTCAGTAAATGTGATCGAGCTGCACATTTCACTTGGAAAAAGACCAGAAAGTAACAGGGTGCAGATCTTATAATCAGTTACAGTAGATTCATATGTTTATAAGATAACATCAAATTCATCAAATATGATTTTATACTAATTCTTTACATACATTTTTGAAATTTGATTGTAGTCAATGATCCCGGGCATACTTTCCTGCAATTAAAATTAAACTTGGTAATGAAGACACATACACTATTTTACATAAAAATTTTACATTATAATTGTTAATTGTTTAGTTAATACATTTTAACATTATTTTGGTGATGCCACCTTGATGCCATTTTGCATTGAAAACCTTTATGTGATTGCTGCCATTTTGTATTATTTTGTAACATTTGCAGCCATATTGTTTTTGGTTATGTGAAACAGAGGTTATCTTGTCCCAAGGTCAGAGATCATCTATAATGGTGCTGCACATGTCCAGATAGCATCACTTTGAGACAATCAACTTGTAACGCTAGGATTTTTATGTTCCAATTTGGCTTTTTTGGTGGAAAACAAGTCTGGTTTTGCGGTTTTTGTTTTTATTTAAGCTGTCAGGTAGATGTCTATCTTTTGACCATGGATCCTGGCTTCTACTTTGTTCTTTCATTCCTAGTATTTTTTCTCGTGTCACTTACCAATCTGGGGTGACCTTAATGTCTATAAACGGTCCTAATGGTTCAAATGAAACTATGAACTGGACAATGAATTGGATTTAAAGTTAAATTATCCATCCATTATCCAACCCACTGTATCCTAACTACAGGGTCACGGGGATCTACTGGAGCCAATCCCAGCCAACACAGGGTGCAAGGCAGGAAACAAACCCCAGGCAGGGCACCAGCCCACCACAGGATGCGCGCACACACACACCAAGCACACACTAGGGACAATTTAAAATCTAAAGTTAAATTAAAATTTTGAAAACAAAATAATACTTAAACTAGTGTGGAGACTAGAATCAGTGCTCCACAAGCCTTTATTTGGCTGTCATACAGAATTAAAGCACTAAATTGCTTATGGATAAATGTATATAGACGTTCATTTTCAAAATCATAGCTATTTCCGGCAATTATTTTTGCAGGCTACTGACATCTGTAAGTTGGTATTTCAATTAACAATAAATAAAATATAATTTCAGTGTAATAGTCATCCAGATGTTATTTTATCATCATCTGTCTCTGTGTATGACTCTTCACTAGACATTCGTATACTCTTTTTTGCCTCTTACCGTCCAGGCGTCCCATTATTATTTGAACCTATTTATCCACTTCCTAGTTGCATGGCATAATCAATCTTTGCATGCAGTGCCAGTCCATTGCAAGGCATACTTCCAGTATGCATACTTCCATAATCCATCATACAGGGTCTATTTACAGTTGACAAATCAATCTACATGCACATCTATGGGATGAGAGAACAGCCAAAGGCTGAATGTGCAAAGTCCACACAGACTGTGTCAGAGATAAGATTTTAGCGTGGAATTCTGGGGCTGTGCTGTGCCAGTGGTAAACAGTGTGGTAGCACAAAAGAAACAACTTTCTAACTGAAGAATTCACATTTAAATATCCTTACTCCTTTAAATAAATGAAAGAAAACATACTGAGACAATCTCAGTTAACTGTTGCAGCTTTATTTGTTGGAAGGGAAGAAATGTCTTGAAGCAAAGACAGATGCTACCCAAAGGGAAAGAATATTTGCAGGACACTGAGCTGAGAGATGTTGGCAGGGTGAATACTCCATGATAGTGTAAGTGAAGTGAGTGCCTTGGAATCTGATTGGAGAGGAGTGAGAGTGGCTGTTGTGGCAATTGTTCCAGTGTAGGCTCATTAATAACAAAATATTGTTATTTATGTTGTTGGTATAACTTCTGCAACCACATCAGAGAGCGGATCAGCGAGCGGAAGCAGAGAGCTGCGGCGTCTCCCACAGGCACGTAGCCCTTTGCAAGCACCCGAGCAAGTTCACCAGAGGTAAAGCCGGCAGCTGACCAGTAGAAATAACCGGCAGTGAGAAATTAAAGTCGATCGCTCAGCGGGTGGTGGAAACTTAAAGCCGATGGTCTCGTAGCGATTTAGCTGAACACGGAAAGCGCCGAAGCACCTATAAAAACGGCAAACCAAGAATTATTACAAGAACAAGAAAATATGAACACATAACTCCAGTTCTTAAATCCTTACACTGGCTCCCGGTTAAGTTTAGGGCAGATTTCAAAATCCTTCTTTTAACATATAAAGCATTAAATGGCCAAGGTCCGGCTTACTTGTCTGAACTTATCATGACTTACAAACCTGAGCGCACATTAAGATCTCTTGATGCCGGTCTGCTTATGATTCCAAGGATTAATAAAATAACAGTGGGAGGTCGAGCCTTTAGTTACAGGGCCCCTAAATTGTGTAATGGTCTTCCTGCTTCTATAAGAGATGCCCCCTCGGTCTCAGCCTTTAAATCTCGGCTGAAGACTCACTACTTCAGTTTAGCATATTCTGACTAGAGCTGCTGATTAACTGTACAGACTGCATCTCTGTTGTTAGTCATTAGCACTAAAACATAAGTAACATGATTTTTATAATTTGTTACTAACCCTCACCTATTCTGTTTCTGTTCTCGGTACTCAAATGTGGCAATTGGTGCCACGACCCACCTGCCAAGTTGTTGCCTGCCTATGGTAAAGTCATCCCTGATGGAGGATCACAGGAATCATGGGAAAAAGGGGTCCTTTCATTGGATTGGCTGGCCGAGCAATGTTTCAGCCGCGGAATGGCCAAATGGGGAGGCAGCTTGATGGATGAGGTCTCCAGGACTCTAAAAATATCCAAATCTTATTATGGGATATCATCTACAGATAAATTCTGCTCCGTGCTTCTAAAATTTGTATTATTATGCTGTATTAAGGATTTGTTCTGTTCTGTGTATTGTATTGTATTGACCCCCTTCTTTTGACACCCACTGCACGCCCAACCTACCTGGAAAGGGGTCTCTCTTTGAACTGCCTTCCCAAGGTTTCTTCCATCTTTCCCTACAAGGTTTTTTTGGGAGTTTTTCCTTGTCTTCTCAGAGAGTCAAGGCTGGGGGGCTGTCAAGAGGCAGGGCCTGTTAAAGCCCATTGCGGCACTTCCTGTGTGATTTTGGGCTATACAAAAATAAACTGTATTGTATTGTATTGTATTGTATTGTATTGTATTACAGTTAAATAAGGAGGTTCAGAAAATATGAATATATACTCTATAGGAGATTTATACTACATTTTGGGTAAACTTTAACTCTTACAGATTCATGTGAATTGGAATATAAGTCCAACTTTCCAACTCTAGACATCACTATGTAGAAAATAAAAAGGTACTGTGAGATTTTAATGCATTGAATGATTACATTCATAATTCTTAATGTCAAGTCAAGCCAAGTCAAATTTACATTGAAATTCATACTTCCTTGTCTCCTCAAAACAGTTTACAATACAATTAAATACAATTAAAAAATATATTTATACATAAATAAATAGAGATTAAATACATTTCTCCTTTTGTCAGTTCCGTTTTGAACCCTGCCTGTGAAGGCGTCATTTCCTTTGCTTGTGCTACAGTATATGGGAGACCCCCCCCAAACCATTGCTGGTGTTTGTGTTCTTATTTTACTATATATATATACTAGCAGACCTCGTGCGCTTCGCTGCAGTTGCTGTAGTTGGAATAATTATGTATGTACATGCGACTTACAGAGCTTCTTTATATACAACATTTTTGGTCTGACCTCCTGGAGCCAAAATATATACATTTTCTCTATGACTAATTCGTGAACATGCTACATAAAAATAGAAATGGGAAAAACGGCAACACCGCCAGGAACAACAGTAAATGAGATAAAGTAAAAGTCTACCAAACATTAAATGAGATAAAGTAAAAAAGGGCAACACCGCCGGGAACAGCAGTAAAAAACAACAGTAAATGAGATAAAGTAAAAGTCTACTAAACACTAAAGTACAAAAACGAAGTAGAAAGTAACAGTAAATCGCAACACCGCTGGGAACACCGGCACACCGCGTCTACTAAACGCTAAGAAACACTAAAGAAAAAAATACTATTCAGTAAGTACTGCGTCTAGTAAACAGTAAATCAGTAAAGGAGAGAGGACTAAACACTAAGGAAAAAGAACGACAAGACCGTGTCAGCTGCGGAGCTCAGCTCAGAACGAAATGAAGTGAATGAAATGAGGTGAATAGGAGGGGAGATGATCACGTGACTCCCCCACCCGCCTTAACTCTCCATCCCTCCACAAACACACAAACACAGTCTCTCGGATCCCAACTCTCCTTTATATAAATCAGTAAAAGAGAGAGGACTAAACACTAAGGAAAAAGTACGGCAAGACCGCGATTGAAAATGAAATGAATGAAATGGCGTGAATGGGAGGGGAGATGATCACATATATATATATATATATGTATTATATATATATATATATATATATACAGTGGTGTGAAAAACTATTTGCCCCCTTCCTGATTTCTTATTCTTTTGCAAGTTTGTCACACAAAATGTTTCTGATCATCAAACACATTTAACCATTAGTCAAATATAACACAAGTAAACACAAAATGCAGTTTTTAAATGATGGTTTTTATTATTTAGGGAGAAAAAAAAATCCAAACCTACATGACCCTGTGTGAAAAAGTAATTGCCCCCTGAACCTAATAACTGGTTGGGCCACCCTTAGCAGCAATAACTGCAATCAAGCGTTTGCGATAACTTGCAATGAGTCTTTTACAGCACTCTGGAGGAATTTTGGCCCACTCATCTTTGCAGAATTGTTGTAATTCAGCTTTATTTGAGGGTTTTCTAGCATGAACCGCCTTTTTAAGGTCATGCCATAGCATCTCAATTGGATTCAGGTCAGGACTTTGACTAGGCCACTCCAAAGTCTTCATTTTGTTTTTCTTCAGCCATTCAGAGGTGGATTTGCTAGTGTGTTTTGGGTCATTGTCCTGTTGCAGCACCCAAGATCGCTTCAGCTTGAGTTGACGAACAGATGGCCGGACATTCTCTTCAGGATTTTTTGGTAGACAGTAGAATTCATGGTTCCATCTATCACAGCAAGCCTTCCAGGTCCTGAAGCAGCAAAACAACCCCAGACCATCACACTACCACCACCATATTTTACTATTGGTATGATGTTCTTTTTCTGAAATGCTGTGTTCCTTTTACGCCAGATGTAACGGGACATTTGCCTTCCAAAAAGTTCAACTTTTGTCTCATCAGTCCACAAGGTATTTTCCCAAAAGTCTTGGCAATCATTGAGATGTTTCTTAGCAAAATTGAGACGAGCCCTAATGTTCTTTTTGCTTAACAGTGGTTTG
>JANRMT010062813.1:90119169-90147508 GCA_026402145.1 Polypterus bichir lapradei
ATATATATATATATATATATATATATATATATATATATATATAATTTGTACATGTATTTATTTAAAAAGCTTCAGTAAAAAGACAAATATCCTGCTGGGGAAAAAATAAAGCTCTACCTATAAAAAGTACCACCCTATTCGTTATGTGCAATATAAAAATAAAATATGGTGTCTCACATATGCGCCAGAGGATCATTTTACTAAAGTAAGTAATACCACCCCGGGACGAGAGGGTGAGCTGACGCTAAAAGTCAGCCACAAGAAGCCACCCCTTGATGGCACCCAGATGAAAGAAGCCCCATCCCTTCTGATCTGCACCATATAAAAGGACACTGCTTCTGGAAGATGACGTCTACCCAAGCCAGAAACTCTAAGCATCCAATTGAAATAACTTATTATTGACAAAAAAATTCACATTGAAATGCTTGAGTTTTGTTCTTTTTGCTTGACTTTTGTTGACATTAAACAGTTTCTTTGCCCAGTTGGCACCTCAAGCAGTCTGCATTTGTCCTGCACCATCATTTCACCCTGTTAGAATGTATGTTACATTTTAATACACACAACTTGTTATGTTGCAATATTTTAATTCTTATGATTGACTGTTCAGCAATCTTACAACTTGTGATTAGAAGCCTATTGGTGAACGTAGTGGTGCAAGTGCCAATGGTCCTGTGCTGTTTGACAGAATGGAGGAGTGAGACAAGTGCCTGTGCAGGAAGAGTAAGGTCTTTAATTATAGTATTTGCTTTTCTAAGGCAGCAAGTTTTTTACAAGTGGTAATAATCTGAGCTTCCCTCTGCAGTGCTCTACAATATTGAGAATGTGAGGATGGAGAAGTACATGAAATTAAGTGTGCACTTAGTCATGATCATATTTGAATACACAATCATTTAGTTGATGAGAGCCTTTTAGATCTTTTGCTTGTGCAGCTTATTTTGAATCAGTTTCCAATTCTACATTTGCCTCATTGTGTGACCTTCAGCAACATAACAATGAAACAAAAAATATATAGTGTAAGAGTACTAGTGTGGAGAAGCATTGGTCAAAGAGGTATGTCAGGTACATGAAACAGAAACCTTTATAGTTCTGATGTAAAGGCTTTCAGTTTCTAATATCTTCTGAGTGTAGTAGTTATTCTTGGACACCCGGTTATCGTCCTGTCTGAATCAATGTCCAATCTAAAACATTGTATTTGAAAATAATGTGATAATTGACCATAAAATGCTAACGCAGTTCTAAATACCTGTGAGTCACTGCCTTCCACTTTTCCCAGGCTACAATATGAAATGGGCTCTAGCATGTCTTCTGTATACTCCTCCACTCCCTCCTCCAAGCCTGATGGCAGATTGGCCCAGTAATGGGCCTTTTGACTCATTACTTCCTTAATGGCCTTCACTGGAGCCAAGAACTTTGCTGCAATGGCCTGGTAAGGTTAGATTACTTGTACAACTATACTTATTTAATGGGGCGTACGATTAAAAATGACACTCTCCAGAGTCCAATTATAAAAGTAAACAGGCAGAACTCTCTACTGATATTTATTAATTTACCAGATGTCTGAATAAAAGATTTAAGTCAATCTGTTGAAATTTAAACAGCTAGCCTCTCTAAATAAATGACCAGGAACTCTGTGAGGTTCAATTCTAACCAATTGCTCCTCTTTGTGGATGTGCTTGGAGATAAGTTAAATTTAACCTGACACACAGCAAAACAGCGTAAATCATTTAAGCTCATCTGCATTTCTGACAAGTCCTGAAAAGCAGATGACTAATATCAGATTCAAAATTACATGGCAGAATTTAAAAATAGTACACCAGCTAATTAATGGTAACGAGGGTCACCTAGATACGAAGCAATTCATGTTGAAACATTCACTTTGATCAGTATTAAAATTAAAACCATCTAAGAGATGTGAGTGAGACAGCATCCATCTCAAATGATCAGTAAATATAAAAATGAGGAATGAGTATGAACCCTAGGTGATGGAAAATATCAATTGGTATCCATGTGGACTAATTTTTCTTGACATTCTCTCCCCTCGGATCAAAGCTCAGAAAAAGAGAAAACAAAGTTAAAATTGAACGTTCCAGTTTGCTGAGAAATGTGAAAACTTGTGTAACAGGTCTTGTCCAAGGTGATATATACTGCACAGTGAATGCAATGTAAAAACCAGAAATAGAGGAAGGAGAAGTGAGCTAGACATAATAAATCTGTCATATGTAAGGAATGGAATATTTACAACAGTCTATTATATGATTAAGAATTTAACTCTAGACAAGGTGTTAAACATTACCATTCTGTGGTGTGCTGGGCTGGTAACATCAGTTCAAGAGAGGCCCATCGAATCAAGAAGCTAATTAAATGGGCAAGCTCGGTTATGGGATGCACTCTGGATCTCCTGGAGGTAACAGCAAAGGAGAGAATTAAAGCAAAACAGAGTGCCATTATGAACAATGCTGCTCCTCCCCTCTCTAGCACACTAGCACTGAGGAATTTCAGACAACGAATTATTCATCAGAAGTGTGTCAAGAAGCACTACTGAGGCTACTTTAAACCAACAGCAAACATTTGCATAATGCCTCACTGTGACTGGGACTGCCAAGTCAGAAGTTTTCTTTTCTTTCTTTTTAAAATTTTCTTCCTTTTTTAGTTATTCTGGTGTGTGTTCAGACCATATCCTCCTGTTTTCCTCTCTTCCTGCAGAACAACTGAAGAATCCACATAATAGCATCACTTCCGGTTCCAACCCTCAAAATCCCACCTCTTCACGATGTCACTTCCACTTCCAGAATGACTTTCACCCCTGACATCACTTGCTGCAACCTACTATATATACCGCCTCCATTTCTCTTTGTTTCACTTCTGTTTTTTCTGTTGCTTGTGCTACAGTATATGGGAGATCCCATATATATATATATATATATATATATATATATATATATATATATATATATTTGTACATGTATTTATTTAAAAAGCTTCTGTAAAAAGACAAATTAAGTTCTACCTACAAAGAGCACCACCCTATTCAACAGTTATAAAACAGCATTTTGCAAAACCATCAAAATATTTTATGGGTGGGTGTATCACATCAAAAAAATGTGCTTTTGGCCACTCACAAAAAACAACAAAATATATAGACTATCCCATTGCCATTCTTTCAGCTAGTAAAAGTGAGCAGTTGAAAAAAGTCCATCTGTACCTTTTGAAAGCATGGCTGGAAATCAAATTAAATTTTGCCTTCTACACAGTAGTCTCCCACATGCATTGCAAAGTCTTTTTAGCAGTAAAAGAGGTAGAAATGTGTAGAGTTACACTGCTAGCCTGTAGTTTAACCGAGGCATGCTTTAAAGTATTTAGTTGTTCATTTTTAAATCAACAGATATAACAGCTATATTAATATTAGTCTATGGGCTACCAGATAACTGAATAAAATTAAGCATGATTTTTATTGTTTAGGCCTCTGATTAATGTAGACTTTAGTAATATTTTGGCTTTTAAGAATGTTCAAGTGCTATAATGAATTCCAGCATGTTCAAATGTTTGTTGCTGGAACTCAGTTATATAGACAGGAAAGAGCACAAAGTAAAAATGAATAAGACAGCATTGTGGAGATGAAAAAAATAAAAGACTGATAAAATTCACCTTGTGATTATGTTACAGAAAAGTGAAAGGTGTGTATGAAATCACATTGGTGATCCGAAAACCCATTTAAAAGCACGCTCTCTAGCTGTGAATGGCTCTTTTCTTAGAGTAAAAGTGCTGACAATAGACTTGGATTCAGAGACTGGTTTTATTGGATTTTAGGCACCTGTGAAAAGAAGCACTTGGTGTAAAGTTAATATGAGGAGAAAACGCAATATGATCTTGACTTTTATGTCGATCTTTTATATAGAATTGCCATTAAAATATTGTATTAAGAAGGGTATGCTAGTAAAAACTTGTTTCTGTGGATAGATGTTTCACAGCGGTGCAAATCATTTGTGAAAGATCTCATTCAGTAATATCCTAAATGTTTCTGAGCATGAAGAGACTATGCTGGATAAATATTTGTCCTATTAGGATTGTCATGCATGTTGGAAGCAAAGGTGTAGCAGAAGTGTGGGCCAATGTATAAGACGAAATATAAGCAATTCATCCAAGCAGCACTTGAAAACAGTACTGCTTCCAGTTTATTAGTTCTCTCTTGAGGCATATTGATTTAGTTACTAAAAAAATGACAGCTGCCACCTTCCATATTGCTATGCCTCGGGGTCTTCAGACATACATATTTAAAAGATTGCACTGAAGGGAATGACAAAGAAAACTCAATGAAAGTAACAGAGGAGTAGAATTCTGTAGTGTAAAGGTTTGGTCTGAGCACAAATGTAATATCACTTTAGAACTAATCAATATCCTTTTGAAAACGATGACAAGTGAACAAATGTTTGCTTGCAATTCTGGATAGAGTGCCACAGTCTGTGCAAAATAACAACACAATGTGAAGGTTAAAGTGTACGTGTCTAAGTTGTCCTTGTATACAAACCCCTTGTTTGCAAGTATCATTTAACTATAATATATATATATATATATATATATATATAATAAATATTGGCACACATGTGCATCTTGGAACCATTTTCCTGGCTCTGATGAGGTTAGCAATACCACCCTGGAAAAGAAAGGGCACTGACACTAACCTTCACTTCTCCATCCTCTTCAGCAGCCAAAAAAAAGTGCCTGTGCTTTTGACCACACCCACTGCTCAAGAAACTCCTCCTCTTCCAGTCCCGAGAATATAAAGGAAGGTGGTTTTCCAGGAAGGTGGTGTTAGATGCCAAACTAACCATTCCAGAGGACAGAGCTTTGCTGCCAGAGAAATTAACTCTTTATTGCTTTTTTATGTGAGCCGTTTGAGGCTGTCTTTTCAGTTTTCTGACGGGGCTTGCAGGGTGGTACTTCAGCCTTTCTTGGCTTCTCTGCCTGTCCAATCACTTCTTTTATATATATATATATACTCAGCAAAAAAAGAAACGCCCCTTTTTCAGGACTGTGTATTTCAACAATAATGTTTTAAAAATCCAAATAACTTTACAGATCTTCATTGTAAATTGTTTAAACAATGTTTTCCATGCATGTTCAATTAACCATAATCAATTAATTAACATGCACCTGTGGAATGGTCGTTAAGACCTTAACAGCTTACAGAAAGTAGGCATTTAAGGTCACAGTTCTAAAAACGCAGGACACTAAAGAGACTTGTCTACCGACTGTGAAAAACACCCAAAGAAAGCCCCTGGTGATTTAGCTGGCCTAAACTTTCAATTTCGCTCTACGCCGGCATCTTTCAAAAGAGAACAGTGGAATGACGATTCCCTGAAGTTTGCCCGGAATGCTGTTGTATTCGCAGACGACCTAGCGTCATTAGATTCCACACCTCCGGGACCCTACTTTGTCTTAGAAAATGACTTGTTATACCGAGTTGCGGAACACAAAGGCGAGGTACGGAAGTTGCTGTTAGTGCCACGAAACTACCGGCGGGAGATCTGTGAACTAGCACATGCCCACCTCTTAGGCGCCCACCTCGGGGCCGAGAAAACATTGGAAAGGATTAAACTCCGATTTTATTGGCCTGGGATCAATGAGGAGGTCCGCCGTTTCTGTCAGTCTTGTCCAGTCGGTCAGTTACGGCAGATTCCTAGGAGGGACCGAGCTCCTCTAATCCCGATTCCCCTCATTGACATCCCTTTTGAGCGGATCGGAGTCGATCTTGTTGGACCCCTAGAGCCTTCGGCCAGAGGCCATAAATACATATTGGTCATGGTGGATTATGCAACCCGGTATCCCGAGGCAGTTCCCCTGAGAGCTGCTAATACCAAAAATGTCGCATGGGAATTGGTAGGATTATTTTCACAAGTGGGCATACCTAAAGAAATCCTTACGGATCAAGGTACGCCCTTTACTTCGGATACGTTCAGGGAGGTGGCCAAGTTACTCCATATTAAGCATCTCAAAACGTCTGTTTATCACCTTCAGATGGACGGGTTGGTAGAAAGATTTAACTAAACCCTTAAACAGATGCTCCGTAAGGTAGTCAACACGGACGGAAGGAATTGGGACCAACTCCTGCCTTTAGTGCTTTTTGCATATCGAGAGGTGCCTCAAGCCTCCTCAGGGTTTTCCCCATTTGAACTTCTATATGGACGCCAGCCCCGGGGCATTTTGGATTTACTAAAAGAAGGTTGGGAGGGGGAGGCACTTCCCAACATAAACCTGTTGGAATATATCGCGCAATTACGCAAATGATTAAATAAAATCAGACCTATACTAAAAGACCACATGTCTTGGGCTCAAGCAGCGCAAGCCTGAAATTATAATAGGAACTCCTCCCTTCGAAAATTTCAGCCGGGGGATCACGTGCCGGTGCTCGTGCCCACCTCCCACTCAAAACTACTAGCCCATTGGCAGGGCCCGTACGAGGTTAAAGAAAGAAAAGGGCTCATTGACTATTTGGTTAGCCAACCAAATCGTCGACCGACTGAGAGGGTGTATCATGTAAACTTGTTAAAGTTGTGGAAGACTAGGGAGGAGCAACCTCCTTCTGAGTCCACCCTCTCCCTTTTCTCCAAAAATATATCGCTTAAACTCAGCAACAATTTGACGCCCCTCCAACGACAGGAGCTCGAACGAGCAATCCTGTCCGTCCCGGAAGTGGTCAGCGAAGCACCAGGTCGGACTGCGCTGATTCAGCACGATATTGTGACAGATCCGGGAGTGGTTATCCAGGAAAGACCTTATCGCCTCCCGGAGGGAAAAAGGACTGAGGTAGAGTTGGAGATTCAGCAGATGCTGGACATGGACATTATCGAAGAGAGTCACAGCCCGTGGTCCAGTCCCATTGTCCTTGTGTCCAAACCGGACGGATCCTGGAGATTTTGCAATGACTTCAGACGTCTTAATCAGGTCTCCAAGTTTGACGCTTATCCCATGCCCCGAGTTGACGAGCTACTCGAGAAATTGGGAACAGCCTGGTATTTTACTACACTTGACATGACCAAAGGGTACTGGCAAATTCCCTTAACGGCATCTGCTAAAGAGAACCGCTTTCAGTACCCCTAGTGGACACTGGCAATACAAGGTTCTCCCATTTGGGCTGCACAGGGCACCGGCAACTTTCCAACGTCTGGTAGATAGAGTGCTAAGGCCCCACCAGTCCTATTGTGCCGCCTACCTCGATGACATCGTCATTTTTGCCGGCACCTGGGAGGAGCATGTATTACAAGTTTATGCCGTCCTCCTGACACTAGCGAAGGCCGGCCTACGGATCAACCCGCGGAAGTGCTTCTTTGGGTTAACCGAGGCCAAATATTTGGGCTACCTGGTAGGAGGAGGAATGGTGAAGCCACAGTGCTCCAAAATAAAAGTCATCTTAGAATGGCACCGTCCGATACTCAAGAAACAGGTGCAGGCTTTCTTAGGGTTAGCGAGTTATTACCGCCGGTTTGTACCTCGCTTCTCTGAAAGGGCAGCACCCTTGATATGTATGACAAAGAAAAGGGCCCCTTTTCATGTGGTGTGGAATGAAGCCGTGGAACAAGCATTCAGTGGCTTAAAACAGGCCCTCACTTCGGCACCTATTTTGAGAACGCCTAACTTTTCACTTCCTTTTCTCCTCCAGACCGATGCTTCGGACACTGGCCTCGGTGCCGTGTTGAGCCAAAGTATCGACGGTGTCGAAAACCCCGTGATGTACCTGAGCCGGAAACTGTTAGACTGGGAGACGAGGTATGCGGCGGTGGAACGGGAAGCCCTGGCGATCAAGTGGGAGGTAACTCACCTGCGGTACTACCTGCTGGGTCGGGAATTCACCCTGGTGACGGACCATGCCGCCCTCCAGTGGATGGCCCTTCATAAGGAATCGAATCCTCGGGTTACCAGGTGGTTTTTGGACCTGCAGCCGTACAAGTTCACTGTCACTTATCGTCGGGGTAACCTTCAGGCCAACGCGAATGCACTCTCACGGGCTCACGACCTCTTGGTTCGGGCCACCCGACCTGGTGGGTCTGGGCTGGAGGGGGGGTCATGTCACGCACAAGCGCATGAGGAGCAATTTAAGGACTCGGACCACATCGTGACAACCAATGTCGAGGGACAGAGGTGGCGCACTAACCTTTCTCTTCTTATCTCATCAGCCAGAACGAGAACCTGCCACTGTAAGAAAGCCCGGGGTAAACATAAAGAAGCCATACTTCGTCCCTCCAGTCCTAAGATGATGACGTTGGTATCCCAACATGCATCTCAGTTCTCCCAGCATCCCTGATTCAATTTCCTGTCCCTCTGTATAAATGTTCCCCTATTTTGTTGTATGTTTTGTCCGATGTGACCATTTATTTTACATTGTGGAGACGGTACTTGATTTATGTTCAAGTAAACCGGAGTGGAAGCCCCAAAAGTTCATATTGTGCAACTTTATTTCTTCACAACACATATATATGAAAGAGATATATACACACACATATATATATATATATATATATATACTGTATATATAATGTAAATTATACCTGCACATCTTATCTTCAATAAAAGTAAAAAAAATAAAATGTCCTTTTTGGGCAACCATTAAAAGAAGCATCAAAACAGAGAGCGATGATGATGGTTTAAGCAAACACTGAGCATCTGTGTGGAGTAATTAAAAGGATGTAAAAATCTGAAGTGAATATCTTACCCATCTTTATAGTCCAAAGTGAGTTGACGCAGTAGCATAGTCCTCTACCTGTTGAAATGACAGAAGTAGTGCAGCACACCACCACATTACAAGACTAGATATTATGATTAAATTCCACATATAGTAAAAGTTACCTGGTGCCTTCTGGGTCAAGCAGTAGCTGGAGCTCAAAATCTTTCTACAGTACATTAGAGCTTGTATCTGATTATTGTACTTGTTTTTATATGCTGCAGTTTCCTTTATTAAAATAAGGCATAATAATGATACAAATATTTGCCTAACTTCCGTAACAAGTGTGTCAATGTTAACCAGTGATACTGCCATTATTCTTTAGCCTTCAATCAATCATTTATTTCGTTGTTGACTGATTCTACATTTAAATATGAGCCAAATGTATGTGGGCTGTCTGGCAATATTCCGTTGAATGATGAAAGAAACCAATCAACTTTGTAACTTGAATATAATGGACTGGAGTTCATGATTTATTCAGATTTAAGGCCACAATTCTTCCCAGCATCAGTCAGCACTATCATCACAAACAGGCATGCATGAAGAAGGACAAAATAAAGGGAGGGGCAAAAACACAAAACAATAAAGATCAGCCAGTAGACTATTTATGTGCTATTACTAAAAGAAATGGCAAACAAGTTTCCCACCAACTACACAAGAGAATATTTATAAAATGCACTGAACTCAGGCCTGAATTTAAACGGATAGCCTTGTGGAATCACACAAATGTGTTATAGCAGCATTGTAGGGAATAATTAATTCTGAGGCTGAGTTAAAAGATATAACAGTTAATGTGAAGTCATTTTATAATCACACAGGGAATTCAGAAAGTGGCAATGAAAAGTACAGATTGGCAGGAATTAGCCTCCGACTAAATGCAATAAACTGAATAGGTGGGGTGCTACTGAAAGATATGTTCCCTACAGTTCTGTGTGAGAGTATATGAGAGCATATTCACGTGGGAAAAACTCGTTATTCAAGGTGGCTGGGGATTTGTGAAAGGGAAAAATGTAAAAGTCAAATAGTAAGAAATGAGATGAGGATCAGAGCAGGGCAGATTTTGGAGTGGCAGGGTGGCACAGCTGTTATTACTGCGGTGCCATCTCTCCAGATAATTCTTCTCACTTTGTGGAGTCTCAGAGCTCTCCCAATACATGTGTAGAATTTTTCCAGGCACTTTACTTTTACTTTTGCGTCCAAGCAAAGGTTACGTTAGGCTAACTGGCCAAGTAAATTGGCCCTTTAAGAAAGATGCTGCTGTGTGCATACATTCAATGTGATGCATTGATACACTGTCCAGTGTTGGTGAACTCCTTTTTTGACTCTGCCAGAAAATACAAATTCAATAAAATGTGTGAAAGCTATACAAGCTGATAAAAATTAACAGGAGTTAAACCATAAAATAGAGGGGCTTACATTCTTGTTTTTAATGGGAAGAACAATGCCTCTGATTCAATAAAGTCAGGGTTATTTGTGAGCAGGAATCTATCCACCTTAATAAAACAATAAGTGTCTGTGTGCTTGTGTATCTGTGTATCCGTCTGGTTGCTATCTATTGGTCATTCCAGCTGATGGTGCATCACAAATATTTGTAGTAATAAAATGCTTTATGTTTGTCATTACAACAGATGGTGCATCACAAACATTAATTCTGCTTTTACAAATCCTATACCAAGTCATATGCAGAATGCATTCTATTACTAGAAATGTTTGTGATGTGCCATCTGTTGGAATGACAAATTTTATTACTACATGCATTACAAAATACATTCCAATAGATGATGCACTACAAACATTACCACTGAGGTCAACATTGATTACTTGGATTTCAACCCATCTTAGGCAAGAAGCACAGTAGTTTTTCAAATTATTTTTTTTTAATATGTGCATGTTAATGTTACTTCCATTAGGAAAAATGAGCTACTGTATGTTTCTTCTTCCTGATAAGGTACAATGAATTTATTATTTTGGTTTGGCTGACTCCTTTTTTACTTATTTATTTATGTTTTGATTTGGAGTCACCTATCTCAGTGTACATCTTAACCGTATTATCCATCCATTTTCTTAATCCCTTTTTCCATTACAGGGTTTCTGGGAGCAGACGTGAATTCTGATAGGGTTAGCTATAAATATTAATTTTTTTGTCCTGTCACTTTAGCAGCTTCAGTGTTATGCATCAAGCTCTGTGAAATATTCTTCTCCTGTGCTGTTACCTGATTTTAAACTAAATAAACCCTCAACTGACTTTATCCACCTCCGGTGTGACAGTGCCTTGTCTTGACGAGTGCCCAGACTTCATGGGATGGCTCTGTCCTCCAACTTGTCTTCTGCATGAGGATGTCCTTTCAGGTTTCCAAAGATGAACCCGATGTGCTTTTAGATTTAACTTCAACTCACTTCACTTATAAATATTTAAAAATAATTCATTAACCTTCATACTTCAAGATGAAATACTAAAGTATCTTGGCTTATTAAGTAATTCCTCAGCCTTCCTACTTTTGGTTATTGGAAAATTTTATACAGCAGCAGCCATGCACTGTAAATCTAGTAAATTAAACATGTGATACATAAAAAAAAAAACTGTTGAATGTCTTAAACAAAATGTATCATTGATCTTGCCTTACCTTCATGTGAGAGCTATCCTCATAACAATTCCATTGGCCAAGACAAGCTTACCTTCTCTGTTTATACAGCCAAGAGATAATTTAGCAGTAGATAGCTTCATATTCAAGGCCGTTCACCCCCCACCCCCCAGGGTTTAACTAAGAACACTAAGAAGTGAGACAGTTATAGCTTTCTGTCCTGTCTTCTTTTAATTCTATCCCCTCCAAACTCCCCTGTTCATCCTACTGTCACCTTTTGCTGCACGTTTCTTGAAATATAACTTCAGAATACACAAATGCCTGTAGTTGACTCTTTATTCAGGTTTAGGCGTAGCTCAAAAGAAGCTTGCCCCAGCTCCACTGTCACGTTTGTCTAATCCTAAAGCAAAGAGCATTGGCTATATCAAAATGTGCTATACTTACTGAGAGGACCTTGACTTCTAGGTTTCCAGAGCCATTCCCTGAGGTACTGTATATTATTGATTAGGACACAAATTCAATCTAGCCTTTATCTAAGTAATGTGTCATTCAAATCTAAAATGTTTTTTATCCCTCCAAAAAATATTACGTATTTTTTTCCTATCATGTCTTATGGTTTAGCTGTCATGCTTCTAGCGCTCAGAATGATAAGTTCTGATGAGGGTTTCACACTCTTGTATCACAGATTCATCCAAATTTTGTTCTTTGATGTTATTCTCTGGGTTTTGCTTTGATGTTTCTACTAATTGTCAATGTGCTCCTACAGATGTTTTCTTGGGATGTCCAATTTATATGAGCGTTCAGTCGAATCGGCTTTTTGATATTACTAATAATCCCGTTAATTGAGCCACTCTAAGTAGCTCACTCAAAAATGTCAAGTCCAGTTTTAGTACTCATCATTGGTTTACAATTAACTTTAACTTTGCTTTACCTTAAATTTCATACCTTATTATTAAGTAAAACCATAGTTGATTATTCCCTTATTTCACTCCTTGTGGTGTGCAGTTACCTTAGAAACCCTGTTGGTGAAAGGAACTCATTTAAGGGAGATTGTATTACAATTAAGATTGCCTAATAATAATAATAATTTACCTATGTTTTTCAGTTACAGTTTTAGAAGTCTAAAACAAATTGCTATCCAAGTGATACTTAATAGTAGTGACGTGCACGACTAACCAAAAATTATGAACATCCATTTGTATAAAAGTACACAAGGAAAAAGAAAACATTACGAATGTCAAAAAAAACAATGCTTTTTTAAGAGCGCACAGGGGAGACGCTAAATAGCACATGCCTAAAATAATCTAAATCTGATTTCCTGCTTACAGGACTGGGAATCAAAAACAGACAGTCTGTAAACATTAAACCCATGCTTCAAAAAGCCCAAGGGTGCCCCCTCCAGCTGGTCCGGATGAAGAAGTGTTGATCGTACAACTTAAGCGTGTCCGTCTGCAGCTGGATCCTTCTGATCACATCTGGCTTAAGGAGACTCACTGTGTTAAGCAGATAATTAAGCAGGGAAATGAAGGCCTCTTAATTTTATCATTAAAAATAAGTTATCTTCTGCAAAATGATTTGTTTGTTGAGACAATGGTTATCATAGCAAAAAGAAAAATGCTGTAGTGTGGAATTGCTTAGAAGTGTGAGTTTGTAATAGATCCAGGATGAAATCAATCCTATCCAGATGCTTACCTTAGACCATCCCTTTGATAAGCAGTATCTCACTTCTGACTTCTGCTATCAAAATTCTTAACTCTTCAATATGTTTAGAACTTCTCCTTTTCACAAAGTGTCATAGTAGTCAGCAAGTCAAGTCAAGTTGGGGAACATGCACTGGTATAGTGCTTTGCCACACCCACTACACAACAAAACAACTCGGGATCCCGGTTTGCACCCACCCAGGCAGACGTGCGGTCCAGTCCCACCGTCTGGTAAATGACACTCTATCTGCCGCAGCCAGGTGTTACATGGGCAACTTGGCCTAGTCCAGCCACTTGGGTCCCCAACAATGAGGATTTTACGAGCCGGATCACTCTGGGGGAAATGCGCCACATGGCCATAGTGCCATAACTGACACTCCCTCACAATGCTTGAAATGTGCCTTATTCGGGACTCTATGAGCAACCGCTCATTTGACACAAAGTCAAACCAATGGTACCCAAGGATTTTCCGGTTGGCAACTCCCCAGGCAGACATGCAGTTCAGTCCCAACCTCCGGAAATGATCCTCTATCTGCCGCAGCCAGGTATTATGCGGGCGACCCCTTGGCCTGGTCCATACACTCAGGTCCCCAACAATAAGGATCTTGCGAGCCAGATCACAATCAGGGAAACGCGTCAAATGGCCATTGTGCCGTAACTGACGCTCCCTCACAATGCAGATAATGTATAACATTCGTGAATCCATGAGCAACTGCTCATTCGACACAAAGTCAAACCAACAGTACCCAAGGATTTTCCGGAGAGACACAGAACCAAAGGAGTCCAGTCTTCATCTCAGGTCGCTGGATAGCGTCTATGTCTCACAACCATGTAACAAGACAGGAAGCACCAGGACTCTAAAGACTTGGACCTTTGTCCTGTTGCATAGATATCGGGAGTGCCACACACCCCTTTCCAGCAACCTCATGACCCCCCATCCAATCTGTCTACTGACTTCATAGGAAGAGTCACCAGAGACATGAATTTCACTACCAAGGTAAGTAAACTTCTCGACAAGTTCAACACTCTCTCCGCAAACAGACACGCTGCTGGTGGCTGTGCACAAGAGGTCATTAAAGGCCTAAAGCTCACACTATAACGCTTTCCTTATTCTCTGTTGTTTGCCATAACTGTTGCTAAAGTCATTGTCATTATTGCCAATACCAGTACTGATTGATGTTTATATTTTAACTAAATTACCACTATAGCCTGTTTATATGATAGTCTAATTCTGGAAACATGCAAATAAATTTACATTTGTATCAAGTAATATGTTTGTTGATAAACCATACCACAAATCTTCAAAAACTGAGTCTTAATTTAAACCAGTTTGATTGTAACACTCTTAAATTATCCATTCTATTTTCCAGTCTGATATTAAATCATCTTCAACGCTCCATTACTGAACTATAAGGACGTTTGTTCCAACATTTAATAAATATTTTCATTGTCTACACCTTTATAAACCTGTAACACTACTTGTATCTAGTGGTGTTAATCGTCTTTGCATAATACAATCCAGTGCTCTCAACCCAATGCTCTCTTGAATACTTTTAATATGCCTCAATGTTCAAACTTGCAATTTAGAGTGAATGCTGTCCTTTGATTTTTTCAACGGTCTCTTCTTTTCACTGTTACAGTAATGTCATTATCATATTATACTTGAACTTCCAGCTGTGGGCACCCTACACCAAAGTTACCAGAACATACTTTATTATAACACTGTCACATTTTGCCATGTATCATTCTTTGAAGCTTTGTTGTATACCTATATTTTGTCTGCTAAACTCATTTAGATGATATTTACTGTCAGTTTGTAAAAAATACATTCTATCCCCTGTATATTGTTGATTCTTTTTATTGTATTTGTTTGACCCAATGTCTTAATCTTATATTCTCTGGCTAGCATTTTGTGATGGTGTATAAAGTTAAGAGTGCTATATAAAGTAAAGACTAAAGTGATTGACTGAGTACCAGTTTGAAACACTGATACAGTGCTCAGAACTGTTTTCTCACAACATCCTAGTCCTGCATTCACATTCCCAGGTGCGGTGTTTGTTGCATTGGTACAGTCAGCAAATCCATATACATCTTCTTTTTCTATCCTAACCTTAACCCTGGCCCTACTGGCTACTCTAATTTAGATGTATGAGCGAATGTGCGCTGCAATGAATTGCAACCCTTCAAGGGTTTGTTTCAAACTTGCGGAATAGACTCTAGCTAGACTGTGCAAAATAAGTAAGTAAGCTTGAAAAATAATTGAATCTTCCGTAATTTATTTGGTGCATGCATAATAGCATAAATAAATGACATTTTGATTTTTTCTAGCAATTACAATGAGTGTGTACAACAGGGTAAAGAGTTTTTTCTATGCTTTCCATTAAGTAATTTACTTGAAAAAACTATAGAAACATGAATTCTATTAAACTTCAGCTTGATTTTTTCGGTTTATGATATTTCAGATGAAGGACTGCTCATGGATCTCAATAAATTTGAAAATGTCCTTATCTGGTAAAATGAGTTGTTATAGAAAGGTCAGGAAAAAATGTGTACTATTTCATAAATTGTTTTTTTAGCCAAGAAAATAACAAATATGGTAGTAACAAAATACTGCAATTTATTGCAATTTAAATTGAAGTGGATGCATCTGATGTAGGTGCTAGGACAGACTACAGTAAGACATTTTTTAAAGAATTTTCTTCTAAGAAATTATGAAGTTGATAATTATGAATTATAGGCTATCACATTTTCCTTTAAAGAGTACAAACACTGGGTATTGTGTATAAGACAACCGTACAACATTTTCATTAACTCCAAAAATGTATCTTGTCTCAAAACCACTAAAGATACTGTAAGAAATTGAAACCAAGACAATCAGAGCTCTTAAAAATGTTTTTTAAATGGCACTTTATAGTTCTTTATTGGGTTGTGTAGTTCCTCATAGAACTATTGCTTGAAAAAGCACTATTTCATTCTGGGAAGGGTTCCTTGCATAAGAAGTTGGTTCTTTGTGCTTTGAAAAAAATGTATGGTAGACTACTTGGCAGGACACTGACATATTAAGAAAACCTGGATTTAGCCTGGGTTGCTGTATGCAGCACGAGTTCTTTTCAAATCATGACCCATTTGTTACCATCAGTTCAGGCTCATTTACTATATGGAGCCTGTTACAAATCTAAATAAATTTGAAGTTCTTTCTGGAACCTTCATGTGGATGGGTCTTTGTGTTCCTCTATGGCTTTGCTCTGAAGAACCACTCTGGCATGTTTATTTTAAGAGTGTAGATGAGTGATGTTTTAGAGTCATTTCATTTTTAGGCCCTGCAAAAGGACTAGTAAGACACACACTCTGTCACAGGTCTTTGATTATAATATTGATGAGAATTACTTACTATACCGGGGGAAAGATGCTTATCTACAAGCACAGTAATGTATAAAGAACCCTTCCCGCTAGAGTCGGTCAAGGATTAACATTTATTATTCATGCAGCTCATATAGACATTCTTAATTGGAGCTGTAATTCATGTGTTACTGTTTTTTTTTTATTTATAGTAATAACCTAAGACTAATGAAATGCAATTAATTACTAGTAATGGTTGTCTGATTAGATTATAAAGTCCATTGACCACTCCTAAACATAATTGGACACATCTAACCATATTATAGATTTACTACCAACAATTTAAATGTTCAGTGGTTGTTGACAGATTCTAAGGTGCAAAGCCAAAGCTGGAGCATCTGCAGAAAACCCTTAAACACAAATAGTAAGTGGAATTCAAACTTTGGCCCATGAAACTATGACACAGCACAGGTATCTGCTGCCTCCCTACATTGTCAATAGACAAAACAATAACTTCAGCACACCTCAACAAAAATCAAGCCAAAAATTGCAGTTATCGTTATAATTTTGTAGCAAGACTACATAGCACTAAAATCGTGTTTGCTTTCTTGACTGCCGTCACTATATTATAGAGAATGGATGAAGATAAAGGAATATCCCTTCAGGCATTATAGTTGATGACTAAGTCTGCGAGAAAGCCCCCTAGTAAGAATTCCAGCTGCCTAGGGCAGGCATCATGTTTCTGACTACTGGAGCAGGAAATGGGATGTTTTAGGTGGAAACTTTTTTTGTAAGAGTGACAGTTGACCAAGAGAAAAAGAAAAAAGAGAAGCAGAAGGAATGGAACTCAGGTATCTAAGCCTAAGAAGACAGTGAGATCAAACTTCACCTAGGAACGTCTGCTGTTTGTGGGTGGCCAACCAGAAAAGAAACAGCGTGGCGAATCCCTGAGAAGAGACAAGGGTTTTGTTATATGACCCAGTGGTGCTCTGGGAGCTCCCATTGGTGCGTAAGACTCGCTCTTAAATTCTTCAAGATAGTGAGAAAGCAGCCATATCCGCCTGCTGTTCATTTTTTTTTTTTTCTACATCATACAATGAGAACTGTTAGACCGGATTCATCGTTGTTTTACACAATCTATGCTTAATCATTTTCTTTTTGACTTCCTTTTCTTCTTGTGTGTGTATCGTACCAGGGATAAAGTGTTTGGCAGCTGTGGATAGGGAGGTTGAAAAAGGGATCACAAAACGAGCACCCAGTCACCTTTCATGTACATTATAAACACTGGATTCTGGATTGCAATAGACCTGCATATTTATTCAATTTAACTATTATCTGGGTTTCTTTCAAATATTCGTGGGCACAGAGAGGGGGGAGAGACGGGTTGAGGACCAAATATTTTTAATGCTGATATATCTTTCGAACATCGTCCACTTCTCTCTCAGGTGGTGAAGTGTAGTGATTGCACCCATGATAAGGCAATTGTTACCATTTTTCCAAACTTTATCTTATCTGTAATTATTATACTTTAGGTATACCAGGAATTTTTAATTATCTCGTGGAGTCTAAATGAATTTTTTCAATTTAATTCTCCAGTAAAAAAAATCCTCTTTAGTCTTAACAAAAAGTCAACAGTGGATGACATAACATCATTGATAGCTAATTTAATATGCAATAGCATGGCAGATGCATACATATTAATACATAATTATGTGCAACAAAATAGTGTTACCAAAAGATTTTACTCTCTTCATTACATTGTTCTGGCTCATCAAACAATTAGTGGCCCATTATACTGTAAATCTAGTCAGAATGTGAAAAAAACAAAAAACCTAAAACTTTAGTGTTATTAAAGAGATAGTGAAAGTAATGTGAAGTCGAGAATATTAAGAACAAGCCAGAAAGGTTTTTTTAAAGAATGAAACTATTAAAGATAGTGCAAAGTTTGATCAGCTGCATAGATTTCCCTTGAGTCAGTGCCCCTGATCAAACTCTGTACTTCACTATTTTTTTAATAAATGTGACTGGTTTCATGAAAAAAATATACAATTTCTCACATTTTAATTTCAATTATGTGTATTACAATAAGAAGTTTAAATGATGATTTTTCTCATTACAGTAAAATGCAAAGATAACTAAAATGAATATATTACTGTATACAAAATATTTCCTTCCAAACACATCTGGCTATTTTGGTTTGAGCTTTACAAAGTGCTACTTAGGACCATAAAATGCTCATGCTAATTCATTTTCAAGTCTGTCAAGTATGTTAATGTCTGGTAAGTGGGTGTATTGCATCAAATCGGCTAAAACCTTCAATTATACAGGAGGTGTTAATACTAAAATGAGGTGCAAGGAATTTACCATTCACTTGGGTAATCTGTGCAAGTGCCAAAATATGGCACCTAACTGAAAACAAGCAAATAGACAATTAAAATAAAGAAATGAACATTGCCTGAGGGATATACAGCAAAGGGAGCCAAGAAGAACTTCCTTCAGGGAAATTTACATGATTTTTACTTATTTAGATAGGCAAGTATGGCTGTGCAGTTGCGATTGCTGATGCCTCAGAACTCCAGACACCCAGCTTGAACTGTGGCCCCAGTCACTTTTTGTGTGAAACTGGCACATTTTCCGAGTGACCCCAACTCCCCCCAGTTTTCTGAGTACCTGGTTGTAAAAGGAAACCTTGTTTTCTCTTACAACCTTAAGACATTCCTATTAGGTTTATTGCCAACTTTAATCTGCTTCAATATAAGTGGTTATAAGTGGGTGTTTGGATGCGCTCGTGATGGGCTGACGGAACATCTTAAGGTTGATTCCTGTGTTCTAGGCAGTGATGCTAGTTTAGGGTTCAGGAAATGAAAGATGGAAGACCTTGTAATCTACTGTTTAAAAATTGCTATGTTTATTAATTCTTTTAATAAACTAACGTTGATTAATTGCACTCCTGTCTTCCTTGTCGTCCTTTGTCCACAAAGGCAAGCGAAGTGCCTTGAAATGATCGAATCTGAGCAGCAGGCTTTACGGGAACAAACCAGAGAGAGAGGAGCACCGGACAAGATACATGAGGATACAGAGGGAAGGTGGTGAAGGTACACATAGGGCAAGAGATATCAAATGTTTTTAAATGTATTCTATTACCTGTCTTCAACAGGTAATGATGCTAGTTAATTAAATACACTTATAATATTACAATCAGCAATTGAAAGCTTGCAATTCACACTTCAACAGTGCTGGTCAGATCAAAAAAAGTCTGTAACTTTTTAAGACAAACATTTGTCACTATTTTTTGTTTTAAAAAAAAGTTAATTTTTAGTATTGTTTACTTGATTCAATTATCTAATGCAGGGGTGTCGAACTCCAGTCCTGGAGGGCCGCAGTGGCTGCAGGTTTTCATTCTAACAATTTTCCTAATCAGTGACCAGTTTTCACTGCTAATTAATTTAATTTTCCTTGATTTTAATAGTTCTGTTTTTAAGGATTCAGTCCTCTGAATTGATTCATTTCTCCATTAAATGGCAGTCAAACAGAAATGAGATGTGAAACGAGCCAAAAGATGACCAGCTAAATTGGAACATCAAACTCCAACCAATTTCACTCCAAGTAGTTTCTTAATGAGGAGCCAATTCTTACTGTTAATTAAACCCGTTGATTAATTCCACGGCTTGTTGCTGCTCTCATTCTGCCACAGCAGACATTTCCAAAACTGTGGATTTTCTGTTTTTTCTAAGAACACCGTCAAAATGTTTTGATGACCTAAGCAGATTAACCTTACCGAGACCTTCACCTTTCTTTATTTTCAGATACTGTGATTAGCTGGTCACACGGCATCTTGTTTTGTGTCTCATTATCATTAGGCTGCTAATTAAGGGAAAAGAAACAAATAGGAGGTCCTAGTCAAGTTAATTAAAACTAAGGCAAAAGAAGTTAATTAGCAGCAAAAACTGGTCATTAGTTAAAAAGGTGGTTAGAATGAAAACCTGCAGCCACTGTGGCCCTCCAGGACCAGAGTTCGACACCCATGATCTAATGTATTTATAATGGACATTCTGAAGGCTGCTTAATTCAGGATCCAATTCAAGGCCACTAATTGGCTATACCCTGGTTACAAGACAGGCAAATTCAGAAATACCAATTAAACTACATTTTTAGATACCTAGAGTAACCCATGCAGACAGTGCAACCAGTGCTTGATGTAGAACTAAATTACTCTTTTTATGGTGATGCAATGACAGAATCTGAACCAAGGAGCAGCAAGGCACCACCATTAACCACTGCACTTCCTGGCTGCAATAAAAAGTCCTCAGCTTCTTTCAGACTGCAATTTGAAAGAAAATAATTTATTCAACAATAAAACAAAATTCTATACATTTGCAAGTACAGTGCTGTACATACATTAATGCATGGTAACACAATTGTTTTGTTGCATTTGATCAATACTGCGTCTGGCATCAGGACACAAATATTTAATTTGTATGCAGCTGTGGCTGCAATCAAACGCTAAAGCAGGTTGCTAAAAGCTAAAATCAAAATATAAATATTTAATTTAAATGTGAGATTGAGAAAGGTGGAGGCAGCTTATTAACTATTGAGAACAGATAATAAATATTTAATTTATGTGCAATCAGAAAGGGCTGGGACAAATAATTATTTACATTTTCATAATTTGATGACTTCTGCAGAGCATTGACCACAGTTGCAAAATACATTATTAAGAAATGTGTGGATTTATTAAATATTATTTGGCATATTCACATTTGTGCTCATGAAATATTCTTTTTAAAATATTCCCCTCACTGTTTATTGAGTGTTTTTGATGATTCTTTTGACGGCTACTGAGCAAACATCTGGCTTAGTGAAAGCTATATGCAAGGAAAAACTTTCAATCTAAATATTCATATATACTTTTTTGTATCAAACCATTAATTATTTTCTGGACCCGCCCTACATCAGCAGTAAAAACTGCAGGGCAGGAACCACCATTGGATGGGTGTACAGTCCATCAAAGGGTACATTCTTTCACAATGTGACAATTAGATTTACTAATGAGACAAAGGGATATCTATAAAAGGAAACCTGGGAACAGGGAGAATATTCATACTACACACAGGAGGCACCATAAATACACTCAAACTCAGCTCCAGGTACTGTGAGGCAATAATGAATTCTAAATGCTGTGTCAATCTGGTATAAAAGTAGTTATTGTTAGAAAGCAGTGCAAAGATGTAAGTATTGTCCATCCATATCGTCCACCCATTCATCTAGTCATTTCTAAATGTGTATAATCCAGATCGGGGTCATGGACACCAGAGTCCACTGAAGCAGAGTCAGGCACAAAGTAGAGATTAACACTAGACAGAGGGCTAGTCGTCTTGTCAGACTCTCATAAACACCCACATAGGATGAATTCAGGAAAAACAGAGCAATAGAACTCCTGGTCAACAAATTTTGAGTCGCCAATCAACTGAAAACAAAAGTGAGAACCCACCCAGTCACTCGTAAAATGGACACATTTCACATATTGACCAAGAATTATTCATGACATGGATGTACCATTCATACATTGCATACTGTATATTTATTTAAGTAATGTCAAAGGAGAGCATTAAACAATGAATCATGTCAGCCATAGTAAAATGCCCTGTTTTGTGCATTTGAGACATTTGAATTTTAGGTAGCACCGATATTTGTATAAAATGTAATAAATGTTTTAGATCAGTGAAAGGCAACCTTTTTCGAGTTGCGGCCAAAAATTTTCTTTCGCGGCGCACCTGAGGGACTGCCCATAAATAAAGTCGTGACGACACAATCTATGGACAATCGGCAATAAAAACAGTTAATTTTACAAGTTTGAAAGACATTTTATTAATAAAGGAATCAAAGGCTCCTCCCTGCGTGGAGTTTGCATGTTCTCCCCGTGTCTGCGTGGGTTTCCTCCGGGAGCTCCGGTTTCCTCCCACAGTCCAAAGACATGCAGGTTAGGTGGATTGGCGATTCTAAATTGGCCGTAGTGTGTGCTTGGTGTGTGGGTGTGTTTGTGTGTGTCCTGCGGTGGGTTGGCACCCTGCCCAGGATTGGTTCCTGCCTTGTGCCCTGTGTTGGCTGGGATTGGCTCCAGCAGACCCCCGTGACCCTGTTCGGATTCAGCGGGTTGGATAATGGATGGATGGATGGATGGAATCAAAGGCTAAATCTTAAATTTAATTAATGTGAACGTTGAGATTGTTTTTCAGCACATATGAGATTGATGCGAGGATCAATTTTCGAAAGACAGACGCGCATTTCCTTTTCGATCATTTGAAGTCTCTCGTGTTTCTTAGACTTAATTTCCGTAAGTGTTCAGTTATCTGTTTTTCCAACATAAAATATATTTTTTAAAACATTATCTTTTTAATCAACCAAAACTTCAAAAACACTAGGAATTTTAAATATTTTACAAAAGTTTTCGCGGCGCCCCTAGAAAATTCCACCGCAGCGCACCGGTTGCCCGACATTGTGAGATGAAAAGTAAATTATAGTGTAGGCAGGTAGTCAGGCCCGATGACTACAGAGGGGGGCTTGAATCCCAACAATTCCTTACTGTGTGTCACTTTAACTTACGTGTATATGAAAAGATGAATAATGTACTGTAAATATAAATTCTTTGCATTGTTGTTTATCATGAAAGCCACTATATTAATAGTGTTTACAACTTTTTTAATAATCCTGGTTTAGTCAGAAACAAATACATATACAACTGTTTTTTTTTTGTGGAATCTGTAAGAAGTCCTGTGCTGAATCTGTCATAAGTCATCTTTTATTTCTAAATTTTAGTTAAATTAAAGGCAATAATTTGTTTTTATATTTTGGATTATTTACAAGAAAAAATCCACACTAATTAGACTATTGGCAGAGTGGTAAAGTAATCACACGGGGACAAATTGCAAGTTTCATTCACCCTCACATTGAAATCCTTGGTTCAGGTCACCTTCATGTTTTGTCAAAATTAGCTAATTAGCTTTGTACATTTTACACAAAAATATATTTTTTTCCTGCTTATGAAAGACTAATGTAACTGAATATCCACCAACATCAATAGAATGGCATACAGTAGCTGAACCTTTCCACATTAACTAATACTTTAAAGGTTACATGCAACACAGACATCTTACAGAGCTTTGGAAATTTCAGATAGATTATTGAAACAACATTTCATGATCATTGAAAGGCCAGAGCATGTGGGGAAAAATATTTGACAATCACATGAACAAGTCAAAATTATATAAAAGCATCAATATCTAACAAAGTAAAAACTCTTCATCATCATCATCATCACCAGCCATCAAAACTGATGTGGTTCTGTGCTCAAGGAGTTATACACATATGGTTGCATTGTAGACTGAAAGCCCACTTTTGATCCACCACTTGAGTGATTTGAACCAGTGAGCAGCTATTTCAATCATGCAATTCATAAGTCAAAAATGGGCATCCACCTATTTTCTCAACTATTAAGAGATTGTGTGAAGCAAAAGATTATCCTGACAACATTTGATAGAACCAATAGTGCACATATACATTCATATTTACTCATACACACTCATAGCAGGGTAATTTCTGCTCATAAATTAACCAGATATGCATATTATTAGAATGGGTTAGGGAATTTGAGTACTCAGAGGAAAGCAGGACTGAGCTGGGAATCTTGTTCCGATTCCTGTAGCTGAGAAACAGCACAGCTTCACTACCAAAAAGCCATAAGGTTCATAATCCTTCTCTCTGTGTCTTTCTTTATCTGTCTCTCTCTTTATATATATATATATATATATATATATATATATATATATATATATATATATATATAATTCCAGATTCCAGATTATACCAGTATCTTTTAATACAGCATTTTTCAGTTTGAGTGTGAGTATGAATGTGTGCATGAGTGTGGCCTAGAATGAACTATTGCCTTGTTAAATGTTTCATTCCTGCCCTGTGCCAAATTCTGTCGGGATAGGATCCAGCTATTCACACCTTAACTTTGATTTTTGATTAAGCATGTTTGAGAATGTTATGTTAGGTGTGTATATATATATATATAGTGATGGATGGCATCTGTGCACAGGTGTCCAAGCCAGGATTGAACAGAAACCCTTACCCAGGCCATTCCAATGGAAGGACAGAGGGGTGTAGTTTACTCATGCTGGTTCCTTCTCCACAATTGTAGATGGAAGCCAACACAGACTGGGATCCCTGCATGGAATCCTACAGAGCATTCTGGGTATTATAGTCTCAGGGAGCCACCCTGTTAGATTCTGTAGGGGAGTTGTGGCAGTTAGGCAGGTTTCATTTCGAAATTCTATGCGTAACGGTCATAACTGGAACCTACTTTCGTCCATATATACGGCCATAGCCTGCAGCTCGGTCACCGTGTGAGGCGGAGTTGCGTCCCGCATCATCACGCCTCCCACGTAATTGAGTGCCTGCCCATATAAGGTAAATATTCACAGGTGAAAGACTGTGCTTATGCAAACAAAGATGAGATGGTCAGGGAGACACGCTGCCGCTAAATATTCGCGGGTGAAGAACTGTGCTTAGCATATTCATAAGTGCAGTTACTGCGGAAACCCTCTGACGCTGAACAAGCCTTTGTACACATATCAATAGGAAAGCAAGGTGTAAAGCTTAAGTTTAAATTACGTTCATAGACACACTGCCGCTAAATATTCGCAGGCAAATCCACAACTTAATACTGGGAATGCCTGTTAAACATCTTAGTTTCACGAATACCGATTTGAGTAGTGATCACTTCGATGAATGAAACCTGTTTAAAAAACACATTATACAATTGAGAAGGCAGCAAAAGAATATGAAGCGAGTGACGCATACATATTCATAAGTGCAGCTACTGCGGAAACAAAGCATGGTGTAAACCTAAAGTTTAAATTGAGTTCATAGACAGGCTGCTGCTGGCGTTTGTCATGCCTACGACGAAGAGATACAAGTTTAATGAGAAGATGCAGGGTATAAACAAGACTTTTGATCACTTTGTAACAGAGTTACAATTGCTGTAACGGAGTTAAAATTGCTGGTGAAGGACTGTGCTTATGCAAATGAATAGGAAAGCAGGGTGTAAAGCTTGACTTTAAATTAGGTTCATAGACACGCTGCCGCTGGTGTTTGTCATGCCTAAGACGAATACGATATTCGCGAGATACAAGTTTAATGAGAGGACGCAGGGTATAAACGAGACTTTTCAGCACTTTGTGGCGGAGTTAAAATTGCTGGTGAAGGACTGTGCTTATGCAAACGAAGATGAGATGGTCAGGGATAGAATAGTGTTTGGCGCAAACTCAGCAAAAGTGCGAGAGAAACTTTTAAGCGCTGGGTCTGAGCTAACATTAAATAAAGCTGTGGACATCGCGAGATCGCACGAGATAGCACAAGCACAGCTGAGAACCTTCAATGCATGTACTGTGAGCGGCTCATGTGAACTGACTTTGCAGGACTGGGAAAGGTTAAATTAAGTTCATAGACACGCTAAATATTCGCAGGCAAATCCACAACTTAATACCGGGAATGCCTGTTAAACATCTTAGATTCACGAGTACCGATTTGGGTAGTGAACACTTCGATGAATGAAACCTGTTATCTTTACAACGGTTGACAAACACAGAATATAACTTGAACACAACACATCCGAATATGAACCTGATTGAAAGAAATAATGATAATCAAATCCTTGATGACAGCAACACTCATAAAAGTGACAAAACAATTACATTGACAATCATGTTACGTTATTTTTAAAATGTTTCCTTTTCTTTTTCATAACTTCTCTAACACACTACTTCTCTGCTGCGAAGCGCGGGTATTTTGCTAGTATATATATATACTAGCAAAATACACGTGCTTCGCAGCGGCGAAGTACAGCATTCAAATTTTTATTAAGAAGACAATTTAACCTTTATAAACTGAGGGAAAATATGCCAATAATTATTTGTTAAGGATCTCTTTGTATACCATGTTGTCAGTTCGGCCCTCCGGTAGTAACATGACCAAGCTGTGCGCTGAGCTTACTCTTGTGCATGTAACTTTCAGTTGGCCATGTGAACAGTAATCTTGTCTCAAATCTCACAGCTTGGATTGCTGCTGTCATAATCGGTTTGAGTTTCATGGTTTGTTTCAATTACGACAGTATTTGCAGGATTTGTTGTGTTGAAGTGACATTCGGCATCTGTCAAGCGTTGCAAGCACACAACCGGTTTCATTGATAAAATCACATCCAGCTTTTGAGAGTTTAAACATTCATAAACATCAAAGTGTCCACTACTGAAATCGTCACCTGTGAATCTAAGATGTTTAAGAGGCATTGGCGGTTGTCGAAAGGTGTAAAATATTTGGCCATTTCAGTACACTAGAAAGCGACAACCGAACAATTCAGCAGCAGCCATCAACTCACATGCAGAACCATAGGTGAAGGGCTTAAGCATTTCACTCTTATAGTGCTCCTGTGTAGTATACCTCCTGTACCGTCATCAGTCCACACCTTGAACCTGTCCCAGTCATTCAATACATAAGACACAATGTTCCTCCGGATATCAAGAGTGAGCCTGATATGGCCGTGCAATATGTAACAAAGAGAATGGAAAAGGTAGGTGCCATCTCCGGGCATGGAAACCACTCAGTAAGTGACAGTTCTTTGATCGATAGTGATCACCTTGATAGACATGGTAATGGGGGTTGGAATGATAAAGGAAATGGGTACCTGAGCAATGTAAAGTAAGTCTAAAATACCTATACAATAACTATAATTGTAATAAACAAACAATTAAAACAGCGGAGAAGCCGTGGATTAAACAAAAAGGCTGTAGTTATCAGTAGGGAGACGTGAATCCCGTGGCGAAGCAAGGAAGGGAATGTAGAGACCGGAGCGACGGTCGGTCTTATATAGGCAGGCAGCCAACAACGTAGGAGGCGTTGGGATGGGGGACCCAACGCCACCTCACACGGTGACCGAGCTGCAGGCTATGGACGTATATATGTACGTAAGTAGGATTCAGTTAGCGTTGGGAACCCGTGTACCAAATTTCTTGAAGATGGGCCCATAAGTAACAAAGACTGCTGAAAAGTTCAATATGGCGGCCAACAGTGGCATCATACCACGGAAATAAGTACGTACATTGGTTTCGGTTAGTGCAGGGAAGCCGCCTATAAAATTTCGAGAAGATCGGGCCATAAATAAGAAAGTTCAACATGGCGGACGTTGTTGACCGTTATGATCATTACGAGTAGAATTTCGAAATGAAACCTGCTTAACTTTTGTAAGTAAGCTGTAAGGAATGAGCCTGCCAAATTTCAGCCTTCTACCTACACGGGAAGTTGGAGAATTAGTGACGTTGGAAAGTTCAATATGGCGGCTGACAGTGGCGTCATACCACCGAAATAAGTATGTACATTGGTTTCGGTTAGCTCAGGGAAGCCGCCTACCAAATTTCGTGAAGATGGGGCCATGAATAAGAAAGTTCAATATGGCGGACGTTGTTGACCGTTATGACCATTACGCGTAGAATTTCAAAATGAAACCTGCTTAACTTTTGTAAGTAAGCTGTAAGGAATGAGCCTGCCAAATTTCAGCCTTCTACCTACACGGGAAGTTGGAAAATTGGTGACGTTGAAAACTTCAATATGGCGGCCGACAGTGGCGTCATACCATCGAAATAAGTAAGTACATCGGTTTCAGTTAGCGCAGGGAAGCTGCCTACCAAATTTCGTGAAGATGGGGCCATAAATAAGAAAGTTCAACATGGTGGACGTTGTCGACCGTTATCGACCGTTATGACCGTTACGTGTAGAATTTCGAAATGAAACCTGCTTAACTTTTGTAAGTAAGCTGTAAGGAATAAGCCTGCCAAATTTCAGCCTTCTACCTACACGGGAAGTTGGAGAATTAGTGATGAGTGAGTGAGTGAGTCAGTCAGTCAGTCAGTCAGTCAGTGAGGGCTTTGCCTTTTATTAGTATATAT
>JANRMT010062813.1:90147608-90186158 GCA_026402145.1 Polypterus bichir lapradei
TCCTGGGCAGGGTGCCAACCTACCGCAGGTCTATATCAATTGATTCATTAATTCTACTTATTCTTCTACAGGGATCAACTCACTAATGTCAGTCTGAATAAAACATACACATTTAAGGCAAAAGGATTATGCTGTATATACTCAGAGAAAGGTGGCTTACATAAGAACATGCATGGAAAACAGACTGGGACAGAAAATAGAGGTTTCTGAAGTTCTGTGGCAGCTTTCTCTGGATATTTCAGTTTTCCTTTCACATCCATAAGACTCGCAGGTAAGGCTAATTGATTGATAAATTGTTCTGGTATTATTGAGTGTTGTTCTGTGTATATGACTATGCCCAATGAAGGATGATTGTTCCTATTACTCTCTGCAACATTGGATAAAGCTGGCTTGCTAAATGGAACACAAGAACATTTGGTAACAGAAGGATCATAAAATGGTGAGAGCTACCTTGGCAATTAAACTAAGAAGATTCCAGACTATGAAAGTATCTTTCTATGCAGCATTTTACAGTTTGAAAATGAGTGTGAACATGTCCATAAGTGTGGCCTACTGTGAAATATTGTCCATTCCAGGATTCATTCCTGCACTGTAACAAATTCTGTCAGGAAGGGCTCCAACTACTCACAACCTTGAGTTTTAGTAAATAGGTCTGAGAATGTTATGTTAGGTGATATTACATAAGTTATTTTGAAACTATTACATGGCTCAGAAAACAAAGCAATAGAAATACAAATATATTTCAAATGCTAAGAATTGTTTCACAAAAAAAAAAAAAGATGAAGAAAACAAAAACATCATAATGACTTGAATCAGGGAGAATAGCAAATCCCTACAGTCCCACAGCTTTTTTTACAAATTAAATGTCGAGCACACCATGAGCTCTTAAGCAGTTTAATAATGCTCTGACAAAACTTTCCAGCCACGCAGTCAATACTGCGGTGGTGACCTCTGAAGCAGTGGAGCTAGTTCATCTTTGTGATCAGACTATAAAGGCACTGATTTGCCTGTGAGGCAGTGTCACATAACTAGGAGAAGTCACTTGGCCCAAGTTAAAGCATACCCAGGAGGCTGTATAAAGTAATTTAGCCAGTACATGTGATAGCTATAACTGAGAATCTATTCATTCATCTCATGAACTTGCTTATTTCAATTCAGAGTCATGAGGATAATGAGAAAGTAGACATATCAAGAGCTAAACAAACATAAAAGCATCATAAGCTAAAAATTTTAACAGGGAGGATGACATCAGTTCTTCAGCCAAGAGGTGCAGTGTCATTTAGTGGCTAAGTTGCTCAGTTTTAAACCATGCAATACTGCTTTAATTCCTGAATTATGATCCAGAGTAAATCATACTCAGTAACTTAGCTAATTTTAAAAAGTGTATTAAAATATTTATAATACAGTTCTTTACCTTTAAATTACAACTGTATGATGCTCGTATATAGAAGACCATCACCTAAAATGGCTGATACCACAGGCATGTTCCTCACGTTCCTACCAGACTGTTCTTAGTTGGCTTGCTTCTCATCAAACCATTTTCAATATGTGTAGAAGTCTGAAGATGGTACTCACTCATTTCTGTCCACAGGCATGGTGTCACTTAGGGATCAGTGCTAATGCCAGTTCTACTTTCTCCATATATTGCCATTAGGAGATGTAATTCAAAAGCACAATATTCATTTTCATTTGTATGCTGATGACACTCTGCTGCATTTAGCATTTTAACCAAGAAGTACATCATCATTTTACTGCTTTACTGATATGAAACAGTGGATAGATGATATTTATTTGATTTTAAATTCAGAAAATACAGAAGTTCCTGTAGTAAACAATAATTTTTTGAATAAGACAGCACGTAATACTTTTAATTCAAAACTCTTGAAAATACGTTTTGTGGAATCTGTCTGAAGTTAAGGTGTTTTCTTTGAAAAAAGGTTTAGCCATCACCACATTTCTGCATGTTCAAAAACCTGAAATACTAATCATTTTGGATTTTCATAAGCTGGAAGGTTTTGAATAGCTAGTTCATTCCTTTGTCTCAAATAGAATTGACTATTGTAATACCTTTTAATCAGGCTGTTTGAATTATTCACTTACTAAACTAAGGTTAACACATTTGACTCATAATTGGGAGTGGGTTTAGATTGTAACTAAAACTGAAATATGAAATTTAAGGTGTGTTTTTTTTTGTAAATTAACCAAAGAATGTGTTGTCTACAGTACTCTTGTGGGAAATAATCAATATTTTGTGATCTCAGGATTTAATCCAGTTTAGTCAAAGTACACAACTCAATTCAATTTATTCTTGATCAGTGTGCTTTCACTTAAGACCTCAGCACACTGCACAGTAGTTAAAAATATATTATTACTAAAATATATTTACATGTACCATAATGTTTAAACATAAATGGAACAACATAATGAATTATATCCAACATTCTAGGTTTGGAGTTGACACCTTCTCCCGGAGTCTGTGAGGGATTTTCTACAAGTGCTCTGGTTTTCCACCCACACCTCATAGACATGGAATGTGAATAAATGTTAGTGAGCCCTGTAGCCAATCGAAACTTTTACTACATTTAATTAAAAATAATAAATAATAAAAAAAAAATAATAATAAAACTAAGCTTCAGCATCATGTGATAATAGATAACGGCATGAGCACCTCACTTTTAATGTGCATTTTAAATTGTCTGGGATGACCAAGAAAATATTGTCCTTCGTTATACCAATGTGAGACCCTGGCTGTCCAGTAGTGCATTTTGGAATTGTTGCATCTACAGTAGGAGTTTTTTGACATGAAAAAGTCTTTCTGATATATTATGCAGCAATATAATTACAGCATTATTGCTAACTTTGATGAGGATTGACCATTTAGCCAGATAGAACTTGTCAATCCATATTCACCAAACATCTGCAAAATATAACACCTAAGATTTGAAGGTCTCAAAAGTTTTTTCTACCATACATCCTTGTAACTCATTCCATGTACATATGATTCTCCTTGTGCAGAAAAACTTTTTAACATTTGTCAGAAATTTGCTCTTAACCAGCTTTCATTTGCACCCCTATGTTCTTCTTGAATAATTTATTTTAAAGTAACAGCTGGCTTCCATTTTACTAAGTGGATAAATATTTCTGTTATGTTAAAATATAGAATGATTAAATTCCGTCTCTTTAATCTTTCTTCATAGCCCAAACTCTGATGCACTTGATCTGAAATGCTATGCCTGGGAGTTAAAAAATGGATATGAAAGATATTTTCTTTTTCAAGCCAGAAAGAGAGGAACAGACTAAGAGGTGATCAGAATGAATTCTACAAGCAGTGAGAATGTCAGAGTTTCATTTCTCTATGCTGTATGCCACAAGCTTTTAGATGTGGTCAACCTTATAGGCTGTATAAGAGGTTTGGGGTCAAATCCTGTTTCAAGTGAGGATTAATAAAGCTTGGTTTTAAAGTAAGAACTTTTGCAGCACATTTTATATTAAAATATTTAGAATCTATCTATCTATCTATCTATCTATCTATCTATCTATCTATCTATCTGTTTTAATTGATGTCCCACTATATACACATCACCCACTGAAATCATCCAGAAAAGGCCTGAAGAGAATAAGACAATGGTTTGATTGTACCTAGCCTATATCACTAATCACACTTAAGATTTAAGTGTTGCCATGTTTAGAATCCAAGTCAGCACACCGTGCTTCAGAACATTGTGTCATTTCAGTTTGTGCTTTGATGTGTAGCGTCCCTCAGTACAAACCACGAAAACAGTAAAGCAGCCAGAAATCATTAATGGATCCTTACATCCAGTTCCTAGTAACTTTAATAGCACTACTTTTTTACGAACCTCTTATACAGCTTGGAAAACTGTTCTGAAGTATTTGAACAGTATTTTTTTTTTCTTTGTGAGAGTCTCCTTTGCATTTTACAATATGAAGGATTCCAAATGTGTATGGTCTCATTATGCATTCTTAAATTGCCAAACCTGATTGATTCCCTTTATGGTCACCATAAGCCATAGCATACACTAGCAGGCAGCACTGCGTACAAAGCAGGAATCAGCCATAAAAGGGCCACCAGTCTATTGCAGATCATATTCACAATTGCATCCTCATCTACATGTTTAGGATGTGTAAAGCAAAGCAAAACAGCTGTAATAGATGACCCATCTGCTTTATAGCCTTAATATTCGAAGGAAGTAATGTGTACTTCTGTTAGGCTTTGAGTATTTTGCAGTGGTGTTTTCCATGAAAGCCACAATATTAAATAGTAATTGATAGATTTAGGAATTATGATGCACCACCAGGCACCATGACTGTGGTCTTTATGGAGCCTGCATATTCAAGTTCCCACAGCTCAGGGCTTTGCTGTCATGTTCACTTGGAGTTTTGGGTGCATCCTGCTAGACTGAGGACTGCGATCCGTTGGCCATATTATATGAGGCTCCTAGGTTTGGCTTCTCTTCTCAACCACCTTGGCTTTACTATTTATATGAAGATTTCTGTTTTCTTTAATGCAAAATATTATCATGTATCCTGCTGTCTGAACAAAATAAAAGCTAACAGTAGTGGACTCTGTATATTATATTGTTATTTGCTATCTTTCAGAAACAGCAATCCTGTAGATTTACTGGGCAGTCAAATCACAATATAGTTCACCTTTAGAGCTTTTCATTTTGGGTGATTGTATTTTTGGCAGTGTTACTCACCTTTGAGCGCAGTTCTCAGTTTCCAATAGCATTTTATTATATGCCTCACTGTTGAAAATAAAATCTGTCAGTTTATATGGTCCATGCAAGTCTCACATCATAACCTCTCACTATAGTACCATGTCCATAGACACACCTTCTAAACAAAGTTTTTTCACTTCCCATGATATCTCACAAGTGTTTTTCTCTGGGCAAGGGGCTGACTTTTATGGCAACTGCAATTAGCTGTCCACACCGTTAACCCATAACTCTTTGCTCAGTCACTCAGGCATCTGTATGTTTCGTATCAATGCCAGAGTCAAGAATGCATGATGATCAGGGCCTCCGCCACCATTAAGGTGAATTAGGCATTCACTTAGGGCGCACAGACCCAGCCGCACAGGTTAGCTACCGAACAGTCGGTTGGTGCACTAATAAGCTTGGCCTAGGGTGCAAAATAACCCAGCACTGGCACTGATGAAGATGTATTCATAAATTCAGAACATGTGCAAGTGCCTAAAATGAAGCATAAAATGAAGTAAAAAGAGAAGAAAATATCAACATATCACCCTAGCACTCTCTTCTCAGGGTTTCAAGACTTAATGTCATAAAGTATAAAACAATTAAGTAATTCCTTGAAAATTAATCAGAACCATTACTTTTAGGATAAACCATTCACAGAATGGTTAGGACCATGAAACTGACATGTTTTAACAGCATCACCATCTTGTTTTAACTCCACATTAATTCACTCACCATTCTCTCCACAAATCCCAGTGATTCCTTGAGACTTTTTTTATTCACCTTGCTAAATGTCCTGTTCCCGTTTACCAAAAAAATTCAAATCCCATACTTACATGCTGAATGGTGGCTCATCTAAGTGAGCTACAATGCAATGCAGGTACTGTAAATGAACCATTTATTTCATAAAGCCAAAGTTCACTTAACAAAATATTCATTTGCATGTATAGTACACTAATGTAAGGTCGGCTTTATGAAAAATATCTCCTGCCACCAAAAGCATGTTTTTATTCTACGTACAGGTCCCATCGTATGTCACTAATGTCAGTTCAGCGACACCTTTTTAAAAGCTCGAGAACATCTGTTTTATTTGCAATTTGTCCTGCTTCACAGTCAGCATAACATTTTACATGGCACAGTCACTTGATCCCCCAGGCACAAATAACCCTAACTCATTTTCCAACTTGATTGTTTGCTAATACCTTATCACGACACACACTCTCCTGATTGGATTTCAGACACGCTGTGTTAGAAAACCGCATTAACTAGCCCTGCCACTTCAGCCGCTGAGCTGCCACAAGTAGCAACGTGATTACCATGTTACTATTTATATGAAGGCTTCTGTTTGCTTTACTGCAAAATATTGTCATCTACCCAGCTGTCTGGACAAAAGAATATGAAGAGTCCACTACTGTTTTCTTTCATGCTTTTCATTTTTTTTTTGCTTGCTTTCAGAGAGAGCAATAGATTAACTAAGCAGTCAAATGAGAATATAGTTTACCTTCAGAGAATTTAATTTTGTCAGATTGTACTTTTTGGCACCTTTAATCATATCGGTCAAGCACAGTTCTCAGCTTCCTGTAGCATTTTTATTATGTGCCTCACTGATGAAAATAAAATTGGCCAGTATTTCTGAAGTCATGCAAGCAGTCAGGCATAACCTCTCCCTGTAGTGCCTCATCTGTAGATACAAATTCCAACTGCAGCTTCTTCACTTCCCATGCTTCTCACAGAGGCCATGTCCCTGACTCTAACGGCAACTACAATGATCAGACCGTCCTATTAACCCATTACTCTTTGCTCAGTCATCCATATCTTTAGCAGTCATCCCTTCTTTATTCTTTTGACAATCTTTGACAACATTTTGTCTAATAAACCTACCTGTATTATTTGGTGCCATCAAGTACAATAGCTGTTTTATAATTTATGCTGTTTTCTGTATTTTTATCCTTTTCGTTTTTTTTTTTTGGTAGGTTATTTTTTATTGTTTCTGAAATCCTCTCACTTTTGTATGCAATTCTACAGTGATCTGTTTATGCTGAGATTGAGAGCTGAGTGAAAATTGCACTGTTAGAATCATCAGAGAAAACTGTAATTTTTAGAGAATCCAGACTAGGTCACATTTTTTGTATTACGCCTTCAACTTTGCTGTTATTTGGTATTATTTGTTATCATTATTATTTTTTTCTTTTTTTTTTTTGGAAAATGCCAATTTGTTGCTCCATTGTCATGACATGAAAGCTTGTTGCTGGGGGTCACGATCCAGGGTATCACACTATGTGACATCATCAAGGCAATGATTCAAAAGCTGGTGCTGAATGTGTGTTAAACAACCCAAACAAGTAATTAATACTTTCTTTAATTTTTTGACTTTCAGGGTGCACAATTTTGAAAGGTTTTTCATATCAAATTAAAGGTTACGTATTGGGGTTTAGTACAAGATGTGGCAATTTTTTGGGGGTTTGAATTTAGCAATAGTTAGCATATCTAGCAATTAGGAATTCACGCCAGATCTTCAGAGTGCCCTGTTGTGATCCATTTTATTTTTGTACTTGTGCATTAGCACCCCTAGTCCTCAGTGACAAAAAGAGTTCTTTTATATTTCAAAAATTTACAAAAAAGCAAAAAAAAAAAAAAGATTCAAAAAGTATATGCAGAAAAGACAAACTAAACAAAAGCTAAACTATTCCACAACCTGCAAAATGCTAAATCATGCTAAAGTCCAAACCAAAATATACCAAAAAAAGTTGAAAATGAAAGAAAGAAAAAGAAAATCCAAACAGCAGCTCGTAAATTGAAAGTTAAAGCTGATGCCAAAGCAGCCATCTTTAAAATAGCACTGGGATGGTCCCCTTACATTAAGCTAAACACATACTATGAAAGGCATGTAGCCAAATAAACAAATTATAATATAAATCAAAAATTAAACAAATGACTTATTATGGCAATAAATAAAGGAAAGCAAATGCAAAAATAATCTATCCATACATCAGTTTTCTGCCTCTTATCTGGGTCTCGGTTGCAAAGATGCCCCAAATGGGACTTAACAGTGTGCCAAAGTGGAGATCCATTTTGGACCAGGCTGAACAAGCAGCAATGTTATGCTACTGTCTAACATGGTGACATTCATCACATTCTTTTCAGTGGAAGCCATTATTCCTTTTGCTACTGAATAAAAGCAGCAATAGCAAGAAACCCACTAAGACATTCGTGTGAAGCAACGTGACACTAACTTGTCATGTATCAACAGCAAGGAAATTTTTTGACTGCAATCAGACTTTTAGAGGGGGGTACAACAGCAGCTACAGGCTTCTGAATACTATAGAATAACAGAAGGATTATGAATTTGAAAGGATGCCAATAAATGGCTTTTGAAACTGAATTCCAAGTGGCAATTCACTGTGAGCCACATTCGTCTCCTCATCACTGAGGAGAAATCAAGTGGTTGCTTTGGCTGCTTGCACGGAAAAGGGAGCCATTTTCAAAGTAGCAACACTCAAAAGGCTGTGGAGATTTTAAGGTGGGGGCAGATCCTGGAGAAAGCTTTAAAACAGACATTTTTCTAGACAGTACAGTTACAAAAGTGCAAGTCACGTTAAAGGCACATTTTGTGATTTACAGGCCCTGAAATCTGTAGAGAAGGAGGCTGTCATGCAAAATACTGAAACATGGCTTGCACTGAATGACAGTGAAAAATTCTGCTTAGAGGGGCATCAATTATTCAACGGAGACTGGCATGGTAGAGATGGAAGGGAGGGGGGTGTGCTATATAGGACTGACAGAATCAAGATGGAAAGAAAAAGGAAAAAGCAACCGACTAAGTTAAGTGCAAGCTTTTAAACAATACGTCCTGCTATCCATCCATTTTCAAACCAACTTAATTCAATTACATGATCATGGGGGCATTTAGAATTAATCCAAAAAATAATGTTTATTTACAATACAGAAAAGCAAAAGGGTAAATTACTTCATTGTGCATTACAGATTTGTAAATATGAATGTAATATAATTAACCAGTTTTAATCTGGAATGAAAAAATATACGAAGATGAAGATACTTTATAGACAGGCCTTTTAGAGTACACTGCAAATGTACAGATCAAACTAAAAGACAGTAAATCACTTCAAGAAAACAAGGACAACCCAGTTCAGTACTGGTTAAAAGGGGATTACCACAAATTATTAAACTGGAAGCACCCCAGATATTTAACATTTTGGACAAAAAAAGGCATTCATTAAAAAGTGTTTAGTGTGATAGTTCCCATGTCCTTAAAAGTGAAGAATGCCATACACAGACCCATCCAACCATTCTTTTTGTTCCAGACACTTGCGTCTTTCTGTCAGACTTGAGCCTCCTTGACATGGTTTTTAAGGGTGAAAAAAGTGAGCCTTGTAATTGCTGGCCAGTCATCCTGGCATCTGATAAATGAAAGGCCATAGAACCGCAACAGTGCTGATAGGAAAAGGTCTGCTTGGACTGAGAAAAAGGTTGTTCATGACATATGAGTCTACGGGACCTATTAGGAAAGCTCCAGACAATGAAATGGCTAACAGTAAATTTAAGGTCATTAGGAAACCAAGCTGATCTATTAGGATGTACTTCCCATTTGCCCAAGTCATATTGGTTAATAACAATCATAATTAATAATAATAGCCAAAGGCTCTTCATTCCCTTATTACAGAGTTAGAAAAGTGCAGAGACAAAGACATAAGGCAAAGCGAAATGAAATCTTTGTGCAAATTCACTGATAAAGTTTCTAAGTGGACCCTTGGCACTCCACATTATATATTGTTGCGGGCCATTAATTTTTGGCTTGGGGCAAGTCACAAATGAGTAAGGGAGTTTGGAACATGACCTGCAGCAGGGTACCAGTGGCATGAGGAACAAGGGACAAAGAATGAAATTAGAAAAAGGACAGACTATGTAAAGTGGCAGCAGATAGAGAAAATAGCCACCTCAGTCCAAAAGCAGGCTTAGGTAGGTGAAAATGCTGTGAAAGCTGGCCATTGTGAATTAAACTTGGCTTGATTCTTGTGCGCCACTGTAATAGACAAATACATACACACATTTTTCGCAATCACTATTACTATTTTGTCCCATTTCCTGGTTTATGAACCATTTTATGAAGTAAAACTATTTTTCTCCGCATTACATTAAATTTACAAGTGTGTATCTTCTATCAGCTATTAAAGATGTGAGGAAGGCAAAGAATTGTAAATTACATGCCAAACAATGCAATAAATCCATTTTTATATGTTTAGCATATTAAAATGTAATACAGACTGGCATTTACTAATATGAACAAGTTATACCATTAAATTATATTTTAAGACCCCATTGAAAATACAGGCTGACTAGGTGCTCTTATTGCAGAAACAGCACTGGCCATACTTATCTACCCAACAACTAGTCAGTGGGTGTTCTTGCATTCTCCGTCTGTGTACTGACTGTTAAGATGCTGGATGTGTGCATGCATGTCATCTTGAATGCAAAAATAATTTTCAAACCGTTATTGAATTCTATTTGTGCTGGCATCACTAGCAAGCCACCAAATGCCATCAAATAACACAGAAGAAGTCAATGAATGCTTTTGATATAGTTAAGCAGTATCCTATTAAAATGCCTTTCATGACCTTATCATCTTTCTTGTATGAAAAATTCTAATCTATTGTTTCTTCCCCAGGTAGCAACATCTGTCAATATACAACAGGGCCTTGGGATAGCATACTGTAATGCGCAAGACAAGAACCAACACTGAATAGAGCACAATCACAAAGCACACCCATACAAACACCCACATTCACTCATACCAGGTCAAATATGAGCCATCAATCTATCAAACTTGCATGCCTTTGGGATTTGGGAGGAAAAATGAGTAAGTGAAACAAACACAAACTCAAGGAAACAATTAACATAGACAATGACTGAGAGCTGCCTCTTGGAAATGTAAGTAAGCAGCGCTAAATAGTGTGCCTCCATGCCACCAATATACAGTCAGAGTTGTCAAAATAAAAGCTCTTCTGCATTTTGCTCTTGCATTAAAACACATTCTTATGTTTTTATTTGTGGGTTTGCTGCAATTCCAGGTCTGCAGCAATTCACCGATACAGTAATTGTTTTTTTTTTGGTAGACGTAGACGTTTCAAAAGACACCACTAAAACATATGATTCCTTTGGAAGCACCCAGGGCATATTGTGATATATAGAGAGCTATATAGTTATGCTTAGTAAGGCACATATCAAAGAAAGAAAAAATAATGTATTAACTATAATCTACCAACTACGTCAGCATGTATGGGTAATATTTAGTAAGAAAAATGATTCAGAGCACTTGGAATTTTTAAGCACAAAATATCAGAGAAATGCTGAAGGTATGTTTTCAAGCAACCTGTTCGAGAAGCAATAAATATCCTTCTGCCATGTTGTCCTCTTTATTTCAATGGCAAGTCCTGTAGAATAAACTACAGTGGGTGACCACTTTATTTGGTATATCTACAGTAGCTGATTGTGAATTAGTATTATGGTTCAGCCACGGTTTTATCCCTAGCTTAACTGTGCTTTCTGTTTGTTTAATCTTTTTTTTTTGTTATTTTCTTGGTGTTATTTTGCAAATATTACTGATTGTTTGCATTTTCATAAATATTATTTTGTTTATTAATAATTTTGTCTTTAAGAATGATGTTTGTTTTGTAGTGCATTGTCTTTTAAATTATCTTCATTGTTCATTGCTGTCTGTATGTTAAGCTGGAGACAGTGAGGCCTCCCTCTGACATTGCTGCTAGTGGACCACCCTCAGCCCTTCTTTTTGGGTGGTGGGGTCTAGAAACCAGCAGAAAACATTGTGTTTGTATACTGCTTCTTTTGTGATATTTTGATTAATGAACTTTGGCTTAGCTTTGTAAGATTGGATATCTGGATTATTACACTTATTAACTTCTTGCTGTTTTATGTTTTGATTCTTCTTATTTTTATTATTGTTTTATTGTTTAGTTACATAAAATCTTTAATTATAAAGAAAAGTTGTTTTGTGATTTTGACTGAGAGGTTTGACAGATCCTCTCCTCGGTTTCTGGTTTTTTTTTAATTTTTATTATTTTAACTAAAACCCTTACTATTTCTGCTGGGATTCTGCAGCCCAAAAGCCTGCTACTGAAGTTTGGGCTGAGGCCTGTTTTGACAAAGTAGCCTGGCTGGATTCAGAACACTTGGAAAGCTTGAAAATGTTAATACTTCAAATATTCCCTCTACTGCGGTAGGTTGGTTCCCTGCCTTGCGCCCTGTGTTGGCTGGGATTGGCTCCAGCAGACCCCCGTGACCCTGTAGTTAGGATATAGCGGGTTGGATAATGGATGGATGGATGGATTTCTTGCACATTACCAGGTGATTTATCTCTCCTCTTAATAGAGGATTTCTCGTGATCTTTGGATTGAGATCAGTGACTAAGTATTATATCTTTACTAGCTATGTAAGCCCGTGTTGTAAAAAAGCCCGGGTTCCTAGAAACTATTGAAATCGTCAGAAAAAAAAACTGAAATGCAGTGTCGTCGGTTTAATTTTGTAGACATGCTCGTCCCCCTAGTCTATCAGTGGTTAAGCGAGTTCCTCTCTCTTTCGAGGTTTTGTTTTGTTGATGTGCTCGCCTCGCTTGTGTATTACCAGCTAAGTGAGTTTGTCTTTCGTTGGTGGTTTCACTTTGGCGACAGAGTCGGTTTCTTTCAGCTTCATGCTGTAGCTTCGTACTTCTTTCTTTTTCCAACTCGTTAACTTGAGGCCGCCTTGCTGGCTCTTTGAGCTTCATGCTGTAGCCTCGCACTTCCAGGCCAGACAGAAAAACAGATACGTACACTTCCACGCGTAGATGTTTATATATAAGATTCTGGCAATGCTATTCTGTGTTTTGTTTTTTTTTTTGTATGGTTGCCAACATTTTGTCTGAACCTTTTTGTGGTTACAGCCATGTGATTTTTAGTTACTATGCCTATTTTTGGTCATGTGAACAGATGATTACATAACTAGTTATCACATACCAACCAGCAGGCGTCTGAGTATTAAATCCATTAGTAAAAAAATCATTATGAAATTCTTTAGTTTTAGTGAACGCTAAAAAGCACTTCTGTGATATTGTAGTGTTAGAAATTTTGCACGTTATTCATACTACAACTTTCCATTGTGTGTTTTGGATTTTGGACACATGTGGCACACATGTGGCACGCATGCATGGAAATCCTAGCAAAATGTGTGCTCTTATTCCATTCATGCAAGCACAACAAAGGCTTTATTCAATGACAGATAAATCCTTGGTCTTTTCCTCTACCCCACAAAACTAGACCCACGTATGACCCACTGTCTGCTTGCCTGCTCTGAGTAGCACCATCAGCACATACAGTATAATGCTGTCACTAGTCGAGTAGTCAACTGCAAGTGAAGAGCAGGCACACCTAATAATGTAGCCTCTCATTGTTGATGAGAACATTATATGTAACATATGGAATGAGAATGGACTCACATCTCCAGACCTGGGTGGATCGCACAAGAAAACCATTAAACCAGTATAACTAACTCTCCACAGAGCTATAGAAACACCCTACTTCAGAAATATCTGATGGGTAGACATTGACTATAAAGTGTTCAACAGCTAACACTTCTGTGATTTCAAATTCAATTTTTGTGAGTATGTTAAGAATTCCCACATGTCTTTTCTTATAATGAAAAGGACTTTGACCATAAAATTCAGACTTATGCAGGTAAAATTTGATTATAAGTATGAAAGATTTATTATTTTCTTCACACATCAGTGAATGAGTAGAACCAAGAAATGATGGCTCACCATATTTTTCTTTTGCTTCTTTGGAATGCAAGCAAAAAAAAAAAAAAACTTGTCATCCTTCTTGTTTTTTCCTCTAAAGTTATTTTATGTGTTTCAAATTACCAACTAATGTGGTTACACATCATATTTATTTTATAATGTTGCAGATGGTTGATTCTTGTTCATCTTATCACCAGCAGGCAAATATGTCTTTATAGTACTTAAAATCCTGATTACATTTTGGCTTAACTGTAGGAACTAATCCATGCACTGCCAACTGGGAAATATGGGCAGTACAAATTATCACAGAAGGGAAAGAGTAAAAATCAGGACAACTGAACGTTTTGGAGGAATCGAATGAGAAGAAATTATCAGAACTATATGTCATTGACACTTGTTTAGAACCCCTGGCACCTACCTCCCAATTTAAATACTGGAATGCCCTCTCTTTGCAATCCTTATTTGAATCATTTGTCATTTTGTCAAGCTGTTGTCTACTGTATATTGGCTCCTCATTAGCTACACCAGTTTCAACATCTCCACAAGACTTCATTTCTAATGGCTAAAGACTAACAACTAGTAAACTAATTTCTTAAGAATGCAAATCATAATAGTTGAGTAAACCTTAGGGCCTTCCTTTGTGTCTATAAGTGTGTTGTGTAGCATGACATCAACAGAGAAGCAACAACTGCCATCTAAATTAGGGACATGATTATTTAATTACTTGTAATGAAATGCTTTGTGTACATTATTCCACAAAATATATTTTTTATCATGAGCCCTTTCTCATTTTGTGTTCATAAGCAATTAGTCAGCACTTTAGATGCTTTGTCCATTTTAGATCAATAAACTGGACCACTTTTATAGGATTCTTAAACAGTTCATTATTTTTGACCGATAGAGTTTACCACAGCCAACTTAAACAGGTTAATTGTCAGTGATCCTTTCAGTTGCTGTGCTAACCATAACCCAATCTATTTCTTTTACGCTTTATCTAATGGAGTGAAATTCTCATTTCAGACAGAAAAGACAACCATAAGCAGGTTCGGTAAAAGGATATGTGAATTTTTAGGAAGCTGTTTAATTAACATGACAACCAGTTGGAAAGTGAGTAGAACAACTGTTTGTCAGGCAATTTATTTGTGTCCTCTAATGTCTTTAGCAATAACTCACACTTTCGCTTTAGCCTCTGTCAGTGCTCAGCTGGTATTAAAGAAAAATAAATATATTTTTTTCCCAATCACACAAAGTGTGTTGCTGAGTCTGTAAGTGTTTGTTGTGACAAGGAGACTTAAAAAGAAGTACTAGAAAAAGCACATGGAGAAATCCCTTCAGACCCTGAGCTACCATGTGTCAAGCTAGACATTTTCTTTCCAAAGGATTTTCAGCACAGATCATATGGAAAAGATGGCACTTGCAACACGCAGTAATTTGCAACTGGGACTGTGAATGCCATCAAAGTGAATAAAGGGAGATCATTGTATATTTATGTTGGTTTTTTTAGGTATAACAATAGAACTTTATAGTTGCTGTATTCTACACAAAATGGCTAATTTGACGACAGATAAGTATCAGTTGTAACGTGAGAACATACTTGAAAAATACAGAAGCTGAGTGGTATCAATTTTTTTTCTTGTTTAAAGTAAATAGCATATAGAAGCAATTCAATGTGGGAACTTGAGGTAGTAGTGTAAAAGTCAGGTGCTTTGCTTTTTTCTTAGTTTTATGTATTGCCCTCTTGCTTATGATAAGCATATTAAAGTAACAATTGTATCTGAGATTAGTGAAGTTTCTCTCTTGAATATGAAAGGAAAATAATTCTTTCTTCTAAAATTATGACTTAGTATCATATATAACATGTAATTTATGCACACAGATAGACTAACTCTATCCCTTAACCACTTAAAAATAGAATCAATTATTGAACCCGCAAGGTTTTGCTTTGCCCATTTAATTCAAACTGATTGGTGTACTTGCTCATAGTGAATACAGAATGACACTACAATCCTGAAAAATGAGTTAAAACAAGAATTCAGCAGTTTCAGTCCATTGATCAAAACAAGGGAAAGAAATATTGATGAAGAAATTATGTTTGTATGAGGAAAAGGACTGTAGCAAGATAAAAAGGTTGAACGATGATTAATTAAGCAGATTCACCTGACTACAATACAACATAATATAAAATAAATTTCTCCAAACCTCGTAATCCAAATTCAGGTCAAGTGGGACCAGGGCCTATCCTAGAAGCACATATTTAAGACAGAAAACAGCCCGGGCCATGTTAAAATAATGTGTTTTCAGCAGTGTTTTAAAGTGCTCTACTGTATTAGCCTCGCAAATTCCTATTGGCAGACTATTCCAGATTTTAGGTGCATAACAGCAGAAGGCCGCCTCACCACTTTTAAGTTTTGTTCTTGGAATTCTAAGGAGATACTCATTTGAGGACCTGAGGTTACGATTTGGAATATGAGGTGTCAGTCATTCCGATATATGGAGGCGTGACCACGGGGGCGGCTGGGGTGTGCACTGCCCCCCCAGAGATAAGCCGTGCCCACCCTGTGAAATGCTCTATCTGTCCAATGAAAACTCTGGAGAAGAATAACATTTGAATTTCAAAACTGAGTTGCTTTCCAATGAGACAGGCACTGTGCTGCTCACAGTTCACTTCACCGCACATTTTGCAGCACGTTTTGAAACTGTTGACTGCATTCTTTAATTAAAACAACATATACGTTCTAGTCTTCTTTTATTTTCTGGTTGGTAACACCAAAGGCTATGCATAGGTGGCTTATTAAAAAGCAGACATCTTCAACCTCTGTCCCTCTGCAAGCTGCTGGCTCCACGGTTGAGCCCAGCACTGCTGCTACCAACACGGAGCTCTAGAAAAAGACGGTGGCGGCATCCACAAACACGTGTCTAGTATCCCGCACGTCAGAGCCATGTCTGCATGTGTGGCTGAGTTAGTTTATTATGTTTTATATTTTTGTGAACATTCTCAAAACTATTTTTTTATATATTGAAATTATTCTGTTTTATATATTGTGAATTTTGTTTAATGTGAATGCAATCATTGTATCTTTTGTATATAGTTCCTGTTTGCCTGTTGTAGCGGGGGAGCGGGGGGGGGCTTTATTTAATGTAACACCCATAGGACGCACATGCAGTGTACAGCAGACTCCTGGCAAAAGTTTGATGACGCTTTTGAAGGTAAGGCGCTTCTCAATACTCTCCGTCTCTCGTGTAAGCTGACAAGTTTTGAATTAGTGTTTTCTGTCTGAAACTGCATGGAAACATCACGTAATATGTTATTAATGTATTTTGAGGTTCTGTCGTCACTTTTGGTCGACAGAAATGGATTTTAAAAGTGTTTGGTTTAACAGAGATCCAGCCTCATTAGCATATTGTTTGGCTTTGTATAGGAGACTGAGAAAGCGCCTGACGCTGCGTGTGCTGACTGTGCCCCTTACTGCTTGTTTTGTAGAATAAATGGCAGAATCCGAATATTGGTGTGTCTGTCTTCCCTTAAAGCACCAGCAACCATTCTAAAGCGCTACACATGGCAAAAGTATCGGCGCCGGGCTGAGACGGGTGAAAGCATAGTTCAACTACTGGGTCCAGCCCAGATAGAAAAGAATAGATATTATGTGAAAAGCATTGGGGAGGCCGTTCAGTTCCTTGCAGTCATTGAACTGGCTCTGCGTGGTCACAATCACATAGGTGGGGAGGAGAGACTTTTCCTTAAGTTCTTTGATTACACAATCAAAAAAGATGCCAAACATGCAGAAATTGTAAAATACATCCCAGACAACGCAAAATACACATCCAATGTAATTCAAAATTAAATAATTGAGACTCTTGCCAAAATGGTGGTAAAAGATATCAGCACCAAATATGAAAAAGCTGACCGTCCTGGACTTTGCATTAAAAGTGATGGTACCAGGGATCACTGTAACATTGAGAATTTGTCTGTAGTGATTAGATTCGTCCAGAACTCCATCCCTGAAGAACACCTGATTGGCTTAATTGAACTGAATCAGCTTCATGCTGAATATATTTGTAACCAAATTCTGTCACATCTCTCTGAGCTAGGTTACAGCCCAGACAATTTAGTGTGTCAGTGTTTTGATGGTGCTTCTGTCATGTCTGGGGCAAGGTGTGGTGTCCAGGCTTTGTTACAAGACAAAGTTGGTAAGTACATTCCATATGTACACTGCTACAACCACCAGCTCCATTTACAAGTGATACATGCAATGGAATCAGAACCTCTGGCTAAGAAGTTCTTTGACTGGTCAAATTCATTGAACACATTTTGTCACAGACATTATGTTTCACACACATACGATACACCCACACTGAAAAGACTTTTAGAAATACGATGGACCAGTCATTATGATGTCACAAAGTGCATTGTCAACAATGAGGAAGCTATAAGGGGGCTTCTCTCAGAGGTAGCAGAGGCTGACACTGCCCCTTTTGACATTTGCATAGAGGCATGCGGTCTTTTGACCCAATTAAAAAAGCAGAATTTCTTCAATACAGGAAAATTCCTCCTTCATGTGCTTGGTGTGCTGAAACCAGCCAATGCAATTGAGCATTTCTCTCAGTGTGAAAGTAGGCCTACCAATTCACTCAAAAGTAAACAGAAAGTTAATTCACAGCCTGATGATAGTATTGTCGTGTCTACGCTTGGGCATGGTGACTCTAATGAACAAAATGCTCCTAATCAGACTTTTAAAAGGGCTATGTTCAGCATTCTTGATAGAGCTATTGTAGAAATGGAGATTCTAAGATTCTCTTAGAGAAATGTTGAATTATTGAGGGCCACATCGCTTCTCCTGCCAAAATCAAAATTATTTCTTGATCATTCTCTCCTGAAACCACTTCAGGCACTTGCAGGCACAGAGCAAAACAGCATGAGCTTGCAAAATGAAATTGCTGTGGCAAAAGCAATGTTGATCAATAAACTGCCAGCTGATGCTAATCTCTCTAAAGCATGCAAATGCATTCAGCAGTACAAAGAGGCCTTCACTATGTTGCATTCGCTATATGTCACAGCACTCATCATTGGTGTGTCTTCAGCTGCATGCGAAAGTTCTTTCTCTACTTTCTCTACTTTGAACTGCATTCTCACTTCACTCCGCCGAACAATGCTGCATTCAAGGAAGAGAAATTTAGTCATTCTGGCACATGAGAAAGACATCACAGAAAATCTAGACATGAATGAATTATTTCAGAATTTGCCAAGAGTAACTGCAGACTGGTCCTGTAGATAATATCCAGTTTAAACACTGGAAACTGATATCCTATAGCCTCCCTAATGACTACAATGAGCCACGTTTCTGTTCTTGCTCTCATATGTTGTATACATTTGACTTTATTGATATTTACCTTGTAGATGTAGTTCTATATTTGTTCACAAAAAATAATAATACAAGTTCCATTGCCTCTGTTAATTTTATTGAACAATAGGTTATGATTTATGCCACAATTTTTGCTTTTATATGTTATATAAAACTATGTTGTTATTATTATTTGACCCCGCTATAAAAATGGGGATGGATGGATGGATATTTTTTGCCCCCCCAGACAAGCCAAATGCCCACCCACACATGATGTCCTGATCACACCTCTGCCGATATATATAAGATGGGGTGAGATTATTTAAGGCTTTATAAACCATAAGCAGAATTTTAAACTAAAACTGATTTTAATCTAAAACTGATGTCACACACGTGCGCATGAGAGGTAGCTAAAGGGTCTAAATGAGAGTAATTACATACCAGACCACAGGGTGGCGGAGTGCACTGACCTTTTTTCTCACTTTCCTGCAGACCGTTCAAGGGAAATTCCGCCTGGCCCTGATGACATCACTTCCGGTTCCGGCCCTCCGGAGGACATCACTTCCAGTGTGGAACCTATGAATGAAGAGACTTCCGGTTCCAGCCCTTTTGATAACATCACATCCGGGTCTGAGCCTATGGAAGAGGACCCTTCTGCTTCCGCCATGAATGACCTCACTTCCCTTGCTGGCCTTTAAAGTCGCCATATTTACTCATCAGTTCTGTTTTGGACTCCATACTGAGCACATTAATCTGAACAATTTTCCTTTTGCAGCCAGGAAATATTATATGGGTGGCTGCCCCAAACCTTTTTATGGCTCTTGCGTCTGTTTTTTGTGACACTGACTAATTATGGTCAGTTTTTTATCATGTTAAGCTTCTTGGCTATATTTAAATATTTACAGTATTCAGTTGTTGAACCCTCCTAAGACATTTTGTAGTTCAATTGAACAGATCCATGAACAAAAGACCACAGCCATTTTGATGGAAAATGTCAACTAATGCTTGAAAAATAATGAATCTCTAAGGGTTTATTAACTGGTCATTAAAATAGTAGCAAAAGCAAAATAGATATAGGCAACAGAAAAAAGGCAAACGTCATTGTCCATGGGTGTGGAAGCATGATACCTCACCTGGGTGAATGACAGTGTTCTCATGTTCTGGATAGATGCTATATATATATTTATATATACAGCGGCCTTGATCAATATCAATTCTCAATTTCAGTCATAAAAGGCTGATTCAGCTCTCAGAGACATAAATCCCCAGCCAAGGGGCGGGATGGAATGGATTGTGGAGGATTTAGCATGTAATTCTGTCTGATTACAGCATTGTGACATTTAAAGGCAGCTGGTAGAGATCTGCTGCAAAGACAGCAATTAGAAAGCCAGGGGGTTAAACAACCTTTCCTCAAAGCCAACCATTGCTGGTTGCGGAGTAATCTGTCGTTCCAAGGTCAAACCACCTCTGGAAACAGCTGTCTGTCTGTCACTGAATTTCACCCAGCGATGGTCCCATCTGGCTATCTTCACAGCCACTTCTGTGCTCCTTCTGACCAGTCACCATCTGTCTGTCTCTTTTTGAAACAACTGTTCTCACTTCAGGTTATCTGGAGAAGGTGAAGAATGAGAAGCCATTTCATGCTTGGCTTGACCAATTCAAAACTATAAAAAAATAAATAAATAAGGATATTAAAGCTTACTGTTGACCATTTACTCTTTTGACCTGTTATATCATCTCTCTTTTTGAACACCCGCGTTATGATATGTGACATCGTTTATTAATAATGCAAGAAAATATCCTGGATTGACTGGCAACTCTATTGTGGTCATTTGTGCATGAGTAAAGAGGACATTAGCTCTTGTCTACCCTCACTGTGAAAAGGCAGGTATGAGTATGCATTATATTGTAACTAGGACTCACTTGTCATGTTCACTCACCAACCTTAAGCGATGAACCCTACCAATCGAGTTGGGATTGAAAACAGAGATATGCTTACTTCTAAAATGGCATTAAAAGAAAATAATACATATCATTTTGAACCAAAAAAAACCCCTAATGATATGTGTACCTTTCTACTTTTATATTGAACCACCTGCTTCTTTTAATTAAATAATTAAATCACTGTAACTTTCATTTAGCTGCCCTGATGGTTATCTTTATAGTATTGGGAGCTGTAAAAATGAAAATTACTCTCGCACTAAATGAAAATGTAAGGCGAAACCTTTTCTTTAATGTATTTTCCTTTATTGAAGCTCTGTGTCAATATTTCCCTTGTGATTCTTATATAGTTTTGGAATAGATACTTAGGGAAGAAATAAGACAAAGACTGTATCTGATATGTGTTTTTCTAGCTTGTATATCAAGCTTATTTGTATTTTTCCCAAAGGATAAATGGTAATGTAAACACTGCAATAATATTATTTAAAGTGCAGTTTTTCTTTCTGTTTTACACCTATGGTTCTGGGTGTAGGGAATGTTCCTGTAAAATATTCAATAACATGTTAGCATTGTGAGACACCTAGAATGTCATAATACATTGATGAGGACTGCCAGACGCATTTAAACAGACATTCCTCTCTGAGCCCATCATAACTTCTTGGTATGACTCTGGGCAGCATGCCAGGGTTTTGCTTGGTGTTTCCTTGGGACTGGGTCTAGGACATTCTTTTTTAATGAGTCAGTTCACTTGAACATTTTAAATGTGATAATCTATGGCTCCAATTTACTTGCTAGAACACATTTTTTTGTTTTCCTGAGATATGAATGGAAAGGCCAGTACTCTGTAGTACTTGTTTTTAAGCAATATCCTAAAATCAAAATAAAACCAAAATACAGCAACATTATTCTTATGGGCGGTATTTTCCATTTCAATGCATTTCTTAAGCCTTACTTACAGATCCATTTTCCTAATACTTAACAGTTATTTCAGATATTGTAATTTCAACTAAGACATATGACCATATAAACCCAGAATTTAAATCATTCTATTAATCAGTGACCTTTTGGCATGAAAATTCAAGTGAGGCTTAGTAGATGAAAACTGTAAGAATTGACAGTGTTATCCTGAGAAGCAAGCCATAAAAAGAGTCATGCAGAGTGTCTGTGTGTGTCTCTCTAAAAAAGAGAGACAGAGTGTGATCAAGAGCTATGATAGGAGTGCTTACGACTCTTCTTAAACCCATTGGAGTGGATACATGGTCACTGGTTGAGTTTGGAAAGTGTCCTGACTTGGGTTGGCCCACTGAGTCAGGGAAAAGAGTGCATATGGTATTACCTCTGACCCCACATAACTGGTGAGAAGCATAGTTGGTAGTGGCAATATGCTGGCAATAGACAAGGCAGAGAAACTTGTGGAAGGAGTTATGGAAAATCTGACCGGCTGCCATGCATCAATGATCGAATGTCAGGCAAATGTTGTCATAGAAAATCACACAAAATAAAGATTGATGAACATATTTTTCTGTCATAATGTATAACCACCAAAGAACAATGCTAATTATTTCAACATACAACACCTCAAATACTCAACAATGAAAACAGAAATGTAAATGAACATTCATTCTGTAAAAGGTGCACTGCATAGCTAATACACAAGTCAACATTCAGCACAGACACAATTTTAGTCAAAGAATGTAAAATATCATTCTTCAGGCTGATGTACAGTAATCCCTCCTCGATCGCGGGGGTTGCGTTCCAGAACCCCCCGCGATAGGTGAAAATCTGCGAAGTAGAAACCATATGTTTGTATAGTTATTTTAATATATTTTAAGCCCTTATAAACTCTCCCACACTGTTAACATTATTAGAGCCCTCTAGACATGAAATAACACCCTTTAGTCAAAAGTTTAAACTGTGCTCCATGACAAGACAGAGATGACAGTTCTTTCTCACAATTAAAAGAATGCAAACATATCTTCTCTTCAAAGGAGCGCTGTCAGGAGCAGAGAATGTCAGAGAGAGAGAGAGAGCGTGACAGAAAAGCAAACAATCAAAAAATCAATACGTGCTTTGGGCTTTTAAGTATGTGCACCGCGATAAAGCAGCCGCAACAGAAGGGAGCAATGTGAAGGCAGTCTTTCAGCATTTTTAGACTAGCGTCCGTATCTTCTAGGCAAACAGCCTCTGTTCAAACAACCCCTCTGCTCACACCCGCTCCGTCAGGAGCAGAGAACGTCAGAGAGAGTGAGAGAGTCAGAGAAAAGCAAACAATCAAGCACCGCTCAGGAAGCACACCGCATATCATTGAGGAGTTTTATTTAATACGAAATACATGCTCTGATTGGGTAGCTTCTAAGCCATCCACCAATAGCGTCCCTTGTATGAAATCAACTCCTTGCAACACAGAGGTGCCCCGAATGCCAGCAGGAAATCATGGACTTTGGAGTTATAATGCACAGCCCTGCTGGATTCCATGGGGGCCGCCAGGAGTCGCTGCAGGGAGGCCCAGGGATTTATATTTTCCGTATAGCCCGGAAGTATTTCCAAGTCATGGGAACAGAAGAAACGATATACTTCCGAGCTGAAGAAAAAGAGTTTTACCTGACCCAGAAGTGCTGGATAATCACATTTACTGAGGGCTCAGAAGCACTTCCGGGTCGAGGACTATAAAGGACTGTGGGTGATCCCAGACAGAAGAGCCGAGTTGGGAGGAAGGGTGACTGAGCTGCTGGGAGTAGAGGATTGATTATTGTTTAGCGATTGGAGTATTGATTTATTGAGTATTGTGCAGTGTAGGTGCTTTGTGCACATTGTTATTATAAATAAAATAACATTTGGACTTTTATCTGGTGTCTTGACGTGGTGTCCGAGGGTTCAAGGGAGCGAGAGCGGTCCCAAACTGTCACAATTATATTATATTATATTATATTATATTATATTATATTATATTATATTATATTATATTATATTATATTATATTATATCTCTTTCAGGGTTGGATACCGTCTTACGTGCAATACTACCAAGGTCCAGCATGCCTCCCACAACTTCAGATTTAATAAAAATTTTGTGATATATTACATGAGACAGCTTTTATTTTGAAATGATCTATGTATGAGTCTGTGATGTTTTCCATTAGGTTGCTATATGTTAGATGCATGTCTGTTAGTTATCTGATTAGCTCTTTTCTGTGAGTAATGCAATAAACAATGACCTCCCAGCAACATATAGTATGTAACATTATATTAGGCTAGTATCTTGTGTGTAGAATTGATTCCTGCCATGCTCCCTGCTAACCGTGAAATGAATGAATGTGTTTAATAATTGATGAATGAATATACTCCCGTGTTTTGTATTCAGTGTACTTTTTTCATGATTTGAAACAATTGAATTTTAATTGTTTTGTTCAAATTTAGTGAGGGAATGGATGCATGGATGAATGGGCATCAGATTGTCATAGTTCATGCAGAGCATAACTATGTTTCAGAAAATGACCAGTTTTAGACTACTCTGAGAAAACAAGTTAATCTTTAATGAAAATGTAAGACCCATTTAAATTACATGGTACTTATACATGAGGAAAAACTGCTACAAGGATAATATGAATTAGTAAAAAGCTACAGTTTTCATTCTAAACATCAAAGTAAATATCCAGGTTACATGAATCATCATCAGAGACAGGCCTGAGAACGCTTGAAGGCACAATTGCAAAAAAAAATGCATAAAACCCAAATGGTGGGGAGTGACATGGAGCTATTATTTTGTTCTGCTAGTTCTCTCTCAGCATTATGTATACTGTATTGTCAAATGAATTCCAGATTAATAGGATATTTATATTTCACTTTTTAAACACATTGGTAAACTTTTAAGCCACAAATTGTTTCTACCTGGATCTATTGATATAAAACTGCAAACACGGCTATTTTATTAGTTATGTACGACACTTATTAAAATGTTGCAGGTTCCCTATGCAGTTCAGCCAATGAATTACATGAAAATAACTTCTTTGAAAATGTGAAATCAAATCAAACCAATAAAACAATGCACAGAGTATAGAAATTCTACAAATTATACGTTAAAATATTGTATTCATAATATACTAAAAGCATTGAAACATTTGGCTTTGCACAATCCAGAATAAATGTATGAATGTATGGCTGGAGGTATTGGACATACATACATACATAAATTTACTAACCCAATAAATCTCTTGCATAAAGGAATCTAATAGCAAAAGCTTTTTATTATGTAAAGGATGCAATGTATGGATGAATGGAATTAAAATGTAATCATTCTTTTAAAAATCATTATGTTAGTATACATTACACTTACAAAGAGAACTTTGATTCTATCCATGCATCATTTTATTAAACATAAAAAATACTCCACTACCACATCCAGAATCCATCATTAATAAGGCAAAGTGTTACAACAGCATATTTATTCTTTTCATTTTGCTCATTTGAGTCATGATGATTTTTGGCAGTGGACAAGATTGAGAGAAATGGGAGCAGGGTGGCAGAATTGGCAATATTAGGACCTTTAATAACTACTGCAGCCACATCATTTGTAGTAATTGTTTTGTTTTTTTTGTTTGTTTCAGATTAACCAAAATTATTATTTGGCTCTTTTTAAATGTTTGAATTCATTTAAAAATTCCCAGAAAAGTTTTTCGGCAAAAGTTTTAAGATTCATCAGTTTATTTATATTACAAAATTACTGAAGCATACCCTAAAATTAAAAAGTGCCAGGCTGAGACCAGTTTAGAATAGGAGAGCACTGGAGAACATGTTATGTTGCCAAAATGAAGACAGCACAATGGTTAGTATGCATGCAACAACTCTTTACTTGACATAGTATATTATATTTCAAAAACAGCACACACTTCACTAACACATGCAAAGACAGCACGAAGCATGGCACTGTTGCAAGGCTGTGCAGATATAACAGTACACACCACACTCAGTCATACCATTTGTAACAGGCCAAAATTGACTTGTCAATTAACCTAATGTGAACTTTGGGGTGAAAATGCCAAACCTGGACAGAAGTATTGCAAATATGAATGCAAAGTGTCAACTTCACAACCACTGGCTGAATAGAGAATTAAAGCCAGGCCATTGCATCTGTGAGGCAAGAATGTTAACCAAGATACTATGCCAGTTTTGTAAATAATGATTAAAATACATGTATACTAGTCATGACACAGAACACATACTGTAAAACATGATTCTAGAGTCAAATTTTGCAGAGCCGTCAGATAATTTATAAAAATTACCCAGGGCAAGGGATGTGGACTCGAAGTAGTAGAGATGTTATTTTGGAAAAACTTCAATTTCTTCCAGAATTTTATGTTGTAGTATGATTAATACTGACTATTGACTGGCTGATTGTCATGAGCTGTGATCATTGCTGGCAGAAGCCAAGTTGACTTGATACAAATGAATTTTCAATGCTGATGTTCACTTCAGTGCACACATATGAATAGTGCATTTGCTTGTACTGAGCCTTCTCTACATAAACACATAAGCTGAGGCATGATGCAAGATGTAATGTGAATAATGAATACCAAGTAGTAGTAAGGTAGCACGTGGAATGATTAATTTAGATATACTGGACATATTTACTTACTCAACCAGTAAAACTCTCTCATAAAGGAATAGATTTTTTTCTTTTTACTTATGTTTGCCTTACAGGCAACATTTGAGTTTGGCTCAATAGCACCCTCTAAAGACCACAACTGACGTATGTAGTATCTGATTGATAGAAAGGTGCTGATATACAGGGTGATTTTAATGGGCAGGGCCCCAAGTTCTGCTGTATTACTGTCTTAATAATGTACCAGTCCAAACAAAATAAGATCACAATATTTATGGATAAAAGTATGAATGAGGGAGTCTTGGCACTCTTTTTTGTGAATGAACTGGATGACCGTGAGATCAGTGAACATTATTTCAAGCAAGATGGGGCAACCTGTCAACCGTCAGCTCACAGCATGGTACAAACTGAATAACTTTTTGGCAACTGAGTCATTTCAAAGACACTATGGCCACCTCATTCCCCCTACCTGTCACCTCCGGATTTCTTCTTTTGGAGAATGCTGAAAGGAAAAGAGTACAAGAACAAGCCTCGTACAATGAAACAATTACAGGAAAATGTTAAACAGGAAATTCCTGCCATCATCCCTACAATGCTTGAAGATACCTTTGCCAATATGGAGCGCCGTGTCGATCTGTGTTTGCAAGAAAAAGGCGACCATTTCCAATACCGAATGTGATTGGATCATTTACATATCTATCAAGGTATGCACTGTATTTATTTCATTTCCATTCATTATCCAATCCACCATATCCTAACTGCAGAGTCACATTGGTCTGCTGGAGCCAATCCCAGCCAACACAGGGTGCAAGGGTGCAAAATCCAGAGCCACCTGAAATGAGTCAGTCATTACGCTGGTTTTCGTATTCCTTTTTCCACCAACAATATGTAAATTTAGCATCATGCACCTAACTCTTTATATGTTTGTGTTATATGTTAAGTTATATGTATTATGAAAGTGTAGATTGGCTAAGTGACTTTATGGCTGGCAATACGCCGTGCCTTTCTAGCATAGTGTCACTAGTCCACCTTACACAGCTTGACTTCATTTTATTGTGTTCCTCATTTACTGAAATTATTGCCCCCTTGCCCTCCATTCTCACATAAAACAATTTCATTAAGGCATTTGTAACATGTAACGTTTCTGTGCTCCTCCTGATATCTCAGTAGCCTATTATTTCCAAATGAGCTCTCTGTTGCAGTCAGTCTATGGTCATGCATGGTATCCCACTGGGCTACTTTTCGTGACCTACACGTTTTAACTTGAACATGCGTACATAGTTTCCCATGTCCAATGTTTTCATCTTTGCACGAGGTCAGAACTGCAATTCATTTCTTAAAACCTGCTCAAGGGTAACAACAGATGACACACAGCCTTGAAGAAGGCTTGTCTACTTTCAGAATGCCTGTGATCGCCAGGGACTCAATTTAAAAAAAAAACACAGAGGAAGGCAATGTTTATCTAGGCCAATCTTAATAAAAACTGCAGGGAATTTCTTTTGTTAATTTATAGCTTTCAGATTTTTATGCAGCATTTCAGCTGATTATATATGTTTCTTTTTGTAAGAGGCCATCCCCAAACCAATTTCGCTTGAATTCCCCACGAGTCCTCTCTCTTTGACAGGCTTAACTGCTCTTCCTCTTGCATTTCCCATTATCTCATTTATAGCTCCATCATCTCCTGCTGCTAGTAAGAAGTAAGCAAACCTCAAAGAGCCTTGGGCGGTAAAATGGCACAAACCTGCAGTATGTGCTCCAGTGAGACTTATAGTATTCACCTTTTGTAGCCCCCTGGGTTGTGGACTGATGCTTTGGTAACAAGGTCAGTGTAATAGTGCAATCAGATAAGCAACTTGATGATGGAGGTACAAAGCAGACAGGTTCTTCCACCATGGTGGAAAAGTAGTAACAAGTGCCTTCATTTCTGTTAGGGACCATTTTGGAATATTGCAGCAATTTCAGTTTATAGAATATTACACTCATTTCTATAAATGACCATCATTTACTTTTTATAACCCCTACCAACAATTAAGCATAACAAATCTGATCTCATTCTTATTTATGATTTTGTTCCTGATACAGAGGTGAAACCTAACCACTAAACTTATCCCCTTACTAACTGGAAAAACTGAATTTTCACAGCAAGTAATGTACTTGGCCGGAGTACACACACGCTAGACCACTAGACCTCTACAGTCAATAAATACTGTCCCAACACAAACTTAAATTACACAATTTCTGCACTCATTATGTACGTATCAGGGATGTGAGGGGGTCGGAACAAGCTTGGTTACAAGGCAGGGATAAACCCTGGGTGGGATGCTAGTTCAACTCTGTGATTCAGTTCAGAGCTGCTAATTCCCCATAACCTAAGTACCTTAAGACAAGCTAATGCAGACACTGAGAGAACATGTAAACTTCACACAGACAGTGACCAGGCCAGAATTTGATCCCAGAATACTGGAGCTGTGAGACGGTAGTAAGTATTGTGCCACCATGCCACGGGAAAAAAGAAATAAATTTATGAATTTGTTAGAATTTTCCTCACATTTTTTTCCTTTATAATTCTGGATATTTTATTATGCTATGTAGAGACGGATGCTTTCAAAGGATTATTTATAATGAAAGTTTGAAGTGAAGTTTTAACCTTTAACCATATCTACTGCAATATATGTTTGCTCTCTCTTTCTGGTATGAATAAATCAGGATTTTCTCAATACAGAGAAGTCTGAAAAGAGAATGTATTTCTACTCATCAACAAACTATTTTAATGCAATGAGATTTGCATGTGAATAACAAATGTGACACATGCAATAGGAAAATCAGCTAGTATAGCACAAAAAAGACACCCAGTGCACATTAAAGAAGACCAAAAATAAAAGAAACTGCATTAACAAACCTTAGAAGCTTCTGGTGCGGTACTAATTCTTCTTCTCTGAACCCTATAAATTGGTATCACTCACTGTACATGCAGTCCTGTACCAGTCGACCGACTTGACCATCTTCTTTGCTGTCACTATAATGGCGTTCTACATTTCAGACAGCACCAAGATGTGGCACAACCTGCTTAATGTAGTGCGGTTCACCAGGCTGTAGCCTTACATTGAATGGTTAGGTGCAGGGCAGGAGACTACACTTCATAAAGCATCAGTCGATTTCAGGTTCCACTTTCTTGGAAAAGGACAATATGGGGAGGGCATCCCATGAATACATTGGGAGAAGGTACAAACTCCACTATTTAAATGCAATAAGATTTGCATGGCGATAACAAACATGTCATATGCAATAAGAAAATTAGTTAGCAACTAGTGATGGCATAACACAAAAAAGTGACCATATTTATAATGCATCTCAGAGTAGGAAAACAGACCTAACAAAAAGGCTAAAAAATCTTAAAGTGATGCAAATTTGGTCCTGTTTTTAGGAGTAGGAGTAATAGCATTTTATCAATTGTCCTAACTTAGGAAGCTTCTTCTAACTTCAGCAGGATTAACTTGCCCAGCAGCTGCCAGAAGATGTTGTTCAGGCAAAGATTGGCATGGGAAAGCTGAATTTTGGAAATGCTGACAACAGCAAGGTCTTAAAAAGGTAACAATTTGACAGAGATGAAATTATATTCGTAGCAAATCTTGTACATAATATGATTGTTTCATCTAAGCAAAGAAGCCAAGCATTGCCAGCTGATGTGAAAGTCTTGGTAACGTTATGCTTTTTGACCATAAGGAAGATGAAGCTTTACAATACCAATGATTTGGGTATGTCATAACCAAGCATTACTCTAATTTTGCACCATATGTTAGATGCCCTTACAATGCGTGTGGTAGCAGTCAAATTTATATGGGGTGGTCCAGATATAATTATGCAATTTTCATTACACTATAACTTATTAAGTTTATTACATAGAAAATCACCTGAAAAATCCCAGACCATCGAGAAGTGTGTGAACTGACGACATGAAGAATCATCGTCGTGCTGAATTGGAACCGTCCCTGCATATATCAAAGTCATCCAGACGATCTGGAATTGAATAATTAGATCTGGACCACCCTGTACATTTCCCTGCCACTCCATGCCAGGTAATGTTAAAGTAAGCTGCCTTCATACAAAGCATTGGTTTTCCTGGAGTTGTTGGTGTGATTGATGACACACACATAAAGATCATTGCCCTAAGTATGGATAAGCACCCATAGGTGAATCGTAAGCTATATCACACTATCGACACACAGGTGGTCCTGGATGCCATCTGCATTATTCTTGACGATGTTGTGAAGTGGCAAAAATTACGTGCAGCTTATTGGAATATCCTTTCTTTTTATGATTTTCTTCTTCTACTTTGAATATTATTATTATTATTATTATTATTATTATTATTATTATTATTATTATTATCTTTGTGATGAAGCATCAGCATTAGAATCAGAAAACTACAAAGCATCATCATGATTTTCAAGGAAACTACAAAACACCTTCATGAACAGCATTTTGCAGTTCAGGATGCCCTAAAATTGTGATGTCGACTCGTACTCCTCGCTGGGTGTGGGTGTAGGATGCTTCATAACTACTTCTCGTGTACTACTCTGAATTAGGACACATTTTTTTCCTAGTCACACTTTTAGTGTAATTCGTAGGATTAATTCAGAGATGCTTGATAAATACCTGAGAAGGTGATTCTGTGAGGCAGCAGGGCTAACCACTGTGCCACCATTCTTCCCTGCCACCAAAAGTAACATTTAAAAATCAAAAATGTGTAATATGTTTGCTGTAGCATCAAAAACCAAAACAGATAAAACGATTACTGTTTAGTTTCTGTAAACTACTAATTGATTTCTTGTTCTGTCAAACAAAACTGAATGAAAGGATGAACTAGTGAAGATACATTTTTAAGAACATTGCTTTGATCCATTAATAATATACAACCATACTTTGGCTGATCTTGTGTCAGAAGATAATGATAAGCAAGTTGACAATGAAAAAGGCTGTGAAGCATGCACTACCCCACAAACACGTCATTGCTAAATTGTTAAATACAATACAGAAGGCCATCTATATGAGTCACTTTTCAGTGAACATGAGGAGTCATCAGAGTAAGGTTAAACATTAACTAAGTGTACACTTCAGAATCTTTTTACTTTAATAATCTAAACTGGCATTGTGATATATAAGTCAAATTTCAAAATTTATGAAAAGATGTACCCACAGCCAATTCTTTGTCTATTATGTTCACAGAAACAAAACACAGAAAAACAGTCATACCAAAATGTGTAGCTTCACATATGTTTCCATGTTTTATATAAGTTTCACATTTAATAACATTGTGTAAATGGACTAAGCTATGTATTTTTTATGTAACAGTTAGGCCGTGAAGAAGAGCTGTGGTCGAACCATGTTGGCTGGAAGAAGATAACTATTGTAAAACAAAAGCATGTTGACTTGCTGTGGTAAAGACCCTTTTTTCAAGGAGTGCCTGTTGTACATAGACATTCTTATTAGCCCAATGAACTGTAATTACATCAGAGAGCTACAATGCAAAGGCTTTACCTTATAGGACCTACTGCTTGGAATTTAATTATATCCTTTTTCTGTTCTTGTGGCATATTTTTGAAATACACCATTTTTCTAAATTCTTACATTTGATTGTTTTTAAATTTTCATTTTTTTATTTTTCATGATTGGTTAGAGAATTAGACAAGTTCCTTGATTATTATTTAAGATAACACTTACTTTATGCCATCTCTGCAAATAATATTCAGCAGCCATATCTCCTGTGAACAGGTGATCCTGAAGCTAAACATGGTTTTGCCCCAACAATACTCAGATGAGAGACCATCTAGGAAAATGCTTGAATTGGTACTAGAAGAGGTGTTGGTAAGGTTATCAGGAGGCACTTATCTTGAGGTTTGTGTGTAGATCCCAATACCCCAGTGCATTGAAAAATATGGCTGCATCCTCCGGATTAGACATAAAACCGAGGTCTTGACTCTATGTGGTCATTGTATATCCCTGGGCATCTTTCAAAAAGAGTAGGGTTTATCTCGATGTCCTGGCTAAATTGCCCATTATGGCTTTGTCCATCCTGGCCCTCTAATTATCCCCCATTTCCATCTGGTTAACGATCTCTCTCACCCCTTCACCACGGAATATTGTGCTGTAACCATACCGGTGCAAGAATGGCTGGACCACATTAGCGGTGGTTGAAGTGAGTCCCCTATGTCTATGTAAAGGACTTTGAGCAGCGAGAAAAGTGCTATATAAATGTAATTAATTATTACTACTGCTGCATACAGTATCTCTTGTTATGGTATAGCTATTATGTTTTCCCTGACTCAAGTGTCTTTTTACGTATTCATATATGTCTTTCAAATATTTTTGCTTTCTTTCTGTTATCTTTTGATTATTTCTTTAAAAATATTATTTTTTAAAGTATTACTTTTTATTATACTATGTTAGTTATTTATTTCCTTGTTTTTTTTTTGACCCTGGGAAACCACATCCAGGCCTATATAAGTCGGTCAGTGTTAACTCTGAGAATCTGATATTCACTTGTGTTTGTTCTGCTCCCTTTTGGATTTTGATTTTTGTGAATTTGTTTTATACTTGCTTTTTTCTCAGTTTTTTTTCCCTGTTTCTTGGACTTTTCTAAGGTTATTTCATTTTAATTACCGGATGACATACTTGGTTTGCCTTTTACATTCATAACATCCCCAGTATGTTGAGCACATATGTAACACAAACTGACATAGATAGGCAAACATTATTACTAAAGATGCTAGCCATTCTGCATAATCACATTTGCTCCTCTTCTGTTCTAGTAAGTGATATATGACCATGAGCACTTGTTCCTCTAACTTCTGAGGCAGTTTTTATCCAAAGGTAAATACTAACAAATGCAATGTTTTTTGTACATATATATAAGCCTAAAGCCTAAAAGTGTAACAATTTTGGGCAACGATTTTATGTCACTTTTTTGTCACGCTTTAAATCGGCCTTATTTTAAAACCTAACTATATACAACTGGTATCATTCTTTTCAGAACTGATCGACCTTTAATGTGATGTTGTTAGATTTTCAGATTCTTATTCCGTTTTTAAATTATAAACTAAACAATATCAAGAACTCACGTCCTGAGAGACGAGACTTTGTTCCAAAAGATTTAACCACGCCCGGGGCCGGAAATAAAAGACAAAGAGTAGGACAGCTGCTGTACAGGCTTTTAAATGTTCAACGCAGTGCACAAGATGCAGATCACACGGCACGGCAGCAACAGCAAGCAAGCAGCTGATTGAGCAAAGAGGAGGTAAAAAAAAATTTGTTTCCCATTGTATCATTGTTTAAGAGACGGTTTCGGAGGAGCAACCGCATCTCCTTGGAGTGCATTAAGCCAATGCAAGTGGCAGACCCTAGTGTATATATATATCGCGCTTCGACTTTCGCGGCTTCACTCCATCACGGATTTTTAATGTAAGCATATCTAAATATATATCACGGATTTTTCGCTGGTTCGCGGATTTCTGCGGACAATGGGTCTTTTAATTTATGGTACATGCTTCCTCAGTTTGTTTGTCCAGTTGATTTCATACAAGGGACGCTATTGGCCGGTGGCTGAGAAGCTACCCAATCAGAGCACGTATCACGTATTAAATAAAACTCCTCAATGATATATGATATGCTTCCCGCACAGTGCTTCGCACACTTCAAAGCTCTAACAGCTCGTATTGATTTTTGATTGTTTGATTTTCTCTGTCTCTCTCACTCTCTCTGACATTCTCTGCTCCTGACAAAGGGGTGTGAACAGAGGGGCTGTATGCACAGAGGCTGTTTGCTTAGAAGATACGGACGCTCCTCTCAAAAATGCTGAAAGACTACCTTCACATTGATCCCTTCATTGCGGCCGCTTTATCGCGGTGGTTCGCATACTTAAAAGCCCAACAGCCCTACTGATTTTTGCTTGTTTACTTTTCTCTCCCTCTCTGACATTCTCTGCTCCTGACGCGCACTTCTTTGAAGAGGAAGATATGTTTGCACTCTTTTAATTGTGAGAAAGAACTGCCATCTCTGTCTTGTCATGGAGCACAGTTTAAACTTTTGACTAAAGGGTGTTATTTCATGTCTATTGGGCTCTAATAATGTTAAAAAACGTATTTAGAAGGTCGTAAACAGGTTTTCTATGCTCTAACTGTGAAAATATTAGATTTATAAATAAAGAATACTACTTCATGGAAATTCATTTATCTGTCTGGAGCAGATTAACCGCTATAAACGAGGGTTTACTGTATAACTGTGCGGAGAATATTTATAAACAGTGTGGGAGAGTTTCTAAGGGCTTAAAATATATAAAAATAACCATACAAACATATGGTTTCTACTTCGCGGATTTTCACCTATCGCAGGGGGGTTCTGGAACGCAACCCCCACGATCGAGGAGGGATTACTGTATTGCATCCAAAGTATTATGTCATAATCATTGACTTTTTATCTTTTGTTGGTACTCTACTGCTGCCACTAGTCTGTGGGAGACGTGCAAGCAAGAATTTCATTCTACTGTATTATATATACACAACAATAAACTACAATGACAGTAAACTTAACTCACCCATATAGACAGGAGGATAAATTATTAGATACCAACTTCTGGAATATTTCAATCAGCTATCTGTACTTCTGTACTGAGAGTTCAACCTTTAAACATCTGTAAATCATCCTCTCCAGGTGAGAAAGCTGGATACAACAAATCACGTAAAACAATGGAAATATTCAAGCAAATCTACCTGATCTGAACATGTTCTTTTATATTAAATGACTTCTTGTTATGCCATGCTGCATTCCAGGAAACTAGGTGTAGTCTTTCAATAGCACTAGCATCAACAAGCATTAAAATCAATTTTCTAAAGTTAAATGTGAATAGCAGCTTGAATGGTCGAATGGGCATGTGGATGTGCGATAAAGAGAAAGAATGAGAGTACCATTTAATTGTCTTAAAGGAAGCAACCAAAGTCGGTGAGGCTTCTAATGAGAGCTACTGATTTCTGTGCTGCCTTCTTAGTGATTCAGACTCTAACAGTTTGCATAACTGTCATTTTTTATTAGACATTATAGTAGAAACAATCTTTCAGTAGGTTATTATATAAAAGAAAAGATTAAAAAAAACTAAGGTTAAAAACTGAACAAAATGCATGCTTAAAAAAATGGAACATACTATGCATGTAACCAGCTCTTCAAATATGTGACAGAGCCCCATGTAGCTCTTTAAAATTATTAGAATGAGCAGGTAGCAACAATCCCAAATTACCAATCTCTCTTTTCTTGAACTATATTTAAAACAGCAGTAAAAAAAATATTCTGAACAACATCCCTTACCCGCAGATGTACACAATGAAAACAAAATCTTAATAACAAAAAAAATTAAAACAGCCCTTTGGTTAAATTATTGACCCCTAACCCAAGTAATAGATGCTATGTTTCACTAATTTCAGCCACATATTTTGCCTTCTAGTTACAAGGCTTCCAGGATTTTTTCACTAATTAGTTTACTAATTTTTAACTATGAAGAAAATTTTCACAGATGAAAAATATTGCCCTCAAGGGATAATTAACTGTTAAAACACAACCGAAATCTTAATAAGGATTAAAATCTTGCGACAGTTCCCAGATAATGTGTATTGTCAACAGTAAGCAAAATAATAAGTCTTACAGTTAGTGGGAGTAACACTACGTTAAGTCATGTAAAATAACAATTGTAAAATGAATACACTTTCTGGTACAATAAAAACTGAATCTGTAAAAAAATTAACAAGAAGTATCATTTTTTGGTATTTTATACATTTTCCTGATTGCTTTGATTCAATTCACACATCTGAAACGTTATTTTCACCACTCTTAATGCAGTTCTCAAAATAGTTCAGGCGTTTCTCGTAACCCTAACTCACCTGTGCAAAAACCACAAAAACTATCAAAATCTTGTGCACGTGTGTCAAAACATGCAAAGTCAGTCAGTTAGTCAGTCACTTGAGCATTGTCACCAATGAATAAAACCCTTTCACCGGTGCTTTAAGTCTTACACACCAAATGGTTTGATATTTTAAAAATAGTACAGCAAAAAATGTAGAGTGAAAAAATTTCCAGACACAAACTGAAATGTGAATGATTTATTTGTTAATTTACATAATATAATTACTGTAACTGAGAAAAGCAAAATGATGAACATGGAACAACTCATCGGAAAACAGACAAAGAAAAATATGCAATCAAACTTGTGGACTTATGGGACTGCTGATCATACATCTTCCATCTCCAAGCAGAGAAGAATTCTTCAATTGGGTTGAAGAATGATGAATAAAGTGGCAGGAACATTACTATCAGGTGTTGGTGGGTTTCAAAGCATTCCCTCACATGACTGGAGTACTGAAAACTTACATTGTTCCAGATCATCACTTGACATGGCATGTTGGTCATCACAATCCTCCTTTCATTCTCTGGAATGAGGGTCAATGTAGAGCCCATCCAAGAAGTGAAGGAACCCATTTGTATTGCAAGGCCCAATGTGTGCCACTAGGTGAATTTTTCAATTGAAGGGCAATTTCACTACTACCACTGGCAGTGTGTGATTGGCCTTGCTCTTTCATAAATATGAGAAGAACATTTAAAGTAATTTGATAGAGAATACTAATGCAATGCTAAACAGTATCAAGATGAGTGAAAGGTCAGACAAACATACAAACTGTTCTCATGAGTGGTCAGATGAGAAATGCATCAACACAATGACAAAATGTCTTTAGTAGTGAAATATGTTCTGACACAATGGTGGTTTGAACAAATATAATGGGAAATGCTAATGTGTGGGAGGAAATGCAGTACTGACTTCACAACTGCATTAAGAGTGAGGAGAATGACGTTTGTGATGTGAGAATTGCATCAAAGCTATCAAGAATAACTGTACATTTTGTTTTATCCAGAATGTCCCAAATAGATATTTCCATGTAAAACTGAGACTTTACCTCACACAATGAAGCTTCAGTCATTTGACTACACCTTATACATATAAATACAAAAAAATAGTAATTGGCATATAAAATTCTGGAAAATCTAAGAAGTTGCAAATGTAGACAGTGTATTATCTGATAAATAATGCACAGAACAAAATATTAAAGGCATTGTAGAAAATGTCATAGATAGATAGATAAATAGTATCACGCACGAGTGCATGGGGAGCAGCTTAAGGTCCTGATGGGCGCAGCAACAAGTCATGCCAGAAGACAATGGCTGGGTACTAACCTCTCTTTTTCTGTTTCTCCAGAAAGAACGAAGCACCGCTGCCATAAGTATTCTCGGAAGACTGTTGATTTCACCCACTTCCGGGTTCTTTTCTTACCCATTGAGCACCACGGCTTCCCCATCATTTCATCACTCACTCTCCTCCATTATAAATTGTCTGTGCAGCCATTTTTGTTCCTGTCTGTTGTGCTGAGTTTTGAAAACACTGACAAACTTTTTTTTTGATTTACAGTATACTTTGCCTAAAAAACCCCAAAGCTTCACAATTGTGTCTGTTCTTTATTACAATAGATAGATAGATAGACAAGAGGTCTTGGCCATTACCAGGCCAGTACGCCAACTGGATGGAAGGGCTGGGGGAGAGAGCACTACTTCCCCTGGGACACTAGGGGCAACTCTCCTGGATGGCTGTAGCACCACGGATTCCCACAAGGCACGCTGAGAGATGGATTTTGGTGCAGCCCTGTTGGATTCCGTGGGGGCCGCCCGTTGGGGGGAGCTGCAGATCCCTATACTCAACTTCCACGGGACCTGGGAGTGGTTCCAGCTAATCAGGATGAGCCACCTGGCACATTCCCAGGTACTGAATGAAAGGAGCCGCCTCACTCCATTTGAGAAGCCAGAGTCGGGAGGAGGTGAACGAAGCTCACCGATGAGGAGTGGAGGCGGAAGGACTAGCAAAGAGGACAGCTTTATTGCTATGGCTATGTACTGTGCTGTAGGGAGCAGAGAAAGCACTCCCACCTGTAAATAAAAGCATGTGTTGTGTGGCAAAATTGTGACTGCCCGTCTGTGTCGGGTTAGGGTGGCTGTAGATGCTCTTGGGCAACACAATAGATAGATAGATAGATAGATAGATAGATAGATAGATAGATAGATA
>JANRMT010062813.1:90186168-90202285 GCA_026402145.1 Polypterus bichir lapradei
ATAGATAGATAGATAGATAGATAGATAGATAGATAGATAGATAGATAGATAGATAGATAGATAGGAACAGAGTGCAAATATTATACAAATGCATTAGTGCAATTACTCTTCTATGTATTATGTCTCTAACATTACTGTTTGAGCTTGGCCATCTGAAGAAGAATGGAAATTTCCTCCTGAGGTCACCAGACTGCTGTGTAGCTTTGTGGTCCTAGTTTTGGAAATTTCAGCTTGAGTATGGAGTGTGTTGCAGCATGGACACAAGACAGAAAAACGCCTTGTTTTTTATTGTTTACATGAAATATTAATTTGCAGTTGGTTTCTTGTTATTTCAGTAATGTCACATTTTGTGTATTTGTTTTTTTTTTATTTTTTGGTGTTGCCGTTTTGTCGGTTTTGTCACTTTGATGCTGTGTGGTTACTAGTAACATGATGCACATGCCACAATATCATGGCAGCTTAGTGCGTTAGATGTCCACTCACAATAAGCAACCATGTGAACTTTAAGACCATTCTTTTCGAAGGATTAGCTGGAGATCATTCATAATGTATTTTCAGTTCCATAGATATAGATATGGGTGGCACGGTGGCGCAGTGGGTAGAGCTGCTGCCTCACAGTTAGGAGACCCGGGTTTGCTTCCCAGGTCCTCCCTGCGTGGAGTTTGCATGTTCTCCCTGTCTCTGCATGGGTTTCCTCCCACAGTCCAAAGACATGCAGGATAGGTGCATTGGCGATTATAAAGTGTGTGTGTGCGTGCCCTGCGGTGGGCTGGCGCCCTGCTTGGGGTTTGTATCCTGCCTTGCACCCTGTGTTGGCTGGGATTGGCTCCAGCAGACCTCCGTGACCCTGTATTTAGGATATAGCGGGTTGGATAATGGATGGATGGATAGATATAGATACAGTGCATCCGGAAAGTATTCACAGTGCATCACTTTTTCCACATTTTGTTATGTTACAGCCTTATTCCAAAATGGATTAAATTCATTTTTTTCATCTGAATTCTACACACAACACCCCATAATGACAACGTAAAAAAAGATTTTTGCAAATTTATTAAAAATAAATAAACTGAGAAATCAAATGTACATAAGTATTCATAGCCTTTGCCATGAAGCTCAAAATTGAGCTCAGGTGCATCCTGTTTCCCCTGATCATCCTTGAGATGTTTCTGCAGCTTATTTGAAGTCCACCTGTGGTAAATTCAGTTGATTGGAAATGATTTGGAAAGGCACACACCTGTCTATATAACGTCCCACAGTTGACAGTTCATGTCAGAGCACAAACCAAGCATGAAGTCAAAGGAATTGTCTGTAGACCTCCGAAACAGGATTGTCTCGAGGCACAAATCTGGGGAAGGTTACAGAAAAATGTCTGCTGCTTTGAAGGTCCCAGTCAGCACATTGGCCTCCTTTATCCGTAAGTAGAAGAAGTTCAAAACCACCAGGACTCTTCCTAGAGCTGGCTGGCCGTCTAAACTGAGCGATCGGGGGAGAGGGGCCTTAGTCAGGGAGGTGACCAAGAACCCAATGGTCACTCTGTCAGAGCTCCAGAGGTCCTCTGTGGAGAGAGGAGAACCATCCAGAAGGACAACCATCTCTGCAGCAATCCACCAATCAGGCCTGTATGGTAGAGTGGCCGGACGGAAGCCACTCCTTAGTAAAAGGCACATGGCAGCCCGCCTGGAGTTTGCCAAAAGGCACCTGAAGGACTCTCAGACCATGAGACACAAAATTTTCTGGTCTGATGAGACAAAGATTGAACTCTTTGGTGTGAATGTCAGGCGTCACGTTTGGAGGAAACCAGGCACCGCTCATCACCACCCCAATACCATCCCTACAGTGAAGCATGGTGGTGGCAGCATCATGCTGTGTGGATGTTTTTCAGCAGCAGGAACTGGGAGACTAGTCAGGATAAAGGGAAAGATGACTGCAGCAATGTACAGAGACATCCTGGATGAAAACCTGCTCCAGAGTGCTCTTGACCTCAGACTGGGGAGACGGTTCATCTTTCAGCAGGACAACGACCCTAAGCACACAGCCAAGATATAAAAAGGAGTGGCTTCAGGACAACTCTGTGAATGTCCTTGAGTGGCCCAGCCAGAGCCCAGACTTGAATCCGATTGAACATGTCTGGAGAGATCTTAAAATGGCTGTGCACCGACACTTCCCATCCAACCTGATGGAGCTTGTGAGGTGCTGCAAAGAGGAATGGGCGAAACTGGCCAAGGATAGGTGTGCCAAGCTTGTGGCATCATATTCTAAAAGACTTGAGGCTGTAATTGCTGCCAAAGGTGCATCGACAAAGTATTGAGCAAAGGCTGTGAATACTTATGTACATGTGATTTCTCAGTTTTTTTATTTTTAATAAATTTGCAAAAACCTCAAGTAAACTTTTTTCACGTTGTCATTATGGGGTGTTGTGTGTAGAATTCTGAAGAAAAAAATGAATTTAATCCATTTTGGAATAACAAAATGTGGAAAAAGTGATGCGCTGTGAATACTTTCCAGATGCACTGTATATGTATATGGGTTATGTGTACTGCATGTTTTTGTTGGTTTTATGATTTTATTATCTGTATGGTGTCCTTGGGTGTTTAGAAAAGCACCTTGAAATAAAACATATTATTATTATTATACAGACTTACTGAATTTTTGTTCACTGTACCAGACTTTAATGTTATTAGTTGTACATAGTGTTATAAAAAGTCAGGACATGGGGGTACGATTGGATTAATTTGTCTTGTTTTTATAAGTGTTCATCACTGTGCACCTTTACATTTACTTTAAGATCAGACAATTGTGGTTTTATTTAAAACTTCCAGCCATCCATCCATTATCCAACCCGCTATATCCTAACTACAGGGTCACGGGGATTTGCTGGAGCCAATCCCAGCCAACACAGGGCACAAGGCAGGAAGCAATCCCCGGGCAGGGCACCAGCCCACCGCAGTAAAACTTCATCCTTTAACTGTATAATATATGCATTTTACTATCCCAAAACCTTTATTTTGACTTGTTTAATTGTCTTCTTCTGGAATAAGATATTTGTAAGGTAAGTGTGGTTTGGCGTGGCATCAGAAGTGAAGTGAAGAAGTTGTGCATCAGAGAAGCACATAGGTAGCGCTGTACCTCCCACTGTTTGACCATGAACATTTTTCTCAAATTAGGAATTCTTGTTAAATTTACAGTGGCTTTAAATTCAATAGTGACATCAGACTATGGCTTGGAATGGTTTAAGGTTTACCCAAAAAACTGCTATCCGCAATTTAGCCACACAATGAAAAATATTCACAAATCAAAAGCAATATATAAATGATGGAAGAAAATACAATGAGGGAATGGTTTTGAGACAGAACTTGCAAATGAATGAAATGCACTTAGTTTGTTATTCTTGTTATACATAATAATTGAGTTATGATCTTCCAATCAATGTTTGCCCTTTGCTGGATTGTTTTTAATCATGCACTTTCCCTGCTGTGCTTCAATTTAAGAGACTAAAGCAATGGGTAGATTTGTAAATATCAGAACAAGATGTAAAATTAATAATGATGAAATTGAAAAAACACCTCAGTATTGGCTATCATGCTGTCTTTTGAACTGGAGGATGTCACAACTGCTAAGAGTATTGTCCGTGCAAATGAAGGTAAATAGAATGTAAGTGCAAATTTAGCAGAAATGAAGAAGACGGAGGCAGACCTGTTAGTTTTACAGCCATAATCCATCAACAGTCAGGCCATAGTGATCTCAGTAAGTGGTGCAATAAAGGCCAAGCTAGCAAAAGATGGAGCATTCACAACAGATCATAACAACAGATTAATTCATTCAATAAGAAATGTTTGGTGAGGAATATCCTTTATTAAATGTCCATAAGAAGGGTGTCACTGTGGTTAGAGCTGCAGCCTCATGGGTCCCGTGTCCTGAGTTTGAATGCCATTCCTCATATTTTGTATGTGGGATATCATTTTGAAATTTTGGTTTTCCATCCACATACCCAAAGATATGTGTGTCAGATTGAGCAGCCAGTCTATCCTGGCCTAAATGTCGGTGTACATTGCAATGAATTGGCACCCTGTCCAGGGTTGTTTCCTGCCTTGTACTCAGTGGTGTCAGCACAGGCATCATCCCCTTACCACCATGGTTTAAGCAGGTTTGATAATGTATGTAATTTCTGAAAACTGTATGGGTTTAAGTAGGTTGTGTGTATTTAATTTAGACAAATAATGTTAAAAACTATGCACTTCTACAATAAGCAATACTAAATTAAAAAGGTTGGGCCTCTGTAGCCTTTCTAAGCCATATCAGAGAAAAGTTTCTTACAGTCCTGCTTTAAAAGGGTCAGAAAATATGACAAAAAGCTCAAAAAAAGAAAAAAAAACACACACACACAGAGGAATTTGGTGTGTAATCACGAATGAAATTTGATGCAGATCACAAGAAGTGAATACACGATGGTAATGAGGATGTGCATTTTAAGCTTCAAAAGAGCAAGGATAAATTTTAAAGACGCTGACAACGAAAAAGATCCAGGTGTTTAAATGTGATAAAGAAAGGCCAGAGCAACATAAAGCACCTTCTAAAATCCTTCACCTTGTATTTACAATCCTTACTGGTGTTCCAGGGCTTCTGTTTGAGAAGTGAATTCATTCTGTAAGATCATTTCCCTCATAAGACACTTCAGATGCAGTGGAGGCGAAGCTTGAGCAATAATATAACAAAATTGCCTTCCAGCAGTATTTGAAAGACTCTACTTTATTCCTCGTTGATTGGTAAGCAGGAATATACAAAACATGGAGAAGCTGACAGGCCGATGAACTCAAAACACGCAGGCGTCTGTCAAACAGCTGGGAGCAAAGGCACATGCTTTTACCTGAAAAGATGGGGCTTGAGACCTTTTGAACTCATTCCAACCCTTTTGCTATCTACTGTTCCAAAAGAGGATGGCATTTCCTTCGAAAAGACAGCAGTCTTCAATATCAGACTGTACTCAATAAGCATTCTGATGACTTTCAGAGAGTTTGATTGCAAGCAAAGTTTTTTTGAACCAGAAGAAAAGGGCTTTTAAAGGTGGTGATCAGCTTGAGCTTAAGCGCGTGCAGAAGGAACTCCGAGTCCAACTCAGGGCGGCGAAAGAGCAGTACAGGAGAAAGCTGGAGCAGAAGTTGCAGAACAACAGCATGAAGGAAGTGTGGGATGGGATGAAGATTATCACTGGCTGCAGCTCGAAGCGGGGTGCCGCCATCGAGACAGACGTGGAGAGAGCAAACCAAATGAACAACTTCTTTAATAGGTTTGATCACCCTAACCCACTATCACCTCGAAGTACTGCATCCTCCAACCATCCTTCTGCTGGTACCAGCATATGTGAGACATCCCCACCCACAATTACAGCAGCCCATGTGAGCAGAGAGTTGAAAAGACTTCGTGCCAGCAAAGCAGCGGGTCCAGATGGTGTATCGCCACGACTGCTGAAGGCCTGTGCGTTGGAACTGGGGAGTCCTCTACAGCGCATCTTCAACCTGAGCCTGGATCAGGGGAGAGTCCCAAGGCTTTGGAAAACATCTTGTATCACCCCTGTCCCAAAGGTATCACGACCTAGTGAGCTGAATGACTTCCGGCCTGTTGCTCTGACGTCACATCTGATGAAGACCATGGAGCGGCTGCTGCTTCACCACCTGAGGCCACAGGTCCGCCACGCCCTCGACCCTCTGCAGTTCGCATACCAGGAGAAGGTGGGAGCGGAGGATGCCATCATCTATATGCTACACCGATCCCTCTCCCACCTGGACAGAGGCAGTGGTGCTGTAAGAATTATGTTTTTGGACTTCTCTAGCGCCTTCAACACCATCCAACCTCTGCTCCTTAGAGACAAGCTGACTGAGATGGGAGTAGACTCACACCTGGTGGCATGGATTGTGGGCTATCTTACAGACAGACCTCAATATGTGCGTCTTGGGAACTGCAGGTCTGACATTGTGTTCAGCAATACAGGGGCACCGCAGGGGACTGTACTTTCTCCGGTCCTGTTCAATCTATATACATCAGACTTCCAATATGACTCAGAGTCCTGTCACGTGCAAAAGTTCGCTGATGACACTGCTATTGTGGGCTGCATCAGGAGTGGGCAGGAGGAGGAGTACAGGAAGCTAATCAAAGACTTTGTTAAATGGTGCGACTCAAACCACTTACATCTTAACACCAGCAAAACCAAGGAACTGGTGGTGGATTTTAGGAGGCCCAGGCCCCTCATGGACCCTGTGATCATCAGAGGTGATGTTCATGTAACTACAAAGATTTATGAAAGCAGGAGGTGAATGAACTGACATCCATCTACAACTGGTTTTTGCATTGCACTTTCACCACCAGTAAAATTTGATTTGAGCATGTATGTACTGATCAAGGATGGACTTCAGAAGATAGACCCTTTAAGCTGAGATGTTCTGAAATTATTGTGAATACAAAAAATTGACCAGGAGAAAATCACAAATGAAGCAGGCACAAACAACGGTTAGAATAGTGTAATGGTCTGAGCCAGAAAGATCAAAACAATTCCAAAAATGTCTTAGTTGAAATGGAGCAAACGAGAACAAAAGTTGAAGACATAAAGAGGTCAAAAGTTTAAATGCCTCCTGGTGCTAAACTCTTTAAACACTAACTTGCTCTATTATTCTATTATTCACAGAAGGATACTGAACACTTCTTCTTCTTCTTCTTTTGCCTGCTCCCATTAGGGGTCGCCACAGCGGATCATCTTCTTCCATATCTTTCTGTACTCTGCATCTTGTTCTTTTACACCCATCACCTGCATGTCCTCTCTCACCACATCCATAAACCTTCTCTTAGGCCTTCCTCTTTTTCTCTTGCCTGGCAGCTCTATCCTTAGCATCCTTCTACCAATATACTCAGCATCGCTCATCTGCACATGTCTAAACCAGCACAATGTCGCTGCTCTGACTTTGTGTCCCAACTGTCCAACTTGAGCTGACCCTCTAATGTACTCATTTCTAATCCTGTCCATCCTCGTCACACCCAATGCAAATCTTAGGATCTTTAACTCTGCCACCTCCAGCTCTGTCTCTTGCTTTCTGGTCATTGCCACCATCTCCAACCCATATAACATAGCTGGTCTCACTACCGTCTTGTATACCTTCCTTTTCACTCTTACTGATACCCGTCTGTCACAAATTACTCCTGACACTCTTCTCCATCCATTCCACCCTGCCTGCAATCTCTTTTTCACCTCTCCTCCACAATCCCCACACCAACCATATTTATACTGGAAGTAATCATGATGCCACAAATTGAGGAAATAAAGCATTACTTTAGCAGGTGTCATTCATGTACACTTAGGGGTCGACTACATAGCTCCAGCAAGGTAAGTGATTCCACAAGGGCTGTCAACTGTCTTTGTTCCATATGCAGTTCTGAAGGGCAAAGTCGGGCTGATGTGTGATGTCACTTCCACGCTGCTGCGGAGCCCCTGCCCATCCTGGAAATACCACTACAACAATCTGCCACGCAAAAGACATAGTGTTTGCTTTTAAATTTGTTTTAAAAGGGGACACATCTCCTGAGTTTTAAGCAGAGGAAAGAAACTGCAGGGATATGTATATTCTTTTACTTTGCTCATTATTAAACAGGTTCACTGCAGAGATGCCCCAACACTTAAACCTTGTTCCTATCATCCTTTACGCAGGTTATGCCCATGGTAGAGCTCCTGGTGAGGCCATTCATGCTACTTTTTAAGAATTTTGGCAATCATTGCAATTTTCTATTTTTAAGTATTTACCATTCAATTTTTCTCCTTAGTTTTTGAAAGAGTACGTCAGCCAAATTATTTTAATATGAAATCTGAGAGTGGATGGTAGACATTAGAATTTTTAATAAAAAACCCAAAACACCCCACCATGGAGGGGATTGGTGGTGTTATGACTTTCCCTAGATGAGAAGGCCAAAAACTGTAAATTCTCAAAATATTAAAGCCACTAGTGAAAACCTTTACTAGTTAATTTAGTTTACTCTTTATTTTTTTTAATTAAACTAAATAAAAAAAAACAACAATAAACAAACATTATGGTAATTAGCACAAGAAACAAGGATAAACCTTCACTAAAAAATGATACACAAGAAGAAATAACCAAAAATAAAAAAGTAAAGTAAGATATATCTTGCCCATAAAATACTAATCAACACGCAAGATCCTAGTCCCAAACCATAATTCCAAAAAAATTTAAAGATTCTCAACTAAAACCATACAAATAAACTAGATAAACTAATTATGACTAAGAAGGAAAAGAACAGATTCAAATAGTTTCAGAGTTTCTTTGAGCATTAAAGACGAGCTGAAAACACAGAAGCTAAACGCTTGCTCATGCCAACATAATTTGCTGTGACGTGTTAGAGTCTTATATAATCCTCTCATCTAACTGCAGTGCTAATCACTGCAGCATCTAAGAGTCAAGATCTTAAAAGAAGCCAACTAAAAGGGCAAGGCAACAATAACAAGTTAAACAGGACAATGGAAATGGATTGAGAGAAATCTAAAACTACAAAATAAAATACAATGCAGTCTAGATGGAGTAGGTCAGTTGTACACTGGCTATGCCTTTTCCTATCAACCACTGGAGACAGAGATTTTTCCTTTGGATTACCTATTTGTCTTGAAGGTAAACTCCTTTTGTGCTCATTAAGAGCTTCTTTGTGCTACAGAGCATACAGTATTTGTATAATAAATATTTTTATTTGTAAAAATTCTTCGTCTGCCCTTTCTGTTTTTCACAAGTCAAAAAATGACAGATCCTTCCACTTTGTGTGGCTTTTTGCTACTGCTTTTGATACTTTATGCTATCACACTTCCAAGGTCATGTAATGGTAATTTACTTCCATTTCATTGCCATGATTAGTCCTTCAAAATGTAAAACACCATATAGAAAGATTAATGTTGTCATGAACTGGGAGTCCCAAAAGCAGGTAAGTCCAGTAAATAATCCCAAAATTACCCATTAGGGGGTATTTACCATCAAAGCCTCGACTAGACAAAAAATGACCTTAAAGAATCTTTGTAAAAAAAAAAAAGAAAAGAAAGAAATTTTTATTCCTTGTAATAAAAGAAAAAATGCATTTTTTAACAAAAATGCTTAGTAGAAAAAGAAGGAGTACAATAAAGGAATTGAATGAGAAGGCAAGACAATCTGAAGCAAATACAGTACCAATACAGCATCCTAAGATGAAATGGAGCTGAAGGTCAAAATACAAGTTATAAAATTCACAAGGCACTGTGAATTCTCCCTAGCATGTTCAAAATGAACCATTAGGCACTATGAGAGACACTCCATATTTATAGGGTGAAGGGGCAGTTCCTGGCAGTGAATGGCAGGGCAACCACCCACAATACTCAAGACAACAAAGCAGCTAATAAACAAAAGTAACTTTAACATAGATAAATAGGAGAAAAGTGGACAAAAGCAACAAAAGAACACCAGCCAGGGAAGAAACCCTAGATGAAACGTGACAAATAGAAATTTGTAATTATGGGGCTTTGCATTTCATTTTAACAGCACTGCTGCCTCACAGTTCCCAGGACATGGTTTGGCTCCCAGCTCTCATGATTTTGGACTCTTTTTAGTTTTTTTTTTTGGCCGTAGAGCATGTACCTTCATGATTTTTTAAAAATTAGGACTCATCTTCAGAGACTTGAAAATATTTTGAATCTTGGTGAGCCACTATGGTGTTTTTTTCACAGGCTCAGCCATTTTGAACTGAATATTATTTACTATTTCCTAAAGGGTGGTTACCTTATTATAAACCACTGGTTAGACAGTGTGATGTCACTTGTTTGACAGTACAAAGGTCAGCATTGTGTACTTCCCAGCTATCCAAGATTATGAGTTTAAAACAAACACTACCATAGTGTTAGGAGTGGTTGAAATGATTAGACTTCAATCTTTGTGTGAATTTTGATGTCATCTTTTGGTTTCATTTTGGGCTTAGTTATTATGTTCTTTGTAATGCCCAGTTTTAACCAATGTGCTCCTTTTGAATTTCTGTTACAGTTTCTCCCATCTTCTAGTTTGATTCTAATTCTGTTTGGTCTGCCAGTTCCAGTTATTAGTTTAATCTGAGTCTCTGGGTTTAATTTGATGTCTCTGGATTTGACAAGGTGTGAAAGTGGGCATTATTCTATCCTGTGATAGACAGCCATCTTGTCCATATTTAAATTCTACTCTTCACCCATCTCTGACCGGCTCTGGCTGTCTGTTAACCTGTAATAAAAACACAAGATCAAAAAAATGGAAAGATGAACATATTGTCATATAAAAAAGTATGCCCTGTTCCTGTATGTTGGCTTACTTTTTGCTGAATAAAAATTGGCAAAGTAAAATCTGTTATGTGTTGTTTATCACCTGAGGTTAGACTTATCTAATCTTAGGACTTGGTGAGAACTAGCTAATTGTTAGTTCTGTGTTGCTATATAAAAGCACGGAATTATAGGGGGTGTACTTACTATTTCACATGACCGTACCTGTGAATTATAGAGCACTCTAAGCCGTTATATTGAAAAGAGTTCTGTCTATAAATAAATTGAAAAAAGCGTATTGTATCTGCTTTGACATTATACCACAAAAAGGGTGACAAAAATGGCAAGGGCATTACATAGTGAAAGCATTGTTAACAAAAAGAAAAATCAGTGCTATTTGCAGAAGCATTGCAAAATGTAACCAATTCATCATGTGTTTTTATTCCTTGTACTCTTGTCATGCCTGTTCCCAGCTATAGACAAATGATCGACATTTAAAATGCAAAGCATAAATTCTTACCGCAAAGCAGTGTCATTAAATAGTGTATTAATAATGCAATAAAAGCAAGTCTGTAAATACAAGAGAGAATGTTTGTACACTGTACCTCAGCGATAGACTGCCATTCCAGCCTGTATTTGATATTCCAATAAGAAGAATTACCTGACAAAATGTTGTTACTGGAGTTGTACTTATACAGCATCTTAGCACAGCCAACAACACTGGCTTTCATCACTTTCAGCCCCCTTTTCTGCATTTACACTACTGACACATCCCACCTTGTATTAACTGAGGTCCTCTAAATCTAAATCTTCCATATCGACACTCTGATACTTCTGAAACTCTTCCAAAGTCTGCAGTAGAATTCAATAGAAGAGAAAGGAATATTTAAATATTAAAACATGAAGGATGGCATCTTTTTAAGGAGAAAACTACAAAGACTGTCAGGTACAAAACAAATGAATATGGTGGGAAAGCTGACTGCAGAAACATAGACATTTCACAAAGGATGTGCAAATGTGCCATGTATTTTTCTTTTCCGAGTGACCTTCAGAAGTAAACTGGAGTCTAAAGGCATTTTGTTGTGAAAAGGCCAACGATGAATTAGAAAATAAATGCTTGAATGGATATTTCAGGTTAAGGTACAGTATATGCAACGTATTTAATAAAATCTGAGTGGCAAATGCAGTATTCACTCTACTTTGACAGGCAGATCCGACTACACAGACAGTCCTAATAAGTAACACATTCAAGTGCCATGACTGGCAAAAATCCGTTTTGTCCTGAGATTGAAGATGCAATGATCATGGGTTTCTTTACTGCCCTGACTCTAAGATCTGACGTCTCCAGTCTCACTCTTCGGATTTTAAAGATATTACCATTGACAACTCAATAGACAAAGGGAAATAAATAAGAGAATTTGATTCACCTGCAAATGCCATAGCCAGCCAGTATGCATTTTGTCAAAGAAACTGCATTTTTAGGTATGAGTAAGAACTAGCACATCTCAATGCAAAATCTAAACATTAGTGGCCCATGTGAGCATTTATGCCATACAACCAATGTGCTTAATCCGGTTAAGGGTCTTGAAGGATTTCTGATTCATCACAGGACATAATCTCTCGTCAAGTCACAATCATTCATACAGGCATGAATTACAAAATTCATTAATGTACTTTTTTCATATTCTTAAGCTTAATCTACTTGAATGGTAAAAACATTCTGGAACATTTTGCAAGATTTCTTTAAATGCAAAGTTTAGTTTTGAACTGGGATTAAAGAGACACAATTTAAAACAAATCTTTGGAAAATAATGCAGAGCAGCATTATTAAATCTTTGAGACATACAATATACTTTATATTCTCAAAATATAACACAAGAAGACTACCTTATGTGTCATAGATTGCATTCCCACTTTAAGACAACAACATACTAAAAATAAGGGTAACACTGTTAGTTTAGGTACTGCAAAAAGGCATCTATTACTCATTTACTCTTATGTCACGAGACCTTCATAACACCTATAAAACATCAGTGGATGGGTTACTCATCTCTGTGCAGTGTGACAAATTTCCATGATGGTAAAATGACTTGTTAATATGAAGGATTCGCAGGTCTGATCCTAAATATATAATTTCAAGAGAAACATGTCTCAGTTAAGGCACCTCAGACCACTCCAAAGCGAAATCTTGTTAGTAGGTCACATTGCAGCGATGAATAACCACTTTACTGATGTTTTATAAGTGTCATTAACACCAAAAGAAGTGTATGCTACATTATAGTATATGAGTAATTGATTTTTCAGTACCTAAACTGCAGTGTTACCAAAATAAGGATAAAGCACACGTATCCTTACTAATCAGACATTAAGTGTTCAGCAAAGAATATCCACGGAGCTGAATTCAACTCAATACCAGCTTAAACTGAAGACCTACAAATTTGGAATAGACAATACTGTTTTAGAGGAGTTGTATGAAATTCATTTGTCAGTGGTGGTTTAAGTGATCATAGGTTCAAGGGTCAATACTGTTACATATCATCACACATGTGTGCATGGGAGACAGCTTAAGGGCTCTAGTAAATGTAATTACCTGCTCAGCTAGTGGATGGCACTGTTTTCTGATCCTTTCTCTCTTTCTCCCTCTGTAGACCAGGTAACTGGTGGACCTTCCATCAATGACATCATTTCCAATGTCTGTCCTCCTGGACCCACCCCTTCCTATCATCTGCATTATTATTTTTCTTATCTTCCTTCATAAACCGGCAAACCAGTTACCTACTTTGATTCTGTTTGGACTCTTGTCTGTAAAGACATCTTCACTACTAAGTGTGTGAAGATTCACACAGAAAAACTGTCAAATTAAAGAGGTGGCACCCCAACTCTTTACCTATGTTCTGTGTGTCAATTTAAAAATATATAGAGTGAATGTCTTACTTGCATGTGCTAGTTAACACGCATCACACATAAAAGATGAGAGAGAGATCAATCAAAATGTAACTTTTAAGTAAGTAGCTAACTTCTGTAAATCAACAGTAAAACAAAACTTATTGAAATGAACAAAAGGAGCAAAACTTAACAAATAAATGTGAAATGTGTAAAGGTTAAATATGAATTGATAAACTTTCAACCTACTAACTAAAAAAGCACATAGTATCTTCCCCTACTTTACACTATGTGTTGTGTGAATACGTTATCAAACTTTTGTGATAGAACTAATTTCTTCCTGTTTTATATACTTTTAAGATTCCACAATTAGAAACACCAACATATGCTGCTTGTCAGCATATTAGGACTAAGATCAAGGAAAGGACTTTATCTGGCAGAGTCAGAAGGTTGCTTAAATTCAGTTCATAATTGTTTCTTCCTATAATGTGATTTCATACCTTGTTGAGAAGGTTCTTTGTAAAGAGCAGCTTTGGTGGTTCTGAATCAAATTTTTACAGTGGATACTACTGAAGAAAAAAAAATAAACCATATATATATATATATACAGTTGTGCTTGAAAGTTTGTGAACCCTTGTGAATTTTCTATATTTCTGCATAAATATGACCTAAAACATCATCAGATTTTTGCTCAAGTCCTAAAAGTAGATAAAGAGAAACCAGTTAAACAAATGAGACAAAAATATTATACTTGGTCATTTATTTATTGAGGAAAATGATCAAATATTACATATTTGTGAGTGGCAAAAGTATGTGAACCTCTAGGATTAGCAGTTAGTTTGAAGGTGAAATTCGAGTCACATGTTTTCAATCAATGGGATGACAATCAGGTGTGAGTGGGCACCCTGTGTTATTTAAAGAACAGGGATCTATCAAAGTCTGCTCTTCACAACACATGTTTGTGGAAGTGTATCATGGCACGAACAAAGGAGATTTCTGAGGACCTCAGAAAAAGAGTTGTTGATGTTCATCAGGCTGAAAAAGGTTACAAAACCATCTCTAAATGGTTTAGAGAAAGGTACAAACTTAAGATGAGGATGTGTTAGTGCATAAGCAATCAAAATTTTAAGGGGCTAAAGAAAATGTTGAAAAACACCAGCCAAGAGTTAGAAGCACCAAAAGCAAAATGCCTAATTGCATAAATAGAAAAGTTATACCATCTGAAAAAATGTCAATTCTCAGAAAACAGCCCATGTGGTAGACTCATTTGAAATAGTTTGTTCTTATTTTCCACATCCATCATGAGGCCTTCAATTAGCTACTGTATGTTTATTCATAGCTTTCTTTGAATAGAGGTAGCTTTTTAAAAAAAATACTTTTTCAGGGCAGAACAGTAGTGCAGCAGGATGCTGCCTCATGCATCTAGCATCCTGATTTCTAACCTTGTTTAAAGTTGCTATAGATGACTGTTGTCAAAGATGTGCATGTTAGATGAACTGGCAATTCTAGATTTACTTCATATTAGTGTAGGTGTGTATTTATCTACAAGCCCGGGAATGGATTGGCTCCCCAGGTTTGGTTCCTGCTTGAGCCCAGTGCTGCTGCTGCTACTGTTGTGGAATAGGCAAGTTTGAGAATGTCATGTTAATTTGATTTCATTTAAATGGACAGAACAATGTGTTAAATAGAGCATAAAAAGTACTAATTACATCATTGGTGGTCATAAAAATACTGCTTGGTTTTAAGTCCACACTCTTTTAATAACTCACTCATCCTTATTTCTCTCCTCAAGAAGAGCCTACTTGTGTAGGAGACCTGCTCAGTGTGACAAATATAGGTGACAGCAGGATACAAATGTCCCCATTTTCCCAATAATATATAAGTTCTTGGAAATATTAGTGCTGTGTTTTCATAATAAAAAATAGCTTTGACAATCAGCATGCTTTTTTCCATACAAAACTGAACAGCATGTTCAAAATTGCATTCATTGTTCACCAATATATTTGAAAAAGTAGAGCTCTAAAAGCAGAAAAAAATTTTATTAATTGTAGCAAGGTAATTTGAAACTTTTTGCTTTCTATTACAAGGTAAAACAAACGCTTATAGTGATGAACAAACCATTAAAGGTGTATAAATTAATTTCCTCATGTGTCTGATGTTAACTTAACACTGGCAAATTGTGCAACACTGGCAAATTGAGATTTCTTTCAAAATACTGTATGAGTAACATTGTTTACAGTGTAAAAATAGTATTCAAAACTAAAACCATAGGGATGTACAAATATTTGAAAAGACAACCAGGAAAGAAAATAAATTACATGGCACACTCACAATAATATCTGGTACTTAATCAGTCAGCAAGCTCTTTTAGCCAGAATTCGGCTATATGGTGCATTACATGATGATACTGTGCTGTGCTGTCTTACCTGCCGGTGACTTAATCTTTGGGCAGTTTTCCCTGCTGACAACACCTACAGCCATTCCATTTCTTCCCTGAGCCCGATCCAGGGGCAAAAGTTTGTGATCTACAAATATTCGTTCATTAATTTCTGATTCCATTGCTATTAATGACCATGAAAAATTCTAAGACAATTGCCAATTCACATTAGAGTTTCCTGTATGTGCTTCCTGTTCCATGTTAAATACAAATATATTAAGTATTTATTTTTATTTAACATATACACTGTACATATAGTAGTGTATCTACTGTATATACATATACTCTAAATATATATATATATAGTATATCTTTTTTTTCATACTAGATATGCTATCCATTTAAAACAAGTATTTATAAGAGTTTTCTGCATGTGCCTCCTGTTCAATGTTGAAAGTAAATATATTAAGTATTTATTTGTATTTAACATATACACTGTACATATAGTAGTATATTTGTATACATATACGGTGTATATATGTATAAATATATATATATATATA
>JANRMT010062813.1:90202385-90226684 GCA_026402145.1 Polypterus bichir lapradei
TATATATATATATATTTTTAACAGTAGATATGCTATCCATTTAAGACAGGTTGAAATCTAAGTAATCAAGTTAGACTTCAGTGTTAAAGTTTGCAATGTCTCTGTACTATGCCATTTGGTATGGGATTCATAAAAGTAGTGGTAATTTTTGTGATATGACATCTGTTGGAATGACAGATACATATCAACTGGACACACATACAGACAAACACACAGACACTTATCCTTTTATTTAAGTAGCCACAATAACTGTCAAAGGCAAGTAATAGAATAATTAAAAAGTATTTGCTATCTTTTGCCATATGTGTACCTTCAGCGCCTTTTCTCTGTATTTCTCTTTCTCCTTCTCTTTCTCGCCTCCTGTCCGGTTTTATACTTGCCATCTTTGAAGGTGACGCTCTCAGCATGACTCCCACAACCTTTAATCCTCCCCATGCATCTTACACTCGCACTTCCTTTCTTCATTACATCACCAAAGCCAAACTGACCAATCACTCTCACCAAAGCCAAACCGATCAATCACTCCAAAGCAAACTGACACAGACCTTACTGTTTTATTATATAGTAGATATATATTGTCTGTCACACATGGTTGGATAATGGATGGATATGCCTATGCCCAGTAGTTGTCTGAGGAGTCTGCATATCCTCCATGTGTGTTGTGCGTTACTTCCGTTACTATTGCTTTTCTTCAACAGGAGATCAATGAGTATGTTAGATTGATTGGTAGCATTCATTTTGCCTGGAATGAGTCAGCATGGTATGTGTGTGAATGTACCCTGCTCTCTACCCACTGAACATGGTAAGAAAAGGAGGAGATGTAAGGAGCACATGGTGATGGCGCGTTGCCACAGCCACCGCCCAACAAACAACCTGGTAAGTAAGGTAGAAAAACGGACTGACAGAAATAATGACTATCTTTTAAACCCTAAAGTGGAAAACAAGATGCAGGTAATTAATGTTTTTTTTTTTCAAATTTTGTATTAATGTAATCAAAAATAATCAATATGAAACAGCAAGAATGGATCAGTGTATTAAATGCTTTCTACAGAAAAGGTAAAACTAAGCAGGCTTTTGACAAACACATAAACATCTAACTATTGTCAGGGATGCCAGGGGCAACGACCCGGCCGGGATGCCACAAAGGACCGGAAGAGAACGTGTGCCCACCTGGGATCACGTGGGGGCCGCCACCCTGGTTGCTTTGGGGGCCACGGTTAGAGGGCTTGGAAGCCCAACCCTGTAGGGGCCCGTGGTCACCGCCAGGGGGCGCGCCAATGCCTTTGGAGCCCTGGACCTCAGCACTTCCGCCACACCAGGAAGTGCTGGGGGGAAGAGAAGCAGGGAAACCCGGAGTGCTTCCGGGAGGACAGCCGGCACTTCCGCCACACTGGGGCGTGTCGGCGGGTGATTGCCGGGGAGCACCTGGAGCATATCTGGGTGTGGATAAAAGGGGCCACCTCCCTTCATTCGGGGCTGGAGTCGGGTGGAAACAGGACGAAGCAGAAGAAAGTGTGGAGGCGGCCCAAAGAAGAAGGCATTGTGTGGCCAGGACTTTGTGGGGTTTGTGTGTGTACTTGTAAATATTGTATATAGACATTGTAAATAAACGTGTGGTGGTGGAAAAACAACATGTCTGCTTGTCTGTGCCCAGGTAACGTTCACACTATTAAAAGTCTGTATTTATAATTTTCAGAAAAAGTTAAGAGCCCACAAAATAATTTTTTAAAAACTTTGGAACAGGAAAAATAAAAAATGGTAAAATACAGTTTATGTGCTCTACCTAAAAGAACATACAGTAGAAGAATTCATGTCATTTTATTCACTTTTCTGCCCTTTGAGAATAAAATGGAAATTCCTAATGTAGTCTATGAACTCTCTCTAACTAAGAAGTATTCATACAGCTATTGACGTGGCTTTACAATTGTCTAATGAATGATATCAACACAACAAACAAACACAGATCACAGTAACAGTACAAACTGTCTTTGGTCAAATTAATGATTTTGCAAGGCTGGTAGAATGTAAAAAAAAAAAAAACAAATATGAGTGTAGCGTACTTTATGGATGACCCCACTTTCCTGATTCCTTGCTCTAGACTCTAAAGCACAGTACCTTGGGGGTAGAATCAGCTAAGTGGGTGTCTAAAGGCTAATTACCTGCCAAAGATGGAGTTCTGCTGCTGTACAAGGCAGACAGGTTGAGAGCTTGCTTGGGGACTTGCCAGTGGGGGAGCCTAGGGATGTGTGTCATAGAGTGGACGTCGCACGATAAAGACTCGGTGCATGTTCTTACACTTCACCTAACACGATCATAAAGTTTTTTTTTTTTTTTGTGTATGTTTCTTTTTTTTTTTAAAGGACAAATGTCGGGATTTCATCAACTTCTGTTGACTGAAACTATCTGGCAGAAGAACTCCTTTGGGACACTGTGTTTAAAACATATGCTGCTACTCTGAAAAAAGGCTTTAAAGGAATTCTGCCAGCATAACTCACAATGTGAAAGGTTTGTCCCATTGGCGATGGGAGAGAAATTGGACTGAATTTCATTTGTTTAAAACTGAAGAGGCAGCATTGGGATTGCATGTATTATATTGACACTCCTATGAGCCATTGAAATAAAGCAGGCAAAAACCATTACTCTGAGTTGATTAAAATTACAAAAAACGATGTAGGAGTATTTTAAATAGCTCTCTTCTACATATGACTAACTGTGGAGGTTGGCAGGGCCCATGGCCCATAGGCGACTATAGGCTTCTGCAAGTGCAGGAATGGGGGGAAAAGAAGGCTTGCTCTACTGGCACGTCTGTTCATCTTGTTTTTATGTACAGATTAAATCTTTGCTTTTCTCTTATCTAGTAAGGCACAGCTGAGCAGTGGGAAGGTGACATATCCTAGGCTGATACTCAGTGACAGGTTGTCATATTTCTGCAATGATCTGAGATTGCATCCAAAATGATCTTTTTTTCTTTTTTTTTTGTAACATGCCACATTCTTCTACCAGTAATTACAGTTGTCTTGCCCTATTTGATCTTACAGATGCTTCACTACATGCATCTACTTTTACAATAGTGCCTGAACCAAACTTTGAGTCAATTCCAGTAGCACCTTCTTTTATTTTAGGAGTAGAATTGTTAAAAATGCTATAAGTGAGCACAAATAGATAATTTGGTCTACATTCTAAGACATGTACAGTAGAGTCATGTCAGCTTACAGTCCTGTCATCCTTTGGATGTACATCGGGAAAGTTAAATAAAAACCGGGCTGCATCTCTAGTGCTGTCTAATGATCAGTTAATTGCATACCTTGCAGTTATATAAGAAGCAACTGAAGTGTATAAAGTGGTATAAATGAATGATTATTTAATGATTGCTCATTATTTGGCTAGATGACAGCAATAGTGATGTTGAGAATCTGGCGGTAAAAGGGCAGGATAAAAAAAAAAAAGATGAAAAGTCCAATGCATTTAGCAAATCCCTTTACGCCGTTCATCTAGTTGTATTTTTCTTTTACTGGTCCTTTTCTTTATGTCATTTATTAACTAACTGCCGCTATGCAGATGTACACTCTGCAATATGTCAGGCCATAAACGAATCCTATTAAATGAAATCTCAGTCATTCACAGTCATAAGCATTAGCAGCCACTCACGGTACTGTACAGGAATGTTGAATTAGTCTCATTAAAGACTAGGCTGGAGCAGCACAAAATCCACAAGTTCGATTTGCCCAAAAGGGAGCGAATTGCAAATCTTTGAGACACTTTAGTAATCTAATTTCATAAACCAAACCAAGCACCTTTTTGCGCAAACTCCATCTAAGGTTTCATTTACTGTACTTGCCTGTGCCTGTGGCTAGCATAACTCGTCATTTTTCAGACTGCTAAAGACTATGTGAATATTTTCTTGATCTATCTTTCTCACGTCTTGCTTCATGTTCATCTTTATCTTTCTATTTAGTTTTTGGCTCTAAGAATATAAATGGCCCACATGGGATGCCAGCTCATTGCAGCTTTCTTCTTTAATGTCTTCAATTTATGTTTATTCAATAATCTTTCAATATATGGGACTCTCTGTTAGCTATAAAAGATGCATCACTTCTAATTTCTAACTTTTAATGGCTTGCTTCACTAGTGAGCATTCTGACCCTACTGCTCTCCCAGTGGAATTGTGTTCTTTTACAGCTTTCTTCATAAAGCTGTCCCTTAGAGTTAACAAGGAAAAAAATGATGATGTATAGCACACTCTGTATACAAATGCCACATATTTACATAAGAAAAAGGGCGACTCTAGAGAGGAGTACAGCATCCTTCAATCAAGTAAGCCTTAATGATATTTACAATAAATCAGACCACATATCTCCCTAGCAGTGTGCAGCCTTCCTCCTTATTGTAATGTTTTAGTGCAGAAATCTAGGTGATGGGGTGGTTGCTTTCATTTACGGTTAACAAGAGGATATTCCTACATTGCTTTATACCTTCATTGCAAATATTGGTTGGCTACAATATATAATTAATAGGGACAGTTACCTTTTCACACAGAGCTAGTTTGTGTTGGTTAACTTTGTACACTAGATAAATTAAATCAGTTGGAAAAAATGTGTCATGTATTCACAGAAGTGCCCTCAATCTAATACTAAATTTTGGTTGATGACCTGAAAACTGTAAATGTCCAAAATTTGCACAAATCAAAGATAATAAGGAAGAGGGAAAATACTTTTTCACCATAATGCATTATTATTTTAACACTCAAGAATACACATCATGCTATATAAACCTGTTAAGATCTTCCAGCACTGGTATTCTGTTTGGCCCAGACACCACTGATCAACCCGGTAAACACTCATTGAGCTTTGATGGTCTTGCTCTCCAAAATTGTCTTCCAAGGGCTACTTTTGAGGCCCCATTTATCCATCCATCTGTCAATCAATCCATCCATCCATTTCCATTCCTGGTAGGCACTGGGCACAAGGCAGGAACAACACCTGGATATAGTGACAATAGTCTAACAGAGCCAGATGTGAGAATACTCATCTGGGAAAACCCATTAGATAGTGTGTAGTGAAAAGCGGTGAAATCCTGCATTGCAAAAGCTACATCCACAGGGCTTCTTCCGAAAACACCCGTTCCCAGTTTCTCCAGTCTGTGCATTTTAAACCACTGCCAGTGTTTTAGGGAGAGAGCTTAAGATAGTGAACACGGGTCTTGATGAGGAAAGACGGGCTCATAACTTACTGTTATCCATTCAGGAGCTCAGTAGCACAACTAAAGCTTAATTAATTTGCATGTTGTAATGAGTGGTGCAACAGATGAGACAGACACACACACACAAACATAGACCACTGCAGCTACTGGGCTCCACACATTTCAGAAGTGCCTCTGACTGCTACAAGATCTTTCTGTCATTTTAACTTTTGTCACTATATGACATAACAGAAAATAGAGTATAAATAAACATTGTTGTCTAACAAAATACAACATGTTAAAACTCTACAGCTGTTTTGTCACGGCATGTTTGCATTTCCAATTAGACATTAATGTTAAATTTCTTTATTTATTCATTTAGGTGTGCAGTCAGAAGGGGGATGTTTTGCAGCTTCACCTGTGCATCTCCTGGTGTTGTTAGGCAGATTTGTTGATTTTGGTGTTTTGATTTCTGAAATCTTCATCTCCTGTGGCTCTTCATTATCAGCTCTGTTAACAGAAGTCCTTCTTTACTGCAAATGCATATTTCGCAGACCATATTTGCAAGATTACAGCTGCCATTTCTTTCAAGCTTACATGGACTCCTACAATGTCGTTGAAAGATTGAACAACAGAGAGCACACGCAGCACCTGCAACAACATCCCGTTCACGTTTACCATTCGTCCGTTGATTCCATAGAATTCCAAAGTATAATCTGATGCTACAGACATCTTGCATCGGGTTATGTTTATTTTTAAAACATGCAATGTGCTCTCTACACATTTGTATATCTAATACGGATTTTGTAGGAGACTTTTCTACTGAGGATACATCATCATAAAAAGAAGCTTGCTCACTGTTGTACCAGGTTAACAAGAGCACTTCTGATCTATGCAGTTTAAACTCACCAAATGTGACACTCAGTGAGTCGACTGGTTGTTCGTACCCTTTTTTTTTTTTTAATTTTTATTTATTTTATTTAAAGAAACATTGCACACAATCAAGTCAAACTTATACAATAAATGACTTCACAGTCAAAATAGGAAAAAAATAAAACATTAGAAAGTTTAAAAAAAGGCAAAACCTAACAAAATAGTATTCAACCTCCACCCAAATTCCTACCCGGGGTTAAGAAACATTTACTCAATGCTGTCTCCAGACATATATTTTATACATCTGGCTGGTGACAGTGCCCCATTTATCTTGACCCACCTGTCCCTTCGGTTTTTATGTGTTTTTCTCTTTATTCATGGTGGATCATTCACAGTTTATTTTTTACTGAAGTGATGTTTTGTGAATTTTTTTTTTGTTTTCCTTTTGTCCACTGTTAACTAGTCCTATCTCAATTCTTATGATAATGGTTTATTTACTTTGGCTTGATTTTGTTATTTTAATTAATTATATGTGTGTGTTTAGGTTGTGATCCTGCAGACTGCATGGACATTGGCTTTTAAATTTGTAAAAATCTAGCATTAGATGAAAAATTACTTGAGAGGTGGCTAAGACATAGTCAGGGATATGTAGGTGTTCAGTACATGGAAGAGCTAACAACAACAAAAAAAAAAAGCAAAAAGTCAAAACTGTAGCTAATATTCTTATTCTTCATTTTCCAAAAGAAAATTAATTAGTTTTTAGGATCAAAACTATAATGCCAAACCATGTGCATCACTATTTTTTATACCCAAAATGCTTTGACATCAAATGCAGCCAACTCTGAATATATTCACAGCAACAGTATACCGGTACAATAAAAGCCTACGATGGCATCCTGATGATGTCATTAAAACAATATACTCAGCACCCTAAAATACAAAGTCAGCTCATGCAATATTCGATAATTAAAGTCCTTGCAATAGAAAAAAAGGAAACATGACAGTTGATGCATTTAGATGTTTTCAGATTTTATTGCTTATTTATTGCTAGTCCCATGGGTCCTAGATCATGGCTTCAGTTTCCATTGTCAGTGTGGAGCTTTTACATTCTTTCCATGTCCATGCTGATTTTTCTCCAAATGCTTTAGTGTCACTCCCACATCCTAAAGGTATGCAGGTAGGCTAATTTGGCAACATAAAGTTAACCCCTGATTGGTGTGATTGTGGGTGTGTGCATGAGTAAGCTCTGGGATAGGTTGATACCCTTAGGTTAAGCAGGCTTGAGAATATTATGTTATGTTCCTTTAGTATTATTGTGTTCTAGCTGCAAATGCGATATGTAAGCCCACTAAGTGAAGAGTGGCATACAAGAATAAACCAAATCAAATTGAATGTACAAGTCTCTATGGTCTATCCTTTTCATTGTGACAGTAATGATGCCATGAAATTGTACTTTAACTTCAGCTGCTAACGGTGAAAGCACTACCTCAAGTTTATTAAATCATCCTGTACTTCAACTTCGCCTCTCTTTTGCAATCATTTGTCTTTTCTATGGTAACTTTATTGGGTCAGTAAAGCTACTTTTATTAGTAAAATTTGTCAGGTATACGACCAAATTGTGCACTGTGTCTGTCTACTGTACTACCTTGTTTTTTCTTTTTTTGAATTGTTTATTGTACTGATTAGTCCATTATGGATCATATATAAAAAAAAGATTAGTTAATGAATTTTTAGGGATTGCAGTAATCAAATATAGTGATCTTATCACATACACTGGATTTGCCTGTACGTTTAATAGCTCTCCAATAAACCAACTTTTGCTATACAAATTTCAAATATGGCTTTTATTTTTGCTACTGGACTGGTAGCATACATCCTTATCAATGTGCATCTACAGTGACCACCTCTAGTGGTCTGCTGGTGGAGACTTTCCGGAAGTGCGATGGTAAGCGGTGTTTACAGGACACATGAAGACTGAAAAAATAATAATTATAAAATAAAATAAAACATATCAGTAAAGTAAAATCCATAATTTTGCATATTATATTGCCAAGGTACAAAGATGACATACATGCCATACTGTTCGCCTCTGTGCTCGCTTGGTGTGCCTCTCTTCATAGGATTGCAGTCCATTATCTGTACCATGGAGACAGTAAACACTATCAGCAGTAACCTGTCCAGTAATTAGGGGACATGTTTTGAAGACAGGACAGACTCTGTGCACATTTATTTTATTTTTTGGGTTAGTTTATCTAATTCTGTTAGTTCTTCATGATGAGTTGCTCCATGGTCTCAGGATTATTTTGAGTTTGAAATCTGAAGCAACCTCCTGTGCAGAGCTTGAAATGAGAGCTGGAGTTTTGAAAAGAAGAATATTAGATGTCTTGTACAGAATGGAGGTCACCATTATGCTTGCTTACTTGTATGCAACTAACTCTGACTGCCTTGCCTACACTGTACAGAATAAAATCAGTATAAATAAAACGAACTTTTCTTACAACGGACAGAAAAAACAGAATTTTTTTTTTCTCAACTTGGCCATGACCTGCTACATCATGATTGCATGTAATATACTGAATGAGTTCTAGCTTGCTAGTTTATTTATTTTTTTAAATGTTGCTCTATAATAATACAGTATATATTAACACTTTCATTGAATGAATATGGTGCTATTGAACACCATCACTGCAACATTTTACATGACAATGTCTTTCTGAACTACAGCTACAGTAGCAACAATAAGACCATTTTGTATGGACTATGACAAGACAGAATTCTAGAAAACACAGATAATAACAAAGTGAGCTGCCAAGATATCATCAGCCTTTGCAAAGGTTTCTGCAAATTCTCTGAGGTTGCCTTTTTCGACAGAATCTCTGCTCTCATCATGTACCCCTGGACGCTAACTTCTGCCAGCAAAGCAGTGAGGTTGCATCTATTAGACACCTGAACAGCCCTGTTCTTTCTAACCATTTCACTGGGCTTTGCTACTTGAAGGTGTGCATCTTTGACATGTTTTACTCTCACCCTGCCAAGTACGCTCATTTGGGCACATCCATTTCAATCTGGGGTTATTAACCTTTTTTAAGAATGAGGCCCTTTTTGTAGATTTTAAGTTTATCACTATCCACCAAAAGGATCATTCTCTCTAACACTGAAATAAATGACGTAACAGGATTGCTCTATTTTACAGATGGCTTCATAATAAATTTAGCTGCTTAGATGTATGCTCATTAGAGCAAGACTCTATGTCCCCCCAGACCACAACTATGATGTCACCCCCAGGTTAAGAACCCCTGCCTTTAAAGCTCCTTTGAGGTTTGGTGTGTCCTACATGCTCCATTAAAATCCATAAGGTCTGCAAAACCAGCCAGATATGTCCGTACATGTGGGGTGTCACAGAGCGAGAAGCATGCCACAAATGAAGGTCCTGGTCTTGATCATCAACTTCTGAAACTTTTCAAACTTTTACCACTGGTCTACTTTACGGTTTAATTTTCAGCCCCTCTCTCTAATATTGAAAGAAAAGGATTTCTCTAAATGAATGTCCACATATTTGTCTTTCCTGCCTACCATATCATTCTAGCTACTCCTCTGAGAGTCTCAATTAAATTGCTATACCGAACAAAATAATATGATTTATAAATTGTATTATCTATATTGTATTTTAAATCAAAAAAAGAAACACAGCAATACTCTAGCCTTACTTGAATAATTCAAACAGCTGTCTTCTTTACGTAAACCAAATCTGTTAAGCTTCTAAGGTTTCAAAGGGTAAAAGAGCAGGCAATACCATTTGTGCAAAAGTAAAATAAGTGGAATGGCGTTTAAGAAATAAACAGTCACATGAAATGTTCCAGCAGTATACAGTATGCGTCATTAAATTTTAAGCAAAACTTTATTTTTGCTCAATGATATAGTTACAGTACCTTACATTTAATTATTGCAGATTGTATAGATATAGCAAGTTGGATAATGGATGGATGGATGGATGAATTTCAAAAACAACAAGATTTTTTCCAAACAGCACATTTCCGAATGGCTCTTTCCATGATAGACAAAGACCAGCTGGGTGAACCAGCTACTATTGGTTAATTCGATCCTTTTGACAAAGTTTTCCTGATTGTAGGAGATAAGTAGGCTACCAAAGATCTTTAATGCTACTTGCATTCCAACTTGCAAAGACGTGAAAGAAGTTAAGAGTTGGGATAGTTAGTTTTGCAGATGAAGTAAAAACAGGTCATTTAGTACATGATGCTGCTTTGAGGCAAATTGATAATATTGGAATTTCTCAGACATATAAGTGCTCTCCAAAATGTTGACACTGATGAAGAAGTCATTAGTAGTTTAAGACTGATTGATCACTCTGTCCTGAAAGAAGGTGCCCATAAAAAATTATACAAAGAACGAAAAAAGAACCACAAAAAGGTTTGGGGCAGCCTCCCGTACATTTCTGGCTGCAAAAAAGGTTGATAAATAGATAGTACAGTTGTGTACAGATTGGAGCCCAAAACAGAACTGTTTGGCGGAGGTAAAGATGGTGGCTTTAAAGTAAGTTACAGGAAATAACGTCATTGGGGCTGGGGCCAGAAGTGATGTCACCATGACCGGAAGTGACATCATCAAGGCTAGGCAGACTTTCCCGTAACTGGTCTGCAGTGGAAAGAGAGAAGGGACTAGTGCCCTCCACCACCCACTGGTCTGGCGTGGAATTACACACATTTGAGCCTTTAGATGCCTCCCGTGCGCACGTATGTGACAACAGGAACATTAATGTTGAAAGTCTGTGACTGGAAGTTCCAGGTGAAATCCTTCCAGATGACCTTCCATGTGGAAACAGCAATTTTTCAATCTTAAACTACTGAGAACCTCTTCATCATTGTGAACATTTTGAAGAGCACCAATATGTTTGAGCATTCCTAGCATATTGTAAATTCATTTTAAAATAATCATCATATTGTGACGAACAGACTGCTATTCAGATGAGAGGACTTAAATGCTTCAGTGACGGTGACCGGTTAGACAAGGGGGCCTGCATTCCATGATCCTCAAGGACTTTCAAGAAGACGGTTTCAGAAAGAGAATTAACAGCAGCCCCATAATCCCTAGGAGTTGTGGTGTGTTCTTGAAGTATCATGGAGAGAAATAAAGAAGGACAGATTGCGACAGAGAAATCGTGAAAGTTGCAAACAGAAATACTGGATGTGTTACTTTAAGGGGAGGTAACAGCATAAGACTGTCGGCCTTTTATTCTTGATGCTTGTCTGTTGTCTTATGAGGCGTTTTCATTGACTGTCGCAGCAGGAAAGTGTAACTAGGTCGCTAAGCTTTTAAAGTACTGTTTACTATTGTTTAATTAACAGGCCCATTTTTCAGTAGTTACAGTATTTTAAATTATCTTGATATATTTTCTCTGCAAAATTAACTATTGCAACTCCTAGTGCCTTGATGTTTTGAAAAAAGAATCACTAAAGATCTTTCATAGTCTAACGGGTACAATCAGGCAAGAGTAATAGTTTCAGCCTGTTGGTCTTGATTGAAGCCATCATAAAAACAAGGATTCAGTAATAAATAGTGCTAGCAGTAACACTACCATTTACAAAGCTTCCGTTCAGAAATGTCTCTGAGTTAAAAAAAAAAAAAACATATGGACATTTTGAAATAAAACCTACAATAAGTAAATGTCTGCACTGGGCTGGCACCCTGCCTGGGGTTTGTTTCCTGCCTTGCGCCCTGTGTTGGCTGGGATTGGCTCCAGCAGACCCCCGTGACCCTGTAGTTAGGATATAGCGGGTTGGATAATGGATGGATGGATGGATAATAAATGTAAGATAACCTAATATTTTAACCAAAATAAAATTATCACATGAATTTCAAAACATGAAATTAACTTTTATTTAATTATGTGTATTTTCACAATTTATTTTACACACATATATATGTGTATATATGTACAGTATTTTAACATATTCAGGAGAAACATCCATCCATCCGTTATCCAACCCTTTATATTCTAACTACAGGGTCACGGGAGTCTGATGGAGCCAATCCCAGCAAACAAAGGGCGCAAGGCAGGAAACAAACCCCGGGCAGGGCGCCAGCCCACCACAGTATATGAATATATAGGCCCGTGGCGGATGTTTGCTGACTGGCAGGCCAACCACATGCATTACCTAGTAGGTTACCACCCATACAATCAGATCGGGACTCAGACTATGAATGCTATGAATGTAATTACTCTGATCTCCAGGCTGTCAAATAAACAAACTACACGTTGTGGCACAGCGTAAAGAAGCTTCGCCGTTGATGTCCGACGTTCGATCCTTGCGAGGGGTGCAGTGGAGTGTGTACGCCTGATGAGCCCAAATAAGGGTGAAACACATGTCGCATACTCTTTGCATTATTTGACAGTAAACTAAGTAACATATACTGTATACCTTCTTATATAATACGCTACTGTGGCTGTTCGTTTGTCTGTCCAGGATTTTAAATCATCTGTAGCTCGCAAACCGTTTCACCTATTGACCTTAAATTTGGTACACATATACAACGTGATGTCTACTATCCACTTTCGGGGTGATGATTTTTATTACTCTATTTATTTTTATTTTATTGTAGAATTAACTCTCAGCAGCACGCAGCAGGACGGCCATGCGGCGCATGCGTATGGGCGCCGTTCTCTTACCCTACCACCTTCACGGTCACTTCCCCTACATCTTCATATCTTTAATCATTCTTGTGGCAGATTGAAGACTTAAGTTCCAGACTAAGTGAAAAATTAAAGAAAATGTACTAAGTAATTGCAACACAAAAACTAATTTAATCAGTTTTGATGTGAAAAGATGCCGACAAAAGAAGAGAACCAGCGGGCTGCTAGGGTGGAGAAAAGAAAAGCTGCTCAGGAAACAGCAAGCGCATCAACCTCTGAGCAAATGAATGCTAAACGTACAGAGAAAGAAAGAGGATGAAAACTACGAATGCTCAAGTCAAGTGTATTCACTGCACATTATCGTGCAGTACACCATTACTGGTATATATACAGTACAGGCCAAAAGTTTGGACACACCTCCTCATTCAATGTGTTTTCTTTATTTTCATGACCATTTACAGCACTCCATCACTCTTCTTCTTGGTCAAATAGCCCTTACACAGCCTGGAGGTGTGTTTGGGGTCATTGTCCTGTTGAAAAATAAATGATCGTCCAACTAACCTGACTTCTGCACAACACAACTGCTGGTCCCCAACCCCATTGATAAAGAAAGAAATTCCACTAAATAACCCTGATAAGGCACACCTGTGAAGTGAAAACCATTTCAGGTGACTACCTGTTGAAGCTCATCGAGAGAATGCCAAGAGTGTGCAAAGCATTAATCAGAGCAAAGGGTGGCTGTTTTGAAGAAACTAGAATATAAAACATGTTTTCAGTTATTTCACCTTTTTTTGTTAAGTACATAACTCCACATGTGTTCATTCATAGTTTTGATGCCTTCAGTCATGAAAATAAAGAAAACACATTGAATGAGGAGGTGTGTCCAAACTTTTGGCCTGTACTGTATATATTGCTGTACTTTTTCATGTGATTATTTATTTAATACCTAGAAAAAGAAGAAGGTTACAGCCCCAGTAGTTCACCAGTTGCAAGTTGCCACTCTGCATGTACTTAATGTTTAGAGGATGCAGGAGTTGTTATTCTTGGTCTTCCTATCATGTAATCAGCTGATGCAATTTGCTTCATGCTCAGCAGATGTCACTACTTTTCATTTTTGTTTCTGCCATGTCACCTCCTTGATCAGTTTCCCTATGCAGTTTGCCAGAAAAAAATGCAAACCTCAATAACTTCAGAGAGGTTGATATTAGCCATATTTTTAAGCATAAGCATTCCATTAACAAGAGTAATCGTGAGTAATCATGTGCCAGACATTTTATATAGAAATGTATAGATTTCACTTTTTATTAATTAATTTTGACACAAATGGCATTTCATACAAGAAAGGGAGTCAATGAATAACTTGCAATTACAGTCTATAAGGTATATTTACTATAATTTATTGGCAGTTTGAAACCCAAGTCAGTCATGGATTATTGCATGGGCAGAGCCATGGCCGATTTGCAAATGATTTGCCACATCATCTACTGTCACTTGTCTATTCAACCGAATCATTGTGCATGCATGCCCAAGGTTGCGTCCAGCTCCTTTTTCATGGCTGACACTTATGCAACCTTCCTTGACCTTCTCTATCCATTCATACACACTTCTTCATGACAAAACACTTTCTCCATATTGTGCACAAAGTTTTCGATAAATATTGGCACCGGGCACACCCTCAGACCACAGAAAACAAATCACTGCACGTTGCTTTTCTTTCATGCAAATCACAAGTGGAACAGTCATTGTTTCTCGCACCGCTGTTACAAACGATCTGACATAACACATTCACACCTACACAGCAGTGACTGGGGAGACAGAGACCTTTATATAGAACGTGCTGCCAAGAGAAGTTCAAGAGAAGAGTGCAGATCATTTTTGACTTACCCAAGTATTACCGGTCTTTGACAGATAAAGTGGCTGGTGCATTATAATAGCTTGCATGCATTTTCCAAAATTGAATCAGAAACAAATTAAGTTACTTCCTCAAGATCATACACTGTAAATTAGAGGCACAGACTGAATTGGCAACCCTCTGGTTGCAAGAAGGAAAAGGTTGCACAAAGTAGGCCCAGCAAGTCTCTAGAAAGAAGAGGGAAGCATGCACATGGTAGGAATGACGTGGGTCATCATGCAAGTGTGGAAGTAAGGACAACGACAAAGTGCAGCATGCACTATTTACAGTATGTAAGGAATGGGAGCAGCCGAAAGAAGAAGAAGGAAAAGGAATGTCCAGAAGGGCTATGAACAGAGGCACCCATTAATTAGGGCATACGATGTGGCCAGGATGAAACATTTAAAGTTGCTGTAGAACATTATAGGCCATATAATCCTGCAGTTGTCATGAACTCCAGGCTCTCACTATAGGCCTAAGGATGACAGATCCCAGATTGACAGAGAAAAGCACATATCACCAGGGGTCCGCAGAAGGAATTATAAGAGTTACTGCAGTAATAGTTGGGTTGCCTCGAACCCTGAAGTAATACCGAAGTTTGGTCAGAAATAAGTTTAGGAACAAGTTTAACACTGCTCTGAGTCCATAGGCTCACCGAGTATGGAGTCGCATGAAAGGGAAGGACAAGCACTCAACAGGCTGAAGAAAGAAAAGTGCTAAAAAGAGAGAAGAAAAGAAAATCAGGGAGAGAGAGGAAGATGGAAGGCAAAAGCAAATGTTGTGGCAGTTTAAGGTGTGCTGGTAGGCAAGTCAATCCATCTGGTAATGAGCATTTAAAGTCTGTATGCGTATGCCTAGAAGGGTTGCAGGTTTTATTGTTTTATATTCTGTCTATTAAGTATTTTGTGTTCTCCTCGAAAGTTCCCTCCTAATGGTTTGGTTTTTTAATAAATCTTAAATGTGGTTTGATTCCTGGTATGAGAGTAGCTTTTATAATGATCCACGCTTTAAACGAGGGATGTTAGGTAAGGGGAATAAGTGTGACCGGGATTGAAAGTTGCTCTTATGTTTAAATATACTGCTTACATATTATACCAATATTCAAGCAAAAATGGAAATGAATACGCAATTGCATTATCACAAGTTTTGTGCCTTCCTTTACAGATGCTTTGATCAAATAACTCATTTATCATAAATATTATGTGTGGCAATTTAAGTTGATGTTTACATCCTTAAAAAACATAACAAAAGCATAACTTAGGATAAAATATTTATGCGCATTCAAAGTCGTTCCACATTCAGAGATTTCAAACCCTATTAACCTACTGAATGATTTATGTTTGCAAGTTCACATTATATACATTACTATTACAGCAGCAGAAATGCTGTTATTAAAGTGCTCTATTAAAACAAGTTTACCTTATCGTTATTATTTAAATACACATAATGCCATTTTAATGTGTAAAGGTATAATGTATAAATTAAGCAGCAATTAAGTTTCATAATATAATTAAACATATTCTAGGCATAATACTAATGTGACAGATCTATTGACTAATAAATGTGAAGCCTACTTCTATTTGTAGTCAATACTGTGTGAAACTCTTCTAGAAGACTTATTAAGGTCTCACTGGTTACTTTTTATATCCCTTTCATCAATACAATATAACATACCATATCAGTTGAACCACCACGTTCTTCAAAAAGCTGCTCAGTCTTTGAGAGCCATAACCTCAAATAGGAAACCAGAAATCAGTATTTTTATGCATTATACTGAAATAAAAAAAAACACGTGAAAACACTCAAGAGTTTCTATAAATGCCCTCTTTGGAAGGTTCTCACCTCAACTAGAAAAATCACCACACAAATTCCAGCATCCTCAGTGAAACAAAGATCAGCCACTGAACAGGCTGCTCCATCAGACAGCACAAGTCATGTCTCCTCATCTAAATTGTCCAGTCCTAGCTAAGCCACTGTTCAGATTCCAAGATTGCCAAAATTAAGATTCTCTCAAGACATATTTCAAAAAAGGCCAGATCTACAACACTATCTGGGAGACCCTAGGCACTCAATGATGTATCAAGCAGCAGTTAATTTAAGACCTACAATCAGTCTCATGGGCAAGACAAAAGACGGAGTTGAAAGAAGAGGGAGAATAATGCAGATGTGTAGAAGCCACTCAACAATGGGACCTCCTGCCTCCTGCCTGTGGATCGAGGACTAGACTCCTCAGGCTAAACTCACACAAATAATTGTAATGAGTATCATGAACTTTTCCAGAGGCCACCCACGATCTTGCAGAACACCTATTAAAAATAACAGATTGTGCGAACATTACTTGCTTACCACATACTGTAATAGCATATGTTTATACAGTTTTAAGGGACCCCACCGCATACAACATTTTCGGTTCATGTTTACTATTTATGAAGGTGTTTCACCATTTGCACATAGTTACCGTATATACTCATGTTTAATTTCTTCTGAGAATAAGTCGGGGCTTGATTTTACCGTATAATTTCCAGTATTTCATAATGTCGGTTGTATAAGTCGAATGCGGAAAACTCACGCTATTGGTCCAAGAGATTATGATATGCTAACACCCATCTGGGAGAGCAACCATGGAACACATTGCCTTTTTGTTTTCTATGTATTGTGCCTACGTGACCACATGGTAATACCCGAACTATTCCGGAGCAATGTTTGCACTGATTTGTGTTTTTTGTATCTCATACCCTCATACACCTTTATCGTAAGAGCATCCCTTGTCTATGATGGAGCATTTGATCAGAAGAAAATATGAAGCTGATTTTAAATTAAAAGTCGTTGAAATGGCAAAAGAAATTGGGAACTGCGCTGCTGCAACTAAATTCAATGTGTCTGAGAAACTGGTGCGAGATTGGAGGAAGCAAAAAGATGTAAAAAAAAAATAAACTTAAGTGTCGTATATTTGAATGGGTGTATAAGTTGGGGTCTGATTTTATGATTGATTTTTTGGGGTTCAGGACCCGACTTATACGCAAGTATATACGGTAATCATGATACTATAAAACAGTTTAATTTACAGTACCATATGTAACTATGAAAGCACAGTAATATTTTTTAGGTCGTCATCAATTGGAGATGTAATTATCTGAGGCATGTGTTCATTTTGAGAGACTTATGGTATGGTAGTTCCAGGATGGGGCGGCACAATGGTGCAGTGGGTAGCGCTGCTGCCTTGCAGTTAGGGGACCCGGGTTCACTTCTCGGGTCCTCCCTGTGTGGAGTTTGCATGTTCTGCTTGGGTTTGCTTCGGTTTCCTCCCAAAGACATGCAGGTTAGGTGCATTGGCGATTCTAAATTGTGCTTGGTGTGTGTGCCCTGTGGTGGGCTGGCACCCTGCCCAGGGTTTGTTTCCTGTGTTGGCTCCAGCAGACCCCTGTAGTTAGGATATAGCTGGGTGGATAATTCCAGTATGCTTCCATTTTCTGCTGTCTTATTTCTGCTGAGTCCTGTTTACTGTTGTGAAAAGCTCATGGCATCAGCAAGCCCCAAACCCCAACACGAACACCCTTGTACAGTCCAGGTTTCAAATAATTGAAGGTTTTTATTTTAAATACCTCCAAATGTGACACAAGCACAAGAAACACAGGTCTTTCTCTCACAATACGCCCTTTCTCCCTACTGCACTACCCTCTTCCACTCAAGCATTGCTCCACTACCTCCCAGCTCTAACCCGCCTGATTTAAGGGAGTATTGTCCCTTTTATTACAGACACAGAGTACTTTCGGTGCCAGGGTGACTGCCCGATGAAAGCATTTCCGGGTCGCATGAAAGTCTGCTCTCTCTCTTGGCCGGGATGCCCGTCCAGCCCATGTGGCATCTACACTGTGTAACTCCTGAAAAGTGCCATCTCTACTTAATATTACAAAGGGTTAAATTTGCTTCTATTGATCTCTAAATCCACTTTTCACCTGCTCCTCATATAAACCAGAGATGATTAGAAATCTTCCCAATTTTATTATCCCCTTATGGTGGTGAGAAAGTGAGCAATGAATGGGGTGATTGTCTAGTAATTATGCTAGACAGTGCCACAGTTACCAGTGCCTTGAGCTCCTCCATGCTAATCAACATGCCTGACAGCAATACAGAATATTTTTTATGGAAGCAATTTGATAGCAGTTAAGTGAATGATACTATTGTAGGCAAACATTGCCTATTATGTTTAAACTCAACTTATTCTGAAGCAGAGGCCAGGACCTTTCTTATGCTCTTCTCTTGCACTGACCCAGATGTGCAGAGACATTTACAAGCCAATTCCCGCTTTCTCCATTTCATTTTTCGTTCCACAGATAAGTGAAAATGACAGTGTTGGTAAAGCGGATTAGCAGAGGGCACAACAAGCTCTGCGGTCACTAGATGATGACAGACTGCTGACAGGTGGCCTGAAAAGTGCAAGCCCTCACCCTAGAGGAATTCACTGATAGCACCCCAAACAAAACTGCTCTTCTACACCCTCCTAGCTAACACCAGGAGACAGCGCTTCAGACTGATGCAAAAGCAGTAGTCTGGTCAAACAGCCCTATGGAGATATGCAAAAGCAGTAGTCTGGTCAAACAGCCCTATGGAGATAATAAGAATCAGGCCAGAGGCCAGAGAGCAGCCATAGTAGTTGAACTGCATGCCAAGGAGAGGTCAGAAAAATGAGCAATAAGCTCCACTCCCTTACAGCTGAGCATCTACAGTCAAGTCAAAGAAGGGACAGATTTCTTTGGTCATTGTTACACTGATAAGGAAATACCTGTAAAATCCATTGAATTTCTGCCTACACCTTTTCCATTAAAGAGTGGCAGAGAGTAAGGCCTGATCCAGCCCTGGTTGTTCACAACTAATGGGCCAATTTAGACTTTCCAGTTCCCTGTATATCTTTGGAATGATACCAGAGAGAGACACACAAACACTCAGAATGTGCAAACTATTTATAGACGACAGTAAGGTCAGCATTAGGACCCTGGATGCTGGAGCTGTGAGGCAGCATCACCTTTATCATTTACCTTCCATACTCGTGCTTATTGGCCAAAAATTACATGTAGAGACAAACTCTTAATTTAGGGCCCGTTGAAGCCCATTTGGAAGCTCAGGCAGCACCCCTCAGTTTTCATAGCAGGTATTTTGTGCTCTGGGGGGAGTGGATAGGGGGGGGGGTCCACCCTTGATGTCTGGAAACATAAATAGCACACCTTTGTGTACATACCACGGAATTTACAGAAAGCCCAGCCCTTTGCTATCATAAATGGTGCGTAGACAGTATTATCAGACTTCGATTACCTGGAGGAGAGTCCCCCTTTAGTTATAAGCGATGCTTCTCTGTGTACATATTATAGAGAGTGCACTCTTTCAATTTCCTATTTTTTTTTTTTGGTTTGGGCACCCCGTGCTAAGTTGTCCATAGCTAAATCCTAAATGTCTAAAGTGTAAACCTACAAAAATCTCTTAATAGTTCTGGCCAGTGCTATTATAATTGTTAATAATGTTGCTGCATTGACAGATGATACAGTATGCTACATCTAACATATTAATTTTAGAAATGCATTAACTCTCATTATAAAGTATAAATCACCAACAAAAGTAAAAAGGGATATTTAGAATTTTCCGCTAACTTTTTTCTCTCTCTAATAAGGCTTTATCATGACCATAATATCAAGAATAATGAATTTATTTTAAAAAAGAAGACATTACCCACTTGCACATAAAGCATTGTATTTAGAAAAAAAATGCAGGAAATTTATTAGATATTACTTCCACAATCTTCAAAATAGATGCACAGAAGGAGACACTTATTGGAAATGATCTCTAGTGCACAATTGCTGTCTCAGCCCCACAACGTTCAGTTTTTCATTCCCACAATTTAATCATTTGCTCCAATGCATTTTGATCATTAACTCCCAAGACTTTCTACCTCAAGTATATAAATTATTATCTTGCTTCCACAACTTGCTAATTTGTGGGATATATTTATTCCTCCAAGACCCTGCAGAGCAAATTGCTGGTAAAGAAAATGAATTAATGTTGTATATCAGTGCTACCCAACTGATGTCACAGAGAGTTGGAGGGGTTGCAGGTTTTCATTGTAACCAATCTCTTCATCGCTGGCTAATTCTTGCATGTAATAGAACTTCACTTGTCATTTTGTCTCATTGTTTCTGTGGTTTGGCACTATCTGCTGGTTGCAGGGTCATGGGAATAGCCAAATTGAGAGGATTGGGCAATGGGCTGTAAGCTGCCTTCACCAGCTCATAACAGGGCATATTCCAGAACACCCATGAGGAGCCAATTTAGAGTTGCCAAAACTAAACTAAAACACGTTTTGAGATATGAGTAGAAATTCGAGTACCTTAATATAATCTGCAGACATTATAGCCAGGACTGGAATCAATCTAGGCCCCAAGAGTTAGGACATAATTTAGAATTAACAAGGAGTATGAAACTTGGACAAACAGTCTATTATGGGTATTATTAGGAGGTGCATTTACTTTGTAGTGAATTTATTATTATTTCGCTATTCTTTTTTTTAACTGTATATATGTGATTAATCTACAAGACTCATTATTTGTGTCTTAACTTTATATACACTAAACTTGCTCATGTTAAAAACTATGTAGATTTACTGCATAACAGATGTGTCTAAGAGGCAATAAATAGTCTGATGAACTCAACTTCTGGAACAGAAATAAGATTTGCTAAACGTCAAAGCCAAACATTCAAAATCCTCCCTCTGAAATCAAAAATGGGGAAACAAGATGTGCAAATAAATTCATCACACAATAAGGTAAACTCGCAGTTCTTACAACCCAGCATGGATGGATTTTGTCGGGAGGTTCTCCCCAAGTTCACTTGGGGCACTCCATTTTGGGGAAGACTCTTTCCATTTGTAGTTTGTAGTTTAGTGATGAAGCAAGACATTTTTATTTATGTCAAGAGTCATGTATCTTTTGTGATCCCTCACTTTGTGTTTTTATACAAAACAGTTTTAATGTTGTGATCACATAATGCGCAGAATTAGAACACTGGTCAGTGGTGCTGTGGCGTGGTCCCTTGTCACGTAATGCTTTTTGTTCCATTTTGTGAGACTGACTGCTAAAGAAATCATTTTACATTACATAAAAGACGTAGTACAAAATAATGATCTTCTCCAGGTCCCAGAGTATTCAAAATGTGGCTCCTCCACATTGTCGTCAGTTGACTGGCACATTTGTCTAAACAATCCAACTGTGACAATAGCAGGCTTTGATTTCTGGAAGTCAGGTCTGCCCCAGTTTCTTTGCACGCTTCCTCCTCTATGCTTTTGTATTTGAAAAAATGACAGCATGTGTGATATACTGCAAGAAGAAGTATGTCATTTTTTTAGAACTTTTTATTTATAATCAGATTAATGTTATATCAGCTAATTAACTTTCTGTCTGTAAGCAATGTTATAATGATATGAATGGCTCAATAAAAATAAATTAATCTGGCATCAATGGCGATGCACTGAATGCTCTAAAACAAAATGAGTTCCAAATTTTTAACAACAGCATTGCTGTTGTACATGCTTGGTGGATCACGGCTGCTTAGGGAACAAGTGCAGCCTGTAGATTTATTTTAACCATATAGGTTATTTCCCATGCGCTAACAGCATGACATTATTTTATAGCATATTAAACAGACAAGATGGAGAACTTAGATGTGTACAAGAAAGCAAGTTTAGAGACATGGGAGACTGGCTCAGCAGACAGGTTTACATGTAGCAATGCCCCTTGAATGAACTTGACTGTCATCAAGACTAAAATACAGTTAAAAAAAAAACAAACCATAAGAGATATGATGCATCTTTTCATTCTATGTGATTTAAAATTCCAGCTTATTTTCTGTAATATTGCTTTATCATATTTCCCATATTGTTCCTGTATTTCCAAGAAAGATGTAAAAAAGAACACTTAAGAATAAACTTTGAGTAATGCACTGCAAATTCAATTTTGGTAACAATACAAATAATCCCAAGGTGTTGGCGAACATGTTCAGAATTGCTTACTATAGAGCAGTTTATCATTGGGTATTGGCCTATAAACAGAGAGACACTCTTCATCTTTGCAGTGGCAGAAACATGAAACTGCAGTTTGGTAATCCATTCTGTAAATGTCTCAATTGTCACATTTTCCCATTCTTTGCTGCTGAAATTAGAGGGGCCATTGTATTAAAATGTCTGTCTTTTCTTAACAGCTCATACAATATTTTTTGTTAAACCCCTTGAATTAAAGCCGAAAGTCTACACTTCAATTACATCTTGAATGCTTTGCTTCAAATCCACTATGGTGGTGTACAGAGCCAAAAGTATGAAAAATGTATCACTGTCCAAATACCTATGGACCTAACTGTATACAATATGCATTATCAGTGAGTACTCTCAAGGCACAAAATTAAGTAAAAGTACAGGTGAACAAATATATTTGAAAATAACATTTACACAGATTATTTTAGATTCTAGTTAGCACCATAAATATATCAATTTTTAAATCTGTTTAATCCAAGCTCAGGCCTGGAAGCCATAGTCAATCCAAGCAACACTGAAATCACCACAGGAACAATACCTGTATATAGTGCCAATTCAACACTGGACTCACATACCTAAAATTCGAATAACAATTATTCTTATTCTAATTCTGCAGGAATTGTGGAGGAACAGAAAAGTCAAGAAAACAGAAAAAAGATTAATGTAATAGTAGTACTGTACAACAAAAGTGCAACTTAATATACCACACATATTGAAATGATCATGGAAGTAAAACGCAGCACTGGATCTCCATAGTAAGTGTGTAAATGTGGCACCCTCAATATTACTTTGCCCCTTTTAAGAGGTTCCCTAAATAATAGTTTGTTGTAGCTTAAACCACCTCTGCCTTCATGAAGCCACCAAGCACACTGTTGTCAGTTTCTATGTTGAACCTTCCACATACAGGAATGTAATGAAACATGTAGGATAAATAAATCTTTAAAAAGTAACTTCTCCTAAGGATAGAAAAGACATGTAATTCTATCATTTTAATTTTAAGATTCAGATCCATTTCTCACACTGTCTGTGTATGCTTGTTTATTGGATTTCTATAGGAGACAATTGTTAGAATGAAGCAGTCTTTTTAGTGCATTCTCTAAAAATAATTAAAGTATTTTTTGAACCCGCATCCCATTTTGGTACTGTATTATAGTTCAGTCTGTAATAATTTTGCCTACTTTGAGACTAAGTTTTAAATTAAAGGACAATCATTTACAAGTGTTGGAAGGGAGAACAAATTATACTAAATAAACTGAAAATGTAAAAATTGCCTAGATATTTTTAATACTTCAAAACTCAATACAAATTGCAGACTGGGGTGCCCTTCTTATGTATGTCAGTTTTTTGTGTTTGTGCTATCATAAAATGGTGCCTAGATAGCAAGACAACCATCTTGCTGATAATAAGAATAAAACATTTAGAAGGTTAATAAGTATAAGAAACATTCTATTGGATCATCACTCATTACTGGAGAAAATTCTGGGGATCTTTGTCTATTGTATATAGAATATGAAAGGAGTTCAACAACAAAAATAACTTTTATACAAAAGATTACAATGTGATTTGATACATGAATAGCATTTGTCTATCTATCTATCTATCTATCTATCTATCTATCTATCTATCTATCTATCTAT
>JANRMT010062813.1:90227969-90249858 GCA_026402145.1 Polypterus bichir lapradei
CTATCTATCTATCTATCTATCTATCTATCTATCTATCTATCTATCTATCTATCTGTTGAACTTCAGGAGACAACTGTCAGAATCTATCAGTGTTTTTAGTGCATTCCCTAAACATACTCATGATATTTTGAACCAAACTCCCATTTTGCTGCTTGCCCACATTTGTCATTTAGTCTTTCTCATGGGACTCTTGTGGTGATATTGTATGGATGATATCATTTCATGTGCTTGGTCTTTGCCCGTTTGTGGAGACTTCAGTGCCTATACAGATTCTTGGCAAAGTGAAGGCTTTCCTTTCCTTCCTGCAGCAAGACCTGTTTAGCATACTGATCAGTTTGGTGTTCACAGCCCCAGCTAGACCTCTATTAATTTTCCACATGCAGCAATATATATTGTATATCTCCTCGGTTTTCCAGCAAGCTAGCATATAGATGTCTTTTAAGTAGGGATTTAGTTCTAGCTAGCAGGAAACATGCTCAGAATTGCTTTAAAAATCTTTCTTGTCAGTAAGGGGTTTAGGTAAATCTGTGTTCATGGCGAGGTATTTACATCACGTAATGAAGCTGAATTTCTGAGCAGAGGAGCTGATGTGCATGTAAAAGGCAGTCTCATTTTTCTTTCAAAATGCCATCTGACTGATGCAGAGCTTTTTTTTTCCTTTAAAAAAGTAAACATTGTTATTGGTCACAAGTCACACATTACTAGTATTTTAAGTAAAAATAGCCTTTTCCCATTGCTTGAAAATAACAATTTTCAGTCACATAAATCATTTTTATTGTTGAGGCCATTGATCAGTTGATAGGATACAAAAAACTTGCCCAATAGCCCAGGGGATTTCATCTTGCAGCACAGGACATATAAATCCAATAGAAAACTGGAGCTGAGTTCTTTGGCTATGGGACAGTTTTGACCATTTTTTTCACAACTACATGTAGTCCCACAAGCAAACAATAATAAATCTCAAACTTGCCTGGTTTTACACTGCATATGTAAAATTGGTGATAATGAAGTCGCAGTAAGCGTATTTCACATTGGTCTTCAGAAAATAGTATTAAAACACAACAACAAGATAAATATATATAAATACATTTGCAGCCTTCACATTTTATGTTCTAATGCACAGAAAATCCAGCCTTCCATTTCATAAACTTACATACTAAACATTAGTTGCAGGCAATAGATCCAGTATGAAAACGAAGAAAACATAAGAAAATCCAAAACACTATACCTAAACAAGACATAGAGTATACAAATAATAAAACATCTTTGTGGTTGTTCAGCTGTCTTTGCATGGAACTCCCCACCTTCCACCATGAGAAATCGCCTAAGCACAGCCTACTCTGCAGGATGACACTGTTGCATTATTGTCGGCAGTGGAGGCTAGCTGAAACATCTCCACCTACACAGCCTTTTGAAAGAGCAGAAAGAAAGGTCCAGAGGTTGGACACAGCGGAGCCTTACTTTCATTCACAGCTCATTTATTGACTCACCAAGCGACCTTGAGTGGATCTCTTCCATTCTATCTGTGCTTTTGGAGGAAATAATAAAAAAAAAAAAAAAAAAAAAAAAACCAAGGCTCAGTCATAAAGTGACTCACACTGTCTACATGCTGATATTTCTTAAGTGCTGTGGGATCCATTAATGAATGAAAGTTGACATAAAAAAATGAAATCATTAAGTGTTAATTGAGTCACTGATTCCGTATCATCTGCCCTACATTTCAGAGTATCTAGCTGGTTGCTCTTAATGTCCATGACTTTGTGCAAAATTGCACAGACATTTATTTCATAAAGCCCTTAGGTATTATTATTAAGTGATTCTCAGTTTCAACATAGAGAAAATGAAATTTGTAAACATTCACCTTTTATTTAAATGACTGTGACAGACTATTAGAGATCTCTTTAAACTTGCCCTTGACGGGACTCTTACTACAGTAAGACACCTAAGATACTCTTCCAGCCTGTTACAAGGTTACATCCATTCCAGACTAATATAAGTAATAACTAATATGTTGTCTCTTTAATTTTGTTAAGCCATTTACACTGTTCCCATAGACCTGAACCCACGTATTACAAACACCCTGACACAGTACCAACAATATAGGCTAAATAATGACAGTATTGCTGGTATGCTACAGAAATACTGCAGACGTTGTTTCTGGACAAGTTTCTCTCGCTCATCCCTTAATTAATTCACTGATCAATTTCAATCTGAGCAATTAAGTAAGCAAGACACAAGAGCTGTCCTGTGTTCCTGCAGAAACTTTCTGTCTAAAACAGAAGGATTAAACCTTCTCATTACAGAAGTCCTCTAATCAATGTGTACTGAACCTGACAAATCTTTGTTTAGGAAGGATAAAGGTAGAGACATCCAATCATCAATTTTAGGTAAACCACTTAGTCCAAGTCAGGATTGTAGTGGAGTCAATGATCATCACTGAAAAATTAGGTTGGAAGCAAGAACTAATCCTAAAAAGAGGGTGGCCAAAAACACACAACATATCGTTAGGACAATTGCATATTTCTGATTAACCTGCCTGTATGTGTGATGATGTGGGTTCAACTCCATGCTCCCATTGCTGTTCGGGAGCCCTTGAACCCAACACTGTCGATAATGTCACAGAGTTGAGCTAGACAGTAGAGGCAATAACAAATTGAGCAAGGGGGTGGTTCAAAAAGGTGCAAAGTGCTTTTATTAAAAGACAATCAAAACAGTGTTCAAGAAAATAGTGCAGTGATCCAAAGTTTTTCAATAAATAATCAATAAAAACAAACGTGGAGATTAAAAAAACCAATAAGTAGAACAATCCTTTAAAAAACTAGAGGTTAAAACGTTCATATAGGAAGCAATCTTTAAAAATAAGCTTGGTGCTTCTTCTATGCTGGCGTCTCACCTGCTTCTCCCGACTAGGCTTTGCAGCAGGCAAGACGCTCTCTGCAGCTGCACTTTCTCATATCGCATCCACACGAGGCTGGAGACCTCCCGATCCCTGATTTCGGTCTGGCATTCATCCCAGCCCCAAAACTTGGTTCACACCAACGGCCAGGACGCACACGTTGGGGAATCCACCACCAAGCCTCCCGACTCCCGCTGCCTTTCCGGCCTTCCGCGGCCAGTTGCCTTTCCCTGGTCACTCCCGCTACCTGATCGCTCAGTGGGAGCGACTTCCAACTCCAACTCCTGGGTGTAGGCCCAACACCCAGGCTTCCTCGCAGCTGCCCGCGAGCGCTCGTTCACCCACACGCTCTTTGTGGCTCTCTCTCTCTCTTGCACCGAACATGCTTCCCTATAACCTCCGTCTCCTTCTCTTTTCTTTTCTTTTCTCTCGTTCTTTCGGATTTTTTTTCTCTTCCCTTCCAACCGACTCACGCTTCTTTTATACAGCGAGGGGCCATAGCAGCTGCAGCACATTAGCCACGGGAACAATCACGGATGTGGGCAGTTCCTCACCTGTGCACTCGGTGAGAAACGCCCACACCGCAGATCGCCCCGTGGCTTGCTATAGCCACCACGCCCCCTCACGAAGCCGCCGTGAGTGCCGTGATTATTTATTTAAAAAAAACGGCTTTTGCTCAGCGAGCTGTGGACCCATAACACCACTGTATGTCTTTGGAGGAATGTAGGAAACCAACACCAACATTAGGAGAACAAAACACTTCACAGGAAATGCTAAGATTTAAAACAAGGTGAGAAGAATCAGTATAAAACACATCTATAAATGCATGAACTCAAGAAACTAAAACTCCAGCTGTATTCTTCTTTGTTATTTCTTACCATGATGTCCACAATCCTTTGTCTTGTGGCCCCACCCATCTAATTAAGTTGCTAAGCAACATTCATTGCTAGACAATGATGTCATAAGCAAGACAAGTGTTGATTTAACAAGTGCTCTGACAATCAGGCTTTGCACCAGCAGTATGTCTTTTTAAGATTCTATGAAAATCCAACTTGTCTTTCTAGTTTAGTTGCATTTTGTCATTTTTATGATCTCACCTCATCTACCAGAACTGTGTAGCTGATCTCCAGATGGAATCTGGATAACCATTTTACATTTTGCCTAAACCTTGGGCAGTTTTACTGATTTCCTATCTCCTAAACCTTTTTCTTTTAATCAGTCTTAGCTTCCAGTCATACTTGCTGCCCTTACTGTATTTTACTGTATATACAAATCCAAGTCAAGTGGTCAAGTGGCTTTTTTGTTATACCATCTATACACAGTATTGCTGCATAGAGTGACATCATATACCATTCTCCAGGACAGCAGTGGAACAAATACATAAACACTGGACAAGTGTAAGACAGGTAAAGAACTGTATTATTCTATAAATACAGTAGAAATATACATATATAATAAAAATTGTAAAGTATTTAGACAATAATATTTTGAAATAGATAGTAATAAATAATAACAACAACTAATAATAAAAACAACAGTAGTAACAAAAGTACTGATTATAAATAAGCTACTAGGAGCAGGTATAAGGTCAGGGAGGTAGCACAGAGATCAGAATGCGGACAGCCAAGTGTTTAAAGCTTCTTTCAGAACCGATTTAGATGCTGCAGTGCTCTCTGCCATATGAAAATGGGACTAAAAGACCCCAGGGGGTTTGGAGTGTCCTTCACAATGCAATAGGCTTTGTGGATTCAATGCTATATAATGTAGGGCAGAGAGGTCCCAATGATCTTTTTTGCTATGTACACTATCCATTAAGGTCAGAGTCACTGTACTTCCTAAACCAGACAGTGATGCAGCTGGTCAGAATGCTCTCAATGTTGCTCCTGCAGAACGTGGTGAGAATGGGAGAAGCAGGCTTGCCGCTGAAAGAAGTGGAGATCATGCTGTGCCTGCTTTGTTCTGGTGGTGGTGGTAATTGACCAATTAAGGTAAACTGCCAGGTGCACACCACGGAATTTGGTGCTCCTGACAGATTCCACTGCAGAGCCCTCAGTGTGCTGTAGGTTGTAGACAGCATGGGCGTTCCTGAAGTCAACAATCATCTCTTTTGTCTTGTCCACATCTATAGCATTCCACATAGCAAGAGGTTATTCTTAAGCATCGAATAAGTCCTGCTTACATAGGAGGGGCTGGCTTACAAAGAGTATGGGCTTCAGATTGCTTCACATCTACAACTAGCTTCCTTATGAAGCTGGAAAATGTAAATATTAAATGTACTGCTTTCTTCAAATGGGTACTGTAGAATTGACTACTTGCTTATCAACAGAATTATCTTCCTAAGATTTTTTTTGAATGCGAAGTACAAACCCTGCTCTCAGAGAAACTATAACAGTAAAGTTTAATTTTCTTATTATTCAAATCTAGAAGCAAATCAAAATATCTAACAAAATTGAGAGACCCGGAAACTCTTTACAAAAAGAACCAAATTGTCAACATTTCAAAGGAATCACTTCTGTTTTTTTGCAAGTAGGAACACTATTTCTACCCAACCATCTCCTTCCTTTTATATATATATACAGTATATTTTTTTATTTGGTAGATACTACATCACATATCTATGAGCTGCTTCTCACAACTGAGAGGACATGGCAGATGTTTACCGAATGGCCGACCTGATAGGTAACCGCCTAATTATCAGAATGCAATTCAGAACTAAGAATGTAATACTTTACTCCAATCTTCACCCTATCAAATAAGTGGACCAGCCACCATGGTGCAGTGTCAGAAGCTTCACCTTGGCCGCTGATATCCAAGGTTCAATCCCCGTAAAGGAATGCAAAAGTGCATACTCCTAATGAACCCCAATAAGGGTGAAACACATGTTGTGTACTCTTTGTCTTATTTGGTAGATACTGTATCACGTATGTATGAGCTGCTTTTTGCAACTGACAGGACGTGATGGATGTTTGCCAACTGGCTGATCTATAGATAGATAGATAGATATACGTTTTTATAAAGTGAATTGATCCATACATTAATTTTCTATACCTTTTGCATAAGAAGGTTTATTCATAATGAATACAGTAGGCAGTACATTTATTTCAGTACTTTTTTATAATATGATTAGTGTTAAATCATTTGAACTAACCCTTTTATGAGAGTGCATTAACAAACTAAATTAAGTGTCCTACTTAAACACTGTAGTTAATAGTCACTGGGGATGTGCAGCAAACATCAACTGTAGCAAATGCCTCTGTGCTGAAGGAAGTGAACACCCGTCTCTGAAAAATCTAGACTGGTATTTTAGGACAGGTTGGGGATGTGAACTATAAATGGTGCTGTTCAAAATGTTACTGACTAAAGCAAAAGCCAAGAGGTGTGTGCACAGGAGCTAATAGATGGGGTCTGTCATGGGAGTGACACTAGGACCTATCAAGGAAAAGAACATGGTATTCTGAACACTGTGAGATTTAACAAGTACCAGATGGCCAGTAAGGCTGTGGTTGTGGCAGTGGTTGAGTTGAAAGTCTGTGTTTTGTAGTCATTTGATATGGATGTAAATAAGAAAGGGTAGTCAGGCTGTAGTCAGATTGCCTGCCCTGAAAATCACTCATTTTGACTTCTGTGGATCATCAACAGGGGGAAGGGATTTTCAAGAATCTGATAAATTAGATGAAGACATAAAAGAAGGCAGACTTAGAGGCCTAAAATGACATTGTGTTCAGTTATTTAGCAGAGGTCTTTCTTGTTATTAGAAACCTGCATGAAGTAAGACTATAGGCAGACCCAGCCAGTAGCACACGCATGATTCAATTATTTCTTAATTTTGTACATATGAAAATGTATTATTATTATTTTATTTGCATTATTATATCATTTTGATATTTTCTTATAATTATGCCACTATCCTGGTTACTGTGACTTTGTTGGTTTTATTTCCTAGTCCTTGGCTGCTTGATCTTGGTTACTTTCGTTTAAGGCAGAAAAATAACAATAAAGCAACTAATTAATAAGAAATTAATATATGAATATTCAAAAATAAAAGATCTTAAATGGTGGAGGGTAGAAACGTATATAAAAGAAAATGCTGTTGAAAGAGTGAGCAGTAGTACATTTCTTGGAGTGACCTGTATCGAAGTGGACAGAGTGGATTTCTTCTCTTCTCAGAAAGGCTCACCTGTAACTCTACTTCCTCAGACTTCTAAGGAAATCTCACATATCTCTATGTGTTCTCATGAACATTTACAGGTGCTCAGTGGAGTCCGTCCTTACTGGTTACATTATATTCTGGTATTGCATCTGCTTGGCTGAAGAGCATAAAGCACTGTAAAGAGTGGTGAAGGCAGCACAGTATATTATTACTGGCTGAGTAATGAGACAATCGGAGGTACAACAAAAGTGCGAGAAAGATCTAAGAAAGTACAGGAAAGTAGGTTGAAGTGCTATGGACATCTGATGAGCAGAGACAATGAATATGTGAACAAAAGATTGATGGGAATGGAAGTACAGGGGAAAAGAAAGAGAGGGGGGCTAAGGCAGAAGTGGGTGGATAAAGTAAAAGAAGATCTGAAGGAAAAGGGGTAGACTGGCGAGGAGGTGTAGGATTGAACTGTATGGAGAAGGTTGACTGAGCACATCGTTCCCACATAGAAGTGGGAAAAGTTGAAGAGGATGAAGGAGAAGAAGAAGTGTGTTTGTGTATCGTTTATTGGTATAGTATTATTGCCAACATTTCTTTGAAGACATTCAAATAAGAATTTCATTATACTCCATAGACATATACCTGAACTTGAACTTATTTGGCACACTAGCCAGATTTGGTGAATTCATTGTCAATATAACATTGCTGCATTCTTAATAGTATACTGTACACGATGTGCAGTAAATGAGAGACACAGGCCTTAAGAGTATCACTTGTGGATAAAATTAGGTGACAAGACTTTTTTGTTAACTACTTTAAATACCATTGAAAACTATAAGCTTATCTCTAGAAAGCTTTCTAAAACATCATTTGAGCCCAGGACTTTAAAATGAGTGACAGAATTCAACGTCTACTACTTCAGAAACCTCAATTGTTCTACCCATAGACAGTCTTCATCACTGATTGTGGAACAAATGCGGTCATTAAGACTGAACTGTACTGCACATATATTTCAAATCACTGCCTTAATTTCCTTCTCTTGAGGATTACTTTCTGCTGGAACTTACTGGAGCTGGAAAAGCCTTTTTAGAAAACAAGTGGGAATGGCCTTTAAAAATCAACCCTTGAGCATCCTTATCCACCTCTAATAGAAAGTACTATGATGGTATCATCAGGTTATTTTTCAGTGACAGCGAGTAGTAGCTTTGTAAGTATTCATGGGAAGACGGAGCAAAATATAAATACATTCTTCATAAAAACCTGTGCCCTAATATATTAGAACTGAGACTGGGGACGACATTGGTGTATTAACTCAGAGCACACTCACAGAATAAGACTGAGAACCTGAAACTATTTACTTTAAAAATGTGTGATAGGCTCTTTAAAATTTCTGTCTATAACTGCCCATCTAACTAAACACCAAGCATTTTTGCAAAGGGAAATGAGCTTTAATTAATACAGGGCAGTACGCAAAGTGAAACATTTGTCTGTTAGTGCTGTCATTGGTGATTTGATTTAGAAGGATGACGATATTTAATTTTTGGATTGTTACTTTTCTATTTACTATTTTCCTCTTTCTCCAAGGTATTCATTGAAGAAGAGAGAAATTTTCTAATCTTATGCGTTAAATTATTTTTTCAAAGTCTGCTGTTTTCTCTCTCCAGTGCATTGGACAAAGAAGAGTGTTCTGTAAATAAAAAATATGTTTACACCATGAAATCTGAAAGCGTTAGCTCATTAAATTATGATGTGCAAAGTATGTCAAAGAAAATTTTAAAATCTAAAAACCTTTTCTTGCTTCAACTAATACTCTTAGTTTGCTTTCTGCATTTTCAGGGAAATGACACATTAAAGTGCCTCTGTTACAAACACATTAAAAATAAAAATATTAATACTGGTATTAACTTTCACGAAGAAGTGTAATTTCTTGTAAACTTTGGCTGTTATGACTGCTACATTATCTATTTTTACTGTTTTGTCTATTTTAGGGTCATTATTTCTTCTGCAAAATTACCATATGCCTTTGCAATGTGGCATAGATTAAGACTTAAATAAAGAAATGCAATGGCTTTAAGTCTTCTTCTGCTCATATAAAGCGTCATCCTCCCGCAGCTGCACAAACTCTGATGTAGTGGACCAAGCACTGATCTGACAATTGCCATGTCCATCAGTGTTAATCGCACTTCCATAGTGTTCAGCAAGTCTATAAATTTCTATCAAGCCAGCAGTATGATTGACTGGCACACAGACCATCATACTGGGTCCATTTTCGGCTATTGTCATTTTGGACTAATCCAGCCATCAGTCATCACCTGATTTCTTTTGTCGTTTATCTCACCTCCTTTGAATTTTAATCAGGCGTCACCTACAAAACCTGTCAAGCATAACTTACCTTGTATCAGATTCTTTATCTGTTAGGTATTCATTTGAACTATTTATTTTTGTTATGATTTTATCACTCATCATTTGAACTGGTTGTCAGTAAATGAGGTAACACTTTTATCAACTATTGCGTTAAACACCTCAAGGTAATTTCAGCTTTCGTCCACCTTTTTTATATCTTTGTAACATTTAGGTTTCATTCAGATTTTTGTGACCTCTTAGTAATATTTATTATCAAGTCACAAATACACTTCTCTTTAAGGCATCTAAAGGCAAAGTAGCAATATTTTATAAAATGTGGTGGTTTGCTTAGATATAAAGATGTGAAAGGTCAACGGAATGGGTTCCTCTTTTCCTTCCTTAACAGTTTCTAGGAAAGAAATACACCTCTTTAGCACTTTGCTTCTTTACTGAAAAACATATTTGTAATGAATGCTGTTTTTTTCTATGTCACTTTATGGGTTTAATCTCATGTTTTGAGTAACCAGAATTTTGGAAATATCATGATTTTCTTTGTAAAACTTTGTTCTTGCTTAGCTGGAATTATTTAATGTCTATTTTGTTTTGAACAAGAAGCCATCATTTTGAGCGCTCATTGCTAAGATACCTTGTCAGGTTACAATGGGTGTGATCCCGGAGTCACACTGAGTGACATCATAGGCGTGTCATATGTTATTCGTTGTCTAAGTTTTGGATACATTCTGAAAGTCTTATGTTTTCTTTGATAGCTAACGATCTACAGCCAGAGTATTCTGACTTTGTCTTCTGATAGGTGTGCTTTTCTGGTTTTGACCTGCGTTTTTGTGTCTTGGCTTATATTTCTCTTCCTGGTGCATTCTACTGTGTCTCTTTCTGTGGTGGCAGAATAGTAATGGAACAATTGTTAAAACAGAAAAATTATAAAACACAAATACAATAAAGTTCATCATTTAAGTATTTTTTCGTTAGTTGGTGACTCTTTTAGAATTAATAGACATAACATAGTATAACCAGTTTAATCCTGGGCAAGCATCACAGAGGAGTCTATAAATGCTCAAGTCCAATGGGGCACAAGTCCAATGAAGGTCCATAAGGGATAAAAACAATGTTGATAGTAGTGCTTATTCACATTTTCTGCAATTGAAAATAACCTCCAACATGGGTAAAAAATGAAAAGATTAAAGTTTACTTGTCTCCCGGGGGGAAAATTTGACTTTTCCCAGAAGCTCTTTAAATAAATACATAAATAGTGTGTTTGGGAGACAGTTTATGGGCTCAAATATAGGGTGGTCCAGATCTAATTATGCAATTTTCATTACGCTATAACTTATTAAGTTTGTTACATAGAAAATCACCCGAAAAATCCAGGACCAGCGAGAAGTGTGCAAACTGACGACATGAAGAATCGTCTTTGCGCCGAACTGGAATCGTCCCCGCATAAATCAAAGTCATCCAGACGATCTGGATCTGCATAATTAGATCTGGACTACCCTGTAGATGCAGTTACCCACTGAACCAGGGGTTGGCACTGCCCTCTAACTCTGTCTCCTCTCTCCCTGCAGAACAACTGAAGAATCTACACCCTAACGCCATCACTTCCGGTTCCAACCCTCAAGACTCCACCCATTCCTGATATCACTTCTGGTTTCAGAATGCTATTCATCCCTGACATCACTTCCTGCATCCTACTATATATACTGCCTCCATTGTGTTTTTTGTCAGTTTCGTTTAGAACTCTGTCTGTGAAGACGTCATTTTACTACAGTATACGGGGGAATCCCCCAAAACTTTTGACGGTGTTTGGGTCATTATTTTACAATAGATAAATATATATATATATATATATTGTGAACTTGGCCCCGGACACAGGCAGACGGACATCGTTGGCTCCACCACACACTGTTTATTTACAATTCTATTTACAAATTAGTGCACTCACAACCCCAGTGCCTCTTGCACCGATTCCCCCCAATGTCCAGGCCACACAGTCCTGTGCCTCTTTTCCTCCTGGCCGCCTCCAGTCCTCACTCCAACTCCGTCCACTTCCACCCGACTTCCACCCTCGACTGAAGGGAGGCGGCCCTTTATATAATACTCCCGGATGAGCAACAGGTGTTCCCGGCATTCCCTCCTTGGCCACGCCCCAGCGTGGCGGGAGTGCCGGCTGTCCTCCCGGCAGCTCTCCGGGCGCCACATTAAGCCTTCCCCCCAGCACTTCCTGGTGTGGCGGAAGTGCTGGGCTCCAGCGTTCCTCAGGCACCAGGGCGCCGCCTGGCGGTGGCCACGGGCCCCTACAGGGTTGGGCTTCCAAGCCCTCTACCCGTGGCCCCCAACACAACCAGGGCGATCGCCCCCTTGCGGTCTGGAGGAGGCACAAGCCCTCCTTTGGTCCTCCTGGGCGTCCCGGCCGGGGACCACAATATATATATATATATATATATATACACACACACACACACACACACACTATGGTCTGAACACATGGAAGAATGACCAAAAAGAAAAACAAAGTTAAAAAGAAAGAATTAGAACAGGGGTTCTCAAATTCAGTCCTGGGGACCCTCTGTGGCTGCAGGCTTTTGTTTCAACCAGATTCACAATCAGTGATAATAACTGATCTCCTTTAATTAGCTGGTCTTTATTCTCTTCTCTTATTCGACATTCAGTATGATTTTTACAGGCATAAAATATTTAGAAGTATTTCTATCTTTTCAATATCTTTAAATGCTTAACTCATTGTTGTTCTATTATTTTGACCTTGTTCTTCGCTTCTTTTGTTGTGTCCTAATAATGACAATTAAAAAGAAACAGAACAACACTGAATGATGAAAGGCTACAACTACTTTAGCATGAGACCCACTAATTAGTAAATAATTGATTAATTAACCAGAAAACCTGGAAATGAACAATGAAAATGAGGATGAAAATATTGTAAAAGTAAAAAATACATTTACTACATAACTGCTTAGTACATTTTAATACAAATTTACTAAACTTAGTTTTTACATTGACAGAGAAACTGTGTAATAACAGATCACTTCATTAGGCTAGCAGTCTAATTAAAAACAGAACTTGGTTGAAACAAAAACCTGCAGCCACAGTGGGTCCCCAGGACCGAGATTGAGAACCACTGAATTATAATGATCTTATTAAACCAAGAAAATACAAGGAAGGAGAACATAAGTTTGAATAAACTTGAGCAAGGCCTTTAACCTGCAATTGCTCTAGGGGCGCTGTACAATGGCTGACCCTGTGCTCTGACTCCAAGGGGTATGTGAAAACTAACAAATTCCTAATACAACAAATTGTCTAAGGCAAAATAAAGAACAAAAAAATAAATTGCCATTCCCCTGAAGCTGATTACACAAATTTCTTTACCTGGTACATTGGGTGCATGCCCACCTTCTCACCAGTTCACACCACAAATTGTTTCATTTGTTTTTTGTGACTTCCCTTCCTTCCTGCAGGTGAGCCTTTGCACAACTTGAATGACTCTATTGTAGAGAGCAGCCTAGCGCTTTTATTTCAGGAAAAGCCTAAAATTATTTCTGGGGATAGGGTTTTTCAGTGAAAACAGATGTCTAGTGGATCCTTGAGGAATCATCCTCCACTTCGATTTTGGCTTTGGAGAGGTGCCTGCCCTCAGGCTTCTGTATACCCACCAAAGCACAAAGATGGAGTGTGCAATTGCTATTGTGGGTTTTCACATTTCTCCCTGTCCTGACCAACCCCTCACAATAGAGAGAATTAAATTGGACTGTTTTTGGAAAAAATAACACTAATTGAATGAATTCTGCTGACAATCTTAGATTACTGTACAATGTTTGTCTGATACAAAATGCATTTGGCAGTTGTGGTATATTTTCCACACATGAGGGTAAACAATAATTGACTCATTCAGTAAGATGACAGTACAAGAATGTCAAGAAGCACAGTGTCACTGACAGAGTTCATTCTGATATCGAGGCAGAAAATTGAAATGTACTTGTGTACAAAGTAATTTAACTCCCTGTACAATCTCTAAAAAAGACCATAAAGTTCAAGTATGTCAGAATACAGCTTTTCATATTTATCGTTTTATTATCGCAAAAATCAAACTTTTATGTCTTAGGTTACACAGCAGCAATATTCAAATTTTATTAATTAAACCATTCACTAAGAGATTGAGTTCAAATGAAGCAAACTGAGACATATTATTTCTTTCTTTCATTTCTCTCATGCATTCCAGTATTTTAATAGCCTTTCTTTAACTGACAATAAAACAAACCAATGGAAATGAAATGTAAAAACCTGGAAATTAAGACTGGCTTTAGATTAATTATACAAGGAACATCTGAAACTTGACTGGAAATTCAAGTGAGTAATGATGAGAGAAGTGGAAATGATATAAACAAAGCAATGATTACTAAGAGGCTAATTGAGTGATGTTTAATATTCTTCCGTCCATCCATCCATCCGTTTTCTCAGCCCACGTAGTACAAACATTAGGGTCATGGGAGCACAACCATAATGTATAAAGAAGAAAAAAATTAATACATGACAAATAGTTGGTGTGATATCTCATTAAAAAAGCAGTCTGATTCAGGATCAGTGACGTTTCATAAATGATTCAAAATAATAATTTAAAAAAAAAGTGGTGGTGAGGAATGAATTTCAGATTAGTTGAGGGATGATAAAGAAGTAAAGAGTGAGTGACACCTGACAAGTAGTAAAGCTACAATTCCCTAAAATGGATTCCCTTTTGTCAGATCTGTGTTAAAATACACTGCTGGGGGGCAGTGGCTTAAAAAAAACTGCTTCAAATCTTCATTGTCTGTTGTGTCAGCAGATTTTCATTCATTTTTACTCTCCATCATTTAGCCATTCCATATTTATCAATCTCTACAGTCTCTGGATTAGTCCATTAAAGGGTCATAGGCAACAGCAGGCCCAAGACAGAATGAAACACAAATTGATTTCAAGGTCTACTTATACACACACATATTTACTTAAGCAGGACACAATGAGATATGTGAATTCATTTAAACTACATGTCTTTATAATGTGCAAGAAAATTAGGAAATCTGTAAATTCCCAAGAGTAAAAGAGTGGGCCATGACTAGATTCCAGTCCCTGGAGTTATGAGACCTATGTGACAGTGTGACCTCATTTTGTGCGCTCATTTCTACGCACATTAAATGTCACCTGCAGTGGGCTGGCTCCCTGCCAGGGATTTTTTTCCTGCCTTGCGCCCTGTGTTGGCTGGGATTGGCTCCAGCAGAACCCCGTGACCCTGTAGTTAGGATACTGTATAGTGGGTTCGATAATGGATGGATGGATGGATTAAATGTCACCCTTCATTCCATTAATGGGGAGGATTAAAGTCATTTTTAAGAGGTGGTACACTAGAGAACTGTTATTTTAATTGATCCATGTCCAAAAGCGGCAGGTGTAGTCGGCATTAAAGAAAGGACTTGGAAAACCCTGTCCTATATTTTCAAGATAAAGTTTTAGTTTGGCTTATTAAATTACTCCAATTAAAACTGGCTAGTGACTTGATCTAGCAGAGAGTGAGGAAAGCCCTCCAGACAGATTTAAGACTCACACTTCATTAAAAGCCATGAAGATTTTATTACACTCAACCCAAAATGAAGAGATTGAACAAACTCCACACAAACAATTTCTGGACTCAAAATTTAAACTAAAGATCCACAAAGTGGCAGCACTACCTACTAGACTACCATGACAGCTTATAACAAAAGATAGTTGGAATTTAAATGTGAATCTGAAGTCCCAGAAAGGGTTATTATATGCTGGGCAGTGTCACCTCTAAAATCTCAGATCACACCTACACAAAAATAGCATTTAATTATCTTGAAGGTGTTGTGCCTGCAGTGGGCTGGCACCCTGCCCAGGGTTTGTTTCGGGCGTTGCGCCCTGTGTTGGCTGGGATTAGCTCCAGCAGACCCCCGTGACCCTGTAGTTAGGATATAGCGGGTTGGATAATGGATGGATGGATGAAAGTGTTGTGCAAGTTTGTCAATAGGATTCTGGAATTTTAGGTAGTTCTAGTGTTGGGGTAGCTTTCTACAAATCTTCAGTTAGGGCTATTTATAACACTAGTTTGGCTCCAACCTTTTGTCACTGGTATTTTTGACCACCCTGTCCTGTATTTTTGACTGAGTTTGATGGTCTCTTGGTTACAAAAAATTCATCTTTATGCTGTAGACACTTTGCTTTTCAAGGTATTTCATATCACCAATGCAGCAAATGGGCATAGTTAGGCAGAAAGAGCATGTGAAGTGAATAACCATGGACAAAGCTTAACCCCAACCAGCTACTAGATGGTTCGATGGTTGGATTAGTCTTTCACCCCTGTACCCAGGTCGGACAACTGATATGCACATCAGGACTGCTGCGGACCTCCACCAGAGTTTTTTTCTGGCTTTGCCCTGACCAGGCATAGTTCACCATCTTTTGGGTCCTATCACATATGTTACGGCTCCACCTTCTTCCTTGTGCTGCTTCTTTTATTAATGATCTGGCGCAACTTCATATTTAGGCATGGTAAACATAATACATTTTCTACCCTTCTGTGCTCAATTTTTCCTCTTTTTTATAATTTAGGAATGTATGACCTTTCCTTCTCATCTTTAACTGTATGTATTGTCACACACGCGCAATTAGGGAGCAGCCAACGGGCCCAATGAACAGCAAAAGAACGAGAGATGTGGGTTTAAGATGGAGTATTAATGCCTCTCTCTTTTCTTCAGCAGAAAACAAGAAGAGCACAAACCAACAACATCTTAAAATCCCACTCCACTACTCAACATCTTGACGCACATAGACAACCTCAGTTCCATTCCTGGTTCGTCTTCTAATTCCTCCGTCCTTCTCTCTCCGATGTTACCACTTCCAGTGACTCCTGATGACATCTGCGCTACCACTTATTAAGTGCTGGTTGCAGTTCTATATAAACTCATTCCACCTGTTATCTGATGTCTATTGTTTTGGTTATTATTTTAAACCTCAGTATCAGACCTTTGCTGATCTCCTTGGCTTCTGAGATTATACAGGGACGGTTCCCCAACCTTTAACGTGTTCTCACTTTTGCTTATTTCTCCACAGCATACAATATACTATTTAAGATGACAGCATGCAGCAAATTGTTTCTTACTTTTAGGATTCTCTTACTTAAAATCTGTGACTTTCGTAACACTAATTGGTGGAAATCAAAACAATTTAGTGTGTAGATCTTTGTTTTTATCTTTAGAGCATTTTATTTTGTTGATAGTTTCTCTTTCCTGGTATCTCTGACTTCTTGTCTGCCCCATACCACATCTTAACTTTGTCTTACTCACAAGATTAGAAGGATCCAAAACATCCAAAAACACGTTAGCATTAGGACCCCTGTCTGTTTGACTTTGACTAGTTGACCCCTTTGAAAGTATCCTTCTCTATGTCTTACTTTTTTCCGTGTCAACATTCTGGGACCCACTTCCTGGAGGATCAAGACATATGTTTATGGTTCTGATTGCCCATTGGTCTCTGTTTCTGCTACTTCTAAACTGCACCATCGGGTAGCTCTTGCATATAAGGCATATTGAAAACTGCAAATGGTACATTATTTTTACATGAATGGCACATGGGAATGCAACAGGCTTGTAGGAGAAGAAAAATATTCCTTCCTTATGGAGCAAAGTTGGATTTAATCTTATATATACTGTAAATGTCTATGCGTGGAAGTCTGTCTGTCTGTCTGTCTGTCTGGCCCCGAAGTGCGAGGCTACAGCATGAAGCCAAAGTGAAACCACCAAGAGAAACCCGCTTAGCCGCTGATAGACAAGGGTGGCAAGCACATCAGCAAAACGAAACCACTGACTCTGCATTTTAATTTGTTTTCCTGACGATTTCAATAGTTTCTAGTAGCCTGGGCTTTTTACGGCATGGGCTTACACAGTTAGTATATTTGAATCAGTTATATTGTTAATAAAATGGATTACAGTTTCAGATTAAAATTATGGGGATGAATTTTAAATGGGTTCATTGTTCCTTGCATGCCTGTTAAGTGCAACCCCATTACAGATCACATTAGAGCAATTTATGGGCTCCCATTGTTTGCCTTTCTCAGCATCCTATATTTTACTCAAAGATGTCAGCATTTTCCCAACCCAATATGCTCCAGACCAGTTTGAACACAGTCTTAAGGGAGCAGAATAACTGTCCAATATTTCTAAAATATAATGGATGCACACCTTGTAATATTTGTCCCTTCTGTAGTCATTCATCAATGGGTTTAGATTGGGATATCAGCTGTAAGAAGAACAACTTGTGGTTCTATCTGTTGACAACACTTCTCTAACATTTCTGAGTGACTTGTGAATGTTTCTTTTCTTCCATTAGGTGTATGTCATATTGTGGCAGCCACGACAATCAACGAGATTAGATATGATTTACATTTCTCATTCAAGAAAATGTCCTCTACCCTTGTCTCTGCTTAGTATTTCACTTGAGATGGCATCCATCTGCCTTTAGTGACCCAAGTGATGCCATCTCAAGAAGGATAGCCTCTGGGAAGGGAGGTGACACCCTGAGTGAATTACTCAGCAGAAACATCCCCATAACTGCTAACCCTAGTATATTGACGTCAGTGTTGAGCTAGGCCAACTCTCTGAAGAAGGATGTCTGTCAACTCAGCCTCACTTCATAGAACTGCAAGCACTGCCAAAGCTATAGGAACAATCTGACCATCCTCACTCTGCTGTAGTGTGTGTTAGTCTAGTTCTGGTGTTAATACAAGGGAATTCAAAGTATCCCAGGGCAGCCACACTGATTATGTTTGTGAACCAAGTTGCAGACTGTCATTTTTACTCTTGCATAGGCTCCCAGATGTTTGCAGACCTCGGTACTGAGTACAAAAGCCAGAATAAATACACCATCAAAAGGCTTAGCACAGCAGGAAACCTTTCAGATCTGTTTTACCTATTAGAAGGTAAGATTTCAGCACCCTGAAAGGATGAATAGAAGATGCCCAGCAAGTGCTCACCAGAACATGACACAGGGATTATGCTATTGACCCTGCACAAATCTCTGATGCCTGCATTTCACCTTCTAATTCCCTGCTGCAGCTTTTCAGATGCAGTTTTCTGAGAAGGTTTTAAGTGTTTTATTATTGAGGCAGTCAGCATGGAGATGCACATTCCTCCCATAATTACGTGATTGGTTATTCCAGTAGCCAAAGACATTTGCTATTAATTGACAATTTTCATTGGGCCTGTGTGAGTGCTAGTGTCAGTTTGTGTGTGTGCAGGCAATGAAGAAGACTGCTGCCCAATCAAAAGGGTTGATTCCTGCTTTGTGTATTACTTGGCTTTCATACCCACATCACATGCTATTCTTAATTCACCCGTGAGTTATATACATGAGTGTGGGTACTCAAGATTCATTCCTGCATGGTGCCTGATACTTGATGGTTTGGACCCTTAAGTAGGATTGAGTCGTTTTTATACTGCATGTTATGATGTGTATTTTTATGCTTTTGGAATAACACTAAACTTCTTCGACAGATCAAAAAGACATGACAATATGGAGTTTTCAGTGCAGGCCTTTAGAGATCTGCCTTCATATTTTTTAACAGTGTACAGTGTTACCCTTTTTACCTTAACACTTTTTTTCCTCTAGTACCTGTTACTAAGATGGGCTTGCGTCTTTTATTTTTTTATTTTTTTCCTAATCTCCGTGTAAAGTTGTTCAGCACTCTGAAGCACTTTGCTTCTGTCCACAGTATATTTGTCAATTTGTCACACAAATGAAAGGAAAGAAAGCAAACTGCACTTATCTCACTGGGGTATCTTCTTTAATTTCCTACCAGGAGGATGTAAGGAGCATGTTACAGAATTAAAAAAAAAAAGATAGCATCTTGTTTCTTTGGGGAATACTGTCGTTTGGTCAAAGTTGGCGTCTTTCTGCTTTTGTGCAGATGTGCAGATCAATTGAGCCATGAAAAGACTCAGCTGACTCTCCCCTGACCTTTCCACTTAAGACCTTGGTTGGTTCGCCCTTATCGCTAGAAAGTGCCTTCCTGCTCGGGGCTAGACAGCTCCACCACATCATAGTCATTAAATTATTTACTTTGAAATGGATTTAAATCTTCTCTCAGAGCCATTATTTTGTATTTATTTATTTATTTTGCTGCACAGTCCTGCCTGGAACTTCCTAGAAGGAAATGTTTGACAGAAGCAGTCATGCAAGTCAGATGAAAAGCGACTTCAATAACTGCATTGTGGGGGAACAAAAAATCTGAAAGACAGGGTGAGGGTGGAAGCAGAGAGTACCCTTCTCCTGGCAGAAGGGGTATAGCATGGAAGCAAACGCACTTATCAGACAGGGGCAGGGAAACAACAGAAATGATGCAGGCTGTAGGTACCTATAAGAGAAGCAAACATCCATCCATCCATTATCCAACCCGCTATATCCTAACTACAGGGTCACAGGGGTTTGCTGGAGCCAATCCCAGCCAACACAGGGCGCAAGGCAGGAAACAAACCCCAGGCAGGGTACCAGCCCTCCGCAGGAGAAGCAAACATTATTACAATAACCAAGTGAAAGACAGTAGTATTCTGCTGGTAGTAATGTTAAATGAGATGAGTGAAAAAGAAACTGAATGCTAAGGACAGCAGTTCTGAGGGGTACAGTTATCAAGTTACATTGCCCATTACTTTGCCCACATCTATCATCTGCAGGCACCCTGGCATCAGCAAGCAAGAGACTGGCAGTTTGTGGTGGACCTTGGATGGCAGCTAAAGTTCCCCAGCCCACATTGCAGCCAACACCCTGTAACCAGACATTGTCCTGGTGTCTGAATCCACCAAGCAAGTCATTCTTCTGGAGCTAAAAGTACTGTGGAAAGAACGTTTGGACTAAGCCTTCAAAAGGAAGCTCTTGAAGTACGTGGAACTGGTCAACATCTATCAGCAGTCAGGATGGAAAATTAAGTGTCTCCCGGTGGAGGTTGGGTGAATGGGATTTGCGGCCCATTCTTTGGTCAGAGCCTTTAGCAGTTTGGGCATCAAAGGAGACAGGAAGAGGACAGCCATCCACAGCACCATCGACGCAGCAGAGAGAGCCTCAAGATGGCTATGGCTCAGAAGAGTAGAGGCATGGGGTCAGAGTAGCTAGCTGTCTGGACACATACTGGGGTCTGATCAACCCTGGTGGGGTTACCTGGAGGAGAGTGTATGATGTTACACAAGATGATCCCAGGAATATCACTGAATAAATGTCCAGACAGAAGCAACAGCAGATGTATATCACAACTGTCTACAGTTTTTAAGCCATCCAACTAGTGTTGTCCTGTTCATATAAACTAGAGTGGCACATGAGCAAAGGCGGCCAAATGTACCACTTTAAACTATTACTAGTGTGTTAATAGTGTGTAGTAGAAGTGTATTACTAGTGTGTTTCCCATCTAAGATGGGTTGAACACAACATTGACTCTGTTATATTCCATTTGATAAGCAGAGTTAATGATTGTGGTGTGCCACCTTTTGGAAAGACAGAGACACAGCAACCATACAGGGCCCTTTTATTAAAGTGGATTAGCTGCACTATCAGTCTCAGTTGGGTGGGAATCTATGTCATCAACATAGACCCCAGTGTTAACATTTGCACTACACCATGTCTCTGTTATATGACATTTGGTATAGGATTTGAAAAAGCACTGTTGATATTTATGATGTTCCATCTACTGGAATGACAAATGCAATACATTTGCAACCAAACGGACACACAGACAGACACACAGATACTTATTCTTTTATTAGGGTGAGTATTAGCAACTTGGTAGAGAACATCATCTTACCAAGCTCTATATAGTCATGTCGAATAGTTGTTGAGGAATAAGTCAGTGCCAGCCCAGGCCACCCACCTCTGATTTTGTGACAGTGATGGCAGTTTAATAGGTGATATGAAAGACTATTGATCAATAAAGAAGTGCAGCATGTAAAATGATCAAAACAGTTAAAAGAGCAGCCACTTCAAAAACACAGATTCTCATTCCTAAAATACACTGTCTCAAACTCAGCCAGGGTTATAATCCCCCATAAATTAGTATCAAGTTACTGACTCTAATGGAAACTTTGCTTTGCTACAAACAAGAGTGGACCTGCAGTGATAATGGCGGCATCTTGTCCAAAACAGAGGTTGACCAGTAGTTAACATTAGAAGTTAAAGAATGCTTCAGTGATCCCAGCAGTACAATGGAGTTAATGGATTGCCTATAATTTTCATAGAACAAGAACTAGTACAGGAAAAGTGAAATAGAAGATACAGTTAAGACCTTTGTAGCCATAAAGGTTAGATGTGCATAGCACTGAAAGATAAGCAGAATTAATGTAATTATATTAGGTAGAATAAAAATTTATTTTTAGATAGATGTGATATCTGTTGGGATAGATAGATAGATAGATAGATAGATAGATAGATAGATAGATAGATAGATAGATAGATAGATA
>JANRMT010062813.1:90258880-90274191 GCA_026402145.1 Polypterus bichir lapradei
TAATAATAATAATAATAATAATAATAATAATAATAATAATAATAATATAAAAAGAAGAAGATTTACAAATCTGGTAACTTGAAGCAGCTGAAAGTTTATTTATTCCAACTGCATTTTAGAAATACAATCACCTTGTGGTGACTCTGCATGGCTTATCTTTCGGAGACCTAGTGGGTTCTGTGGGTTACCCATCCACCAGGCACTCACTGGTGCACACCAGTCCCAGACCCGACTCTTGCAGTCAGTCCCAGTATCCAAGCCAGATCAGCCCAGCTCGCCAGGAAAAGCAGAATGCCATTATGATGAGAACAGTCAATTTGTGTGAGATGGCATTAAAATGACAGGGACTGGATGATTGAAAATGATCAGTGCTGTTTTTGGCATGAAAAGTCTGGGAGAGAAATGCTGACAGAAGAGGCAAACCCATCTATAGAAGCCATGCAGAGGATGTGTGTGTGTGCATGTGTGTGTGCGTGTGTGTGTGTGTGTGTGTGTGTGTGTGTAAGAGAGAGGCAGAGATGATGAAGTGCTTATAGAGCAGAACTTACAAAACCCACTCATCTACTTAAGTCCATTGGCCTGGATGTTTGATCGCCAGCGATTCTTGGATCTGCTGAAGGAGTTGGAGAAAGTCAGTACAGATGATAATGTTTGTGACCCCAAGTGAGCAGTGTAAGAAGGATCTAGGGTCTTAATGTGCAGATGTAGCATAAAACAAGATCATTGAAGCCACATGGTTGGAGCTGTGAAAGATCGGGGCAATGGCGGTGACAGCATTGGACATCCAAGGAAAGTGTAAATCTCATATGAGGGAGCAAAGGAGAGACAATGCAACAGATGCAGTTTGAATATCTTCCACATCCCCCTAACTTCCCTGATCTAACACCATGCTACTATCACATCTTCAGTCCACTTAAAGAGGCTCTGCACAATATCAGTTTCACCTCTGATGATAAGAGTTAAGGTAGCGGTGCAAACCTCAGAGCAGTCGTAAAGCTTCTTTTCCATAGAAATGAAGATGTTAGTGGAGCAACATAAGAAGTGCATTAACCTGTAGGAAGACTACGTGGAAAAGGGATATAAACTGTTATGTTCATTTGCTCCCAGTTCTTGATACCAACGGATAAGTTGCTTTTACTTTTTGATTCTCCCTTGTCATTTTTATATAGCATCGCCATCTCCTGGGAGATGATGGGTAATGCTCCATATGCACTGAATCCAGAAGCAATACTGAAAGGGAAAATATTGTATATGTAATATAATTTTGATAGATGATTATATTGTACTGATTTCCAAAACATAAACATAACTAATTTTTTTTAAACAGAAAGTTTATTAGTTATTTTGACAAAGTTTAACATGGGGTTAAAAGATTGATGCCATAAGTACTGCTGAGTCTTGGGTCATTACCTGCATGGAGTGTGCATGCTCTCCCATTACCCATACTTTTTCTTCAGTTATTCAAGTTTTCCTTGCATATTCCAAAAATGAGCATTACGTTAACTATAGTATGTTAATTTTTCACTCTGTGGCCCAGTAGGACTGAGTGTGGGCGCATTTGCACCTCATTTTGAGTGTTATCCTGACCTCTGCCTAATATTGCCAGGATCGGCTCCAAGTCACTATGTCCTTAATGTGGGATATGTCATAGTAAAAAAGTTACATTTAATGCATATTGCATATTTACCCAAATATAACATTTTTAAAGAACGCACTTAGGTAAGCAGATCTTCTAAGGATGAATTAATTAATGCAAATAAAACTCTGGGCTGCTGCCATCAGAAGATGCCTTCCATACTACAATAAAAAAAAACTACACAGTGTGCATAGCAAACGCTAATTCACTGTGACCTGCGCGCTAGAATTACTAGTGTCCTCTGGTAATAATTATATCATCTAATAATAAGCATACTAGCCTTGTGTGAGTAGAATGGGGTGGAAGAAGATCTTATCCCTCCTGCAGAAATATCTACACATTATAGAGGAAGCCTGCACTCTTCTGTCAGAGGCAGGCTTACAGAAATATGGAGCCATTTCATAGCTTTCCGCAGGAGGCAATGTTGAAGCATCAAAGCAGCAGTCCTGAGTGCAGAGCTGCATGGAGATGGACAGCTGTGTATTGAGGATAAAAGGACGTTTTTGTGACAACTTGGCTGAAATGGGCGACAGACTGCATTCTTCCATCAGATTCATTAATAACATGGGTTCAAGGCAGATGGTGTCTTTTTTTTGTCAATTTAGTCTGACAGAGCACTGTGAAGTTAGAAATCACTATGGGCAAACACAAGTGAAGAAAAGAGAGAGAGAAGCAGGGTTAGTATACCCATGAGTCAATAGTAATGGAAGTCAGACATGGGCTGAATTAGCCTGGGTGAGATGTAGAATGGAGGCCTTTGGTCAGAAGCAGGGCAAGGGCAAAATGTTTTTGTCACTTTTTTGTCAGAGGCAAAGAGCAGCTGTCGTTCAAAGGCAGCATTTACAGTAAGTGTACATTCCAGTGGTATTTCTGGCTGCAAACGACTCACTTTTCAGTCTCCAGAGCTGAACAGATGGATTTTTTTTTTTAGCTGATCCCCCTCCATCATTGTGTCATTGCTGTCTCCTTGGGTCCTTCACTGCAATCACCACACATTTGGTTTTTGAAAAATAAAATAGCTACTTTCCATAAAGCTCAGTGCTATTCACCGCCGTTCATTTATCCTCTGATTTAATAACTATGATAAAACATTTATATTTGACCCACATCAAATTCAATAATACTACGTTTACCAAATGTATCTGATTATTTTTTTCTTAGCTTCTTGCCCAGGCACCTAGCAACCTGATCTGCTCTGCTCACCAATTAGGGCAATCCATTAGCAGGATCTGTTACACTGAATAAACATTCAGCTCTTAAACTAATGCTCACTTCTTTTTTTTTTCCTTTTTTTTTCACAGTTACTACTTGCTTAACAGTCCTTGAGACTCAGAATTTATTACATTTATGCAATCCAGTCATAGGCTCTATTACTCGGCACTCTGGAGCTTTAATAAGCTTACATAAGCACTGTTGAATCAATTAGTGAATCAATCCTTATGCTATATAGTGCCTTTTAAAATTACACTTTCACTGCTTTTTACTTTCCAGGGACTCCGGGGAAAAGGAACATCACGAACAAGACAGCAATTCATTCTACACAGAGCACACTCATACACACACTCACGTCCACTCATACCTATTTAATGTAGCATGAACATTTAATCTAAATTATAAGATTGAGACATGGGACGAAACTGGAATGCAAGGAATAAACTCACATAAAAATACAGAGTGGAGAACTCTAGGCAGACTGTGACTAGGCCAGAAATTGATCCAGTGGGTCGTGAGGCAACACTGACAACCAGACTACTATATCTTTTAAAAACAGATCCGTACCTGCAGCATCAGAATCAACTCGACAACTCTATTGAAGGGCACTCTTGCCACATGAGGGCAATTAGCCCAACACCCCATTACACTGCAGTAGTCCTTCAGTTAGGGCTTTCATATACATCATCGTAGCAAATCTAGGACAATTTTGGTGTGGCGTCTGTAAACTATACAGTGGCATAGCTAGAGTTGCCACCCTCCAACATATATGAATATGTTAACCTATTTAAATAGAAAATTACAATGACGTATAGAGAAAAATTAAGATCAATTTTGCATAGATTTATTCAAATACAGAGAAACAGCAATCATTTTTCACATATAATTATTTATAAGTATCAACTAGACAACAATATACTATGGATGCACTGATAAGCCGTGTTCTGATTATTAGTTTAATGTAATTATGCTGCAAAAACCAGAACCAGTGTACAGATGATAGGTGAGGATGTTTTCTGTGCAGAGCAAGAACACATTCGGATTGATAACAAAAAAAAAAATTATAAATTGTAAATTAGTTGTTTATCTTCCTAGAAATTATCGGTGTTATGTTTATGTTTATTTTTGTTATTGCCTCATAAATTTCAACTGCTGTGTCTGATGCGGTCACAGAAGGACAGTCTGAAAATTGTTTTTGAAACATTTGTGGATAAAAATCAGAGAATTTTACTTTTTTCATTCATGAGTGATATTTTTCTAAACCCTGCTGCTTACACACGAATTGTATTGAGCCTTTTTGGCCAATAATATAGCCCTCAAAAATGTGCCGCCCCCTCCACCCGCCCCTAGCCACGCCACTGAAATTATGAGGACTGATTTAGACCCTTTATGTTAGGTAAAATGCCCAGCGGGGGCTGGGTGGTCTTTTGGCCTTGGAACCCCTGCAGATTTTGTTTTTACTCCAGCCTAACTGGAGTTTTTTTTTTGTTTTTTTCTGTCCTCCTGGCCATTTGGACCTTTTTCTTTGTTACATACTGTATAATATTATTGCCTAATCTTGTTTATGTTTTATATATTAACTTCCTTTCTACTTCATCTTGTAAAGTACTTTGAGCCACATTGTTTGTACGAATATGTGCTATATAAATAAATGCTCTCATTGTCGTGTGTGCCTGTGACTTTAAGTCATATAATGTGACACCCCTGGTGACTCAGTCTTAGTGGCCTGAGACATAACAAGTTAATGTTCAACTAGAAGCACAATGTGTATTATGCTGTCTCAGGGAAAGAAGAACTACACAAAAACTGAAGAGAGACTCATCTGCCCAATATCTCAAGATGGGTGTACCACAACAGACTTGAAAAAGGAAAAAGAAAGGGGATAAGGCCATGCGGGAACTCATAATACCTGGAAAATATTGTCATGCAGCATGTTAATTGGCTGTCGCAATGTGGTAAGCACATAATACTTTGGAAATTTGAAGCTATACTGAGAAGTCATGAGGCTGTCATCTAATTAATTATCCATTGCTATTCCTAATCATGTAATCTGGCATCCTCAAGGCAACAAGATCCAGCAACTGCCGTCCCTCAGTTTGACATGCCTTCTAACGAAAGGTCTAACACACAAGACTTTGAGAGGAAAACTGTGTAATGAACCTTGAAATTCTAGGCACTGAGGCCAACACAGATTTGCGTAGCAAAGAATGATATGCTTAGTTTAAAATGACAGAGATTAACATTATACTGCATTCTTATCAATCAACCACCAGTTCAAATAAGTCAAATGATACAAAAGAAAAAGTGCTTCACAGATAAACAAAACACTCCACGATGAAGAAGGCATGGACAAAGAGTCCCAAACAAGTCTAGAATGGCAGAAGGGATGAATAGACCAGAAGGTTAGGGTTAGGGTTCTTATAATTGGAAAATGAACAGACTGAAAATTTGAATGCAAAAGGGTCTTTTTGGCAGCCCTCCCCATGCATTTATATAGGGCAACTAATCAACAAATGTACTAAACTACAATATCCAGAAAACTCCACCACATCCTACCATTTCCTCCATAAAGAAACAGACCCATATATTTTGGAAAACAAATAACAAAAAGCAAACTTTACACAGGACAATTTGAACCAAATATAAACTTTTATGCAACATCGCAGCAACTCGAGCATCTAGGCAGGAAGATCATGTTAAGTGCTCATGGGTAGTGCTAAGTCTCCTGGATGGAGCTGTGAGGCAGAAGTGCTAGCCATGTATAATCAAAGGATTTATTACAGGCACCACAAGCAGCAACAGATAAAGGCATATTTGAAAAATAAAAAAAAATTAACAAATGCCATCCCCAGATTACATTTTACATACATTTACTCATGTGGCTGGCGCTTTAATCCGAGGCAATTTACAATGTTTGGTTAGATTTCTTTTGTTTTTCCAGTTGAAGCACAGGCAGGTGAAGTGACTTGCACATGGTCATTCAGTATCAGTAGCGGAATTTAAACCCACATACTCAAGGTCTGATGTCCAGAACACTATGCCACACTGTCTACAAAAATTGTGAAGAGAATATATTCAGTCTGTATTTAAACACTGCATTTTAAGGTAGGCACAAAAACTGCAGGAGGACACCATGAAGCATTAAAGCTCCAGACAATCAAATTCATAATTAAATATTAACCTATTGCTCCTTTGAGTGGGAAATGCCAGAACTGGGAAAGATAGAGGTGTGACTATGATGAGCCGTCCTGTCAGCATCAATAGCAAAGATTTCAAGGGATGCCTAGCAGTTTTGGGTCGGTGGAGGTTGCAGAACAAGCAGACACATTCACACATGATATTCACTCACGTGTATTCGTGTTCAGAGGCTGGAGTGATCCTAATTTGATTGTCTTTATAATGTGGGAGAAAAACTCAGAAAAACCCTCCAAAATTGTGCCAACCAACTCAATCACACCCAAGATTGAAAAGCGATGAAGCTTTTAAAAACCTCAGCAGGAGCCAGTGTTTGACTAAAGATGGAAGACCTACATGAGAACAGGTCAAATCTGTTTACCCTTTGAATGCTGCCCTAAAAATATGGCTGTTACTACCAGAGACAAAAGCCCTGGCCATAATTGTGACTAATAAACAAACAAGCATATAGGTGGCATGTATATCTAAGTGGCCTCATGTTCAGTTAATTATTTCTTCCAAAATTGTTCAGCAACTAGGATGGAAAAGATTCAAGCACTGAGCATGACACAAGAAATTACACAGGTCAAGTAACTTTGCTTGTAAACCTAACTGAAAATTCAAAGACACACACACTTTAGAATAGCCAGTTGCACTAACAGACAGGTCTTTGGAAAAGGTGTCCATGAGAAAATCACTTCACCTGGCGGTGAATCAATTGAAAAAAACAATACAAATGCAGCCAACTGTATCTCACATGTTGAGTTGCCTTAGATAAAGGGTTCCGCCAAAAAAAAAAATAAGAACAAATAAAAAATTCTTAACGATATTACAGTTAATTTGGTCCTCTGTATGTATATATATTGTGGTGGACATCCAGAACCCTTACCTGGCCAGGATGCCCATATGCTGGAGAGACTCAGGGAGAGAAATCACACGGGGGATTACCTCCCCCAGAGCACTAAATGGCAGTCCCTCTGGATTGCTATGGCACCTCTGATTCCCACAGGCTCCATGGGAGCTGGAGTTTGCTACAGCCCTATTAGGTTCTGTGGGTGCTGCCAGAGAGTTGCGCAGAGACTGCAGAGTCCTACTTTGTCAGGGTTCCACCTCAACCGGAAATGCTTCCGGACCATGCTAATGGACCACAGGAAGTACTCCTGGCTGTAGGATAAAAGGAGCATGCTGCCACTACTTTATGGGCCAGAGTCAGGAGGAAGGAGACAAGGCTTGCTGGAGGAGGAGTGGTGGTGGAAAGAGAGACAGAGAAAGAAAGTGCTGTGTTTATTTACCTGTTGGTGCTCTATTGTGGATTAGTGGGAAATGAAAGGAAAGAGTTTCCCACGTAAATAAAACCTGTGTTGTGCTGGAATTTTTGTGCCTGGTGTCTGTCTGGGAGTTGATGTGCCCCCTGGTGGCCACAACATATATATATATATATATATATAAATATATTAAATTTTTTTTTTTTTTTACACTCTATGTTTTAATATGCACTGCATTCTGTGTTTATGCTACTTTGGCATAATGGTCAGACAATGGTGTGCCCTACACCCTTGCATTTGCAAACAAATTGAATCTATTCAACCGTTACAACAAGATTATAGCAAGGTGGTGGGCTGGAAAGTATCACATGTTTGCTTGGAGGTGAGTTATATTAAGCCATCAAGAGTAACACACTTGTTTATTTAATTACATGCTCTAAAGTGAAACATCTCTATCTGAATTAAGCAAATACCTATGTGTAAAAACATGAAAATTAGCATATTAGCAATTGCTTTCACTCAAATATATTCTCAAATACACTTCATTCGATCAAGGTTGGAGCCGAACTTAGCAGCAGTGGTGCGAAGCTGGAAACATCCCTGAGCAGGGAAGAAGTCCATCACAGAGCACACATACATCTGCACAAAGATCATTCAAATTCATCAAATAATCTAACCTGTACATCTTTGGGACTGTGAACGAGCAATCAGTCTTTGTTTTGTGAAGACAATCATAAAGCATTTGAAATAAATATTAAACATATAAAAACTGAGTAGTACAATAAAAACACAAGTACAAGAAAAGGCAGCACAGGTAGATCCCAGGAGGATCTTCATATACCTGACTACAAGTATCAAAAGGAACGGCACAAATTAAGCACAGCTGCAATATAAAGAAACAAAGCAGGGTGCATGAAACAGTGTTAGACAACTAAGCAAGCAAGATAAGGGGATGTGTGATTATGGTTAAATTTTGTTACTAAAAAGCAATGGGATAAATCAATAATCATTTTCAGCTTTGAAAGTTAGCAGATCATTGTCACTTGCCCTGCAACTCATGACATTTTAAAGTGTTCATACATCTCACAAAACTCAATTTTCTATCCCAGTTCATAGTCATGGGCAGCTATGTGTATTCGAGCTATAATGATCACAAGGTGGTAACCATCACTAGATGAAGCTGCTATCCCCCAAACACCCTCACACTTTAGCATAGCCTGTTCCACTAACATATATTTCTTTGGAAAATTAGAATACCTGGAGAACCCCCACCTACCACCACACACACATACACGCAGAGAATGGTCAAACTGCACATAGACAACAACAGGGCTAACTATTAAAAAGAACGTGTGAAAACTGCAAGGTGATGTACACCACCACCATCACGTCTCATGACCGTACCAAGTGGATTGGGAGTAATAAATATTGTGGATTCTGACAGATATACAGTATGTGGATGGGTGATGTTTATTACTTCAGATTGAAATGTTATGTCTTGCATACAGTTAAAAACCATTTACTCGAGAGGGTATACTTATAATTTTAATGAAAATTCAGTTGAGCACAATGATGACGTGCAAATAGCATTTTGTTTTTGCATGATTAGGTCTTAAGCACAAGAAAACAATTGCAAAATAAAAGTCAGGGATTTATATATTTTGCATGAGGAGAGATGTTGTTTACCTAATAGGACATCCATGTATTAGAACAAGGAATCTAAGGGTTAGGTGGCATATTCTCAAACTCAAACTGCGATCATAAAACCCAGCCTGAAGCCAAGGTTAACTAATTAACATTTAGGCAGTCAATATGCATATCTTGATATATTTTGCCTGCCTAAATCTGAAATTATTTAAAACCATTATATATGAACCCTTGTATATCTCTTTGAGCATTAGAACGATACGGAATTCTGCTCAACAAGCTTGTCAGACCCATTCACCTAATTTCTCCAAAATATAGCTTCACGTTGACTTTTGAAGGCACCTAAAGTCCCATTCTCTACCACACTACCTGGGAATTTTTTCCATGTGTCTATGGTTCTTTGAATAAAGAAAAGCATTTGCCCTTCACAAGTTTCCAAATGTGTCTTGTTGAAGAATTCAAAAAAATGCAAAGGATCTCACTTTTGGATTGAATATGCCAGGTGGGTCTTCAATATCAAAAACACAGACTTCCTATTTGTGGGCTACTTTAATTTTCTGGAGAGATTTATTTAACAATATATTAGCAAAAAATGCATGCATTTTTCACATTGCGAGCATATGACTGGTTTAGTTGACATGTGGATTATGAGACAGGAGTAACATGAGATTGTTTTCATAGAGGTTATTGATATTTTTTGCTTTTGTCAAGCATTGGTCGCTATAGCTCCCATTGTACTGGAAATGTTGTTCCATTATTTAACATTAGATTAAAAATTTTTATTGGTCATCTCTACAAACCATACCAGGTAAGTAACATATGAAGTATTCCTTTAAGTCACAAAATAAATGCAGTTATACAAAGAGCTACAAGCAACTATAAAGAAATAATTTACATTCAAACAAGATGTTACTTTATGTGAATACTGCTGGCTCTTATGGTTTAGCAGATTTGTTACAACGGATGAATAATATGACATACCATAAGGTAACTCAACATACCATATCATGACCTGACATGACATATAACATCACAATGCCTAAGAACAGAACATGACATGATGTGAGAAAACCTAACATAGCATGACGTACGTGAGATTATATAATGTGACATGACATGAGGTAACAGATTATTATATGAGAAAACAAAACATAACATAACATGACATCTTGTAACAAATCATGACATGATGTAATATGACGTAATGTGACATGATACAGTATCATGACACTAGATTACATGATATCTAATAATCTGTTAGCTATAAAAAATAAAAAAGAAACAATAACACAAAAATATAACAAACGTCCACACCCAGTCCATGATTACTCATTATCCTCACTATGGATTATGAAAATGGAATGAATATGAAAAGATTTCAGCAGTGCTGTGGGTAAACTATCAGCCATCAGTCAAGAAAGTTCAGAGCTCACTGCAGTGTTCTTTACTTCATGTAGGTGGGGAAACGATAAAATGTTACTTTATGCAAATTACTAAAAGTCATTTTGTCAGCAATCTTCTGTCTAAAAGTATAAGGCAAATGATGTTCAGTACTGCTGGACTAATCATGCATCTTTCAGGTAAACACGGGTCACATTAACTGTCAGCCTACACTCCTTAACTCATTTTCCACATTGTGATTGTGAGATGAGGGTATGTTTATGATAATATGCTAAAGTTATTTTCATTTGTTCTGAGGAGTATGATAAAGGAGGATGGAGGGTACACTGGCGGTCACTTTACAGCAGTATTTGTACTATTTTGCACCAACAAAAAACAGTAAAGGAAATACACTTCATTTCAAGTGGCCAATGTTAGACCTTTCCAAAAACAAGGTTATGTTATGTCTATTTCACTTGTATTTGTGGTGTTCAAGGATCTTCATCGCCACCTTTTGCTTTTTCTCCACTTACCAATATTTTCCACTTTCAGAATGTAACTCTGTTCTTTCTTCCTATCTTCTTCATTAGATATCTCTTTATTTGTTTTAAAATTAACTAAAAAAACAGTTACAAAAAAAAAAAAAATTCTAAAAAGGTATTCCACACTGAAAAAATGCTCAGAGCATGTACTTAGATTTTCAAATACAAAACAGTAACAGAAGAGTACAGTAAACGAATGATTTATAAATTGTCTCAACTGTTGCCAGAGGAAAAAATTAAAATGCACATGTTCAGTGCACTGCTGAGGTACAATGCTTCATTTTTTTCTCTTACCCACATTCATTAATATGCATCTAGTGCTCCACATTAATACTATGGCTCTAATTCAATTATTTCTGAAGATCCTAATCACATGAACAATTATCTGTTAGAGTTTTGCATGCACAAACACTATCTGAATTGCCATATTTGACATTCTTTCTAAAAAGAGCTACCACAATATTCTAATAATCTTCAAAAATATTGCAACCAGAACAAATAAGTCTGCAGTGGCACACCAATTCTTCACTGCACTCTTGCATCTAAACAATGCTGGTAACAAACTCAGATGATATAGTCTGTCTTCCCTGAGCTGACCTTGCCACTAAAAAATATTTTCTTCTCCTGTGATTTTTGAAACCCAATAAGACTAATCATTGAGGCCACATCCATAGCGTTCACAGAGCTCTTTTTTTTCTCATTTATTTTTGCTCTATTCAGGATTGTTTGCATTAGCTGTACATGTTTCTAGGTAGCTATTTGTATTATTGATATAGTTTCCATATGCCTGTCTTCTTTCCTCAGCATCATTACACACCACCATGTTTCTTAAGTCATTGCTATTTTCTTTTGATGAAAGACAAAAAAAATCTTTCTTGCCCTTCAAATTACCATAAATAAGTCTTAAGACAAACATTTCAATATACACCTGTTTCATCTTGGTAGAGTAATATATTATTCTGCTTTCCCCTTTTGTATTATTAATATGGAGCCTTTGCAGAATGCCTCAAATCTCACAGACTTACCACTGTTTATAAGGTATTGTACCATATAACTTCTCCCCACCTTCCCTTCTACATCTATGACCTCAGGCAATTAGGTGTAGTAAAAGACAAGCAGGAGTTAAGTTGCAATTTAGACAATGTATTATTGATAATATTCATAAATAAGAACAATAGGAAAAGTACATTTGAATATTGGCAACCATACAACTTGATAAATGTTGATATGCAGTTTCAGGCGGCACACAGACTTGTTAGTTACTTAAAAATGTCTCCAGTTAAGGAATCATTTGTGGTCAGCTTTCTTCAGAACAGGCCGCATGCCTGTCTCAATATGGCTGCTGAGCTGTGCTCTTCATTGTGTTGTCCTTTTCAGTTCATAGTGTGAGATAGTCTTTCATCAGTTTGGTAAGACAGAAAGACTGAGGTAAAGCAAGCAAATTTATAGGTTTTCTATCCAACCCCTAGAGCCAATAGGGCGTCATGCTACTTAAAGGCTTCTGATACAAGCCAGTTCCAAACAGCCATACTTCAGACCAATGAGGGGATAGAACACTTTCACACCTGCCCACTAACCCATGTGTTAAGGTAAAGCTTGGCAGTTAGGCAGCCTGGCTTTCCTGTGGGGATGGACTGAGAAACTTTAGCAGAGAAATATTAGCCAAACTTGTTTGAGGCACATCCCCCCAACCCTGTCATAATATTACAAACGGACTCATTCCTAAAAGGGGGGTAAACATGAATGCTTTTCACCAATGTAACACTAATATTACTTTGCTTTGTCTAAGTTACAAATAAAGACATAAAAATTATTTATCAACTTGTATGCAAAATTTCACATCACAACAACACCTCAGCAAACATGTACTTTGAATCATATCAGTAAAGATTTAAGCTATATTTAAAACCTTACAACCTCAATTACTAACCTTACATCTAATTATGTATATAACAAACATTTAAGAATTACATTATTCATTAACTTACAAAAAAATTCTTGTTTGACTCTTGATGGACTAGCATCCCATCCAGAGTTGGCTCCTTGTTTGTCCCTCAAGCTGCCTGTGTTTGCTTTGAAGGTGTTGCTGCTTTTTCTTGTTTAACAAAAAGTGCTATTATTGGGTTGAACTGTTATTTTGTATCTGTGCCTCAGTACATCCATCTTGGTGCTCACTGAAATATGTTCAGATATGAATTTGGAATATATGTAATTGTCAGGGTGCTTTACCCTTGATATGTCCTGCTTTTGCTTTTCGTGGTCTGAACTAACTAGAACTGCAGCAGGTATCTGTGGCATGGTGGTGAAGTAGGAAATGGACTCAATGTCGATATACTCATGATGAAATAGCAATTGTATACACAGTGTCTATGTGCTTATGTGTAATTTGAAGTGTCTGTTCTTGGTGATGCTGGTCAGAAGTGCAAGGTGGTGTAGTTTTTGTTTGCAGACTGTGTATCTGTGTAAAATGCAATTCATCTCCTTAACATAGGCATATCATTTTCCAGAGCTAATTTATTTTATATTACATTGTTCCTGAATAAGGAGCCAAAACTGGAACACAAACAGAACTCTTGAATACCCTTGATTTATGTTTAATATATATTTTTTAATTTATTGAGTTTAAAATTTCCAAACACACCTGAATCAAATGGGGCGTTCAAAAAGTTTCTGCACTTTTTTTTAACTCTATTTATGAAGAATTTTAAAAGCAAATGATATCACTTTTCTACATAGTTAGCTGCCTTTTTTTTCGGTGGAGCGTATACCCACTGATGCACCGCTTTTGTTACATCAGGGTTCTTTCTTCATTCCTTATGGTCGTGGCTGTAGCTGGACGTCCGTATTGCTCTGCATCCATCACACTAATAATGGCCATTTTCGAACATTTCAATCCACACACAGATCACTCTACAAAAGAAAACTTTATCCCCATACTGAGCACACATTTGGAGGTGAATTTGTGCTCCCGGCACACTTTCTGCCCACAAAAAGCATAGGAGAGAACATTGTTCCTCTTTGGTGCAATTTATAAGTTTCGCAGCCATCTCCAATGCAGGATGACAACTCTTATAACAAAATTGTAAGAACAGCCAGTTTGCCAGGCAGAATTAGTCACATGACATTTGTGGACACAACCAATTACTACTCCGCCTCCTTACTACTTATCCTGCCTTTACCGTTTCCAACAAAAATATAAAAGTGTGGAAACTTTTTTATTATTAATTATATATTAATTGTCCCTTGTACAATTAATATATAATTTCCAAAAGAAAGTTAAGATGCATTCAATAATAACCAACAATTAAAGGTTTTGTATATTTTAAATTGTTATTTAGGCATTGTTGTGTAATAGAATCACTAACAAAAGGGTATTAGGCCTCCTAAAAATCCCACAAAGCTGTAGAAAGCCTACACAACACTAAAATCAGTTTTGCTTTCTTGACTGTCGTCACTATATTATAGGGACTGATTGATGAATAAAGAATTTCAGGCATTATAGTTGAAGTCTGGGAGGACCCCACCCAGTAAGAATTCCAGCTGCCTAAGGTAGGCATCCTTGTTTCTATGACCGAAGCAGAAAATATAACGTTTCAGCGGGAAACTTTTTTGTTAAAGGAAATGGCTGACCAAGAGGAAAAAAAGAGAAACAGAAGGCAAGTAGCACAGCTATCTATCCCTAAGAATGCAGCGAGATCGAACTTCATCCAGGGACATCTGCTATTTGTGGGTGGCCACTCAGAAGATAAGAAAGAGCGTGGTGAATCCCCGAGAAGAAGCAAGGGTTTCGTTATATGGCCCAGTGGTTCTCCCGTTGGTGAGTCGGACTCACTCTTAAATTCTTCAGGATAGTGAGAAAGCAGCCATATCTGCCTGCTGTCTGTTTTTTTTTCCACATCATACAATGAGAACTGTAAGACCGGATTCATTGTCGTTTCATACAGGCTATGCTTAATCATCCTCTTTTTGACTTCCCTTTTTTTGTGTGTGTATCATACCGGGGATTAAGTGTTTGGTCACTGTGGGTAGGGAGGATGAAAAAGGGATCACAAAATGAGCACCCAGTCACCTTTCATGTACATTATAAACAGTTGATTCAGGATTGCAATACACTTGCATATTTAATCAGTTTAACTATTATTTGGGTTTCTTTCAAGTATTGGTGGGCACAAAGAGGGGGGGGATGAGGGGTTGAGGACCGATATTTTTAATGCTGATATATCTTTTGAACATCGTCCATTTCCCTCTCGGGTGGTGAAGTGTAGCGATTGCAACCCTGATAAGGGGATTTTTACAAAGCAAGGCAAGTTAGTGCAGTTGTCATGGCTTTGGACTTCAGACCAGGAGGTTGTAAGTTCAAAGCCCAGTATTGGCACTGTGTGACCATAAACAAATCACTTTACCTGCATGTGCTGAAGAAAGGCAGAAGGCAGACTTGCAATACGCTGTAGTCGC